>CM062821.1:24019856-24619856 GCA_031772345.1 Himalopsyche anomala
CTCATACATGGCGCATGAAGACAAACCACTCAAAGTAGTTCTGAGAGGCGTGTCAGTAGGCGTTGGGGAAGAAGACGTTTTGAACGAGATTAAACGGCTCAAATTTCCCATTATAAAGGTACAAAGAATGAAGTGTCATGTCAAAAAGACCCCGATCCCACTTGTTCTCTTAAGCCTCGAACGAAATGTGAGAGGGAAAGAAATTTTTAGCCTACGTAAATTCTTTGAAATGAACATTGTCGTTGAGTCACTGTGGCGAAAAACCTCAGCGGGTCAATGCCACAAATGCCAAGGGTTTGGCCACTCAGCATCATGCTGCCGTGGTCAAGCGCGATGTGTGAGATGCGCGGGTGACCATTCTACTAATGAGTGCACTTACACTAAGGATAGCGGCCCAGCTAAATGCGCAAACTGTAGCGGGCCTCACACGGCAAACTACCGTGGATGCCCAAAATTTCCAAGAAAATCCCCTAATTCTAGGCCGCCGACACACCAACCTAACGAGCGGCCCTTGCCAACTCTTGCCAATAACAGTAGATTATCGACAGCTGAAACTCAAAATATGGCGAAACAATTAAAACCTGTTCCCCGTATTGATCAGAGTGAGGCTAACTCTGTCCGCTCAGAATTGCCACACGCGCATGTTGCTCTGGATTATAAATCCATGCTCAATGAATGGCGCGAAATTGTGAACATCGGAAACCAATTTCTGGTTAAATATCCCGCCCAAGAGGCGCCCATTGATACAAACAATGGCGAATAAAATCCGACCGGCATCCTTACAGGTTCTTCACTGGAACAGTGGAGGTACCCTAAGACATGACAAACTGGAGATAGTTGACGTTTTATCAAGGTATAAAATTGACATCCTCCTGGTGAATGAGACTTTTCTCAAACCTTCACACCGTCCCACAATACCAAACTATTCTTTGTACCGCTTTGATCGCACCCGTACCTCAGGAGGAGGGACCGCAATATACATAAAAAAACACATAGACCATTGTGCAGTTCCATTACCAGCACTTGAAGGCAAACTAGAAGCAAACGCGATAGTTGTAAACACGAAGTATTCAGGCCTCATTAGATTCGTTTCTATCTATAGCCCTCCTGATGGGCAAATATTGACTAGGGACCTAGAAGTAGTTATTCCTATCGGTGTACCTACAATTGCCGCTGGTGATTTCAACGCGAAGCATCAAGACTGGTACAGTAGACTAACAAACTCACGCGGACGACAGTTAAAATCTTATATTAGTAATATTGAAGCAATTGTAGCTGCACCCTCCGATCCAACAACTCTACCAAGAAATGGAGGATTACCGGATGTTATAGACATTGCTATTCTGAGTGGAGTCAACCTTCCTTATGAAACTCATATAGTACACGAGCTTAATTCGGATCACCATCCTGTCATATTGAGGTTAGGTGATCCAACATATTTTAGTCATAATAACTTAAGTCAAACGCAAAAAATAGTCCAATGGGACGTATTTGAGACTTTTATTGACGATATGATAATTCCTCAGTGTGATCTTAAAGATAACCAAAGCATTGACTTTGAGATTCTTAATCTCAATACAAACATTAACTTAGCTGCCGCGTATGCTACAACAACTTTACAAAATACACCTTACAGTAAACCCCTGCCGATAGACATTAAAATCCTTATTAATGACAGACGGCGTGCAAGAAAAGAATGGAAAAAATTCTGTAACCCCTTAGTTAAGCAGCGCGTTAACCGTCTGTCTGCTGAAATCCGACTCGCTATGAAAACTTACCGCGAAAAAACTTCTGACGACAGATTAAGTGATCTTGTTAAAGGAAGTGACCCATATTGGGCCCTCTCCAAAGCCCTCCGCGCAGAAAAACACCCGCTGATGCCGCTTTACGGACCAAAGGGACCTGTTTTCACCATCAGTGATAAAGTTGAAGAGTTTGCAGATAGCCTTGAAAGCCAATTTACACCTAACTCAATTGACCCAAGCAACTTAGTCATGAATAAAAATGCGTTTGATATAGAAATCGCTGCAAAGTTAATTCTAGATCAATCTCAAGATGCAGACGGCGAAATTATCTATCCCACCTCATTTGCCGAAGTGGAAAGTCTCATCAAAAACCTACCTGACAGGAAAGCGTTGGGCAATGACAAAATTGGTAATAAGGCTCTCAAGCAGCTTCCGGAAAAGGGCATTAATTCGCTAGTAAACATTATCAATGCGTGCTTGAGATTACAATATTTTCCGGCACGATGGAAAGAAGCTGATATTATTCTCATTCCAAAACCTGGAAAAGATCATACTCTCCCAGTAAATCACCGGCCAATAAGTCTGCTCCCCGCAATGAGCAAAGTCTTAGAGCGTGTAATTAAGATTAGGTTACAAGAAGTAGTTACGGTGAAAAAAATCATCCCAGACACTCAACACGGCTTTCGTGCTAGCCACTCGACAAACCACCAACTCCTCCGAGTAACGGAGTTTATCACAAGTGGATTCATTCTTAAAGAAGTCACGGCTGGCCTCTTTTTAGATATCGCAAAAGCCTTCGACAGAGTATGGACCGAAGGGCTTGTATTCAAAATGTCGAAGGCTGGTATAGGGTCACCGCTGGTAAAAATTCTCAACTCATTCATGACAGGCAGATGTTTCAACGTTAAAATGGATGGAATTCGATCCTCATCAAGGTCAACTCGGGCGGGAGTTCCGCAAGGCTCTGTTTTGGGACCCATACTATACAATATATACACCTATGACATTCCTTCCGGCGGAGATAACTACGCAATTATAGCACAATATGCAGATGATACGGCTATTTTAGCTAAATCTCGAAATCGACAAGGCGCTGTCACGCAGGTTCAATCAGCTGCCGATACAATAGCAGACTGGTGCGACAAATGGCGAATCAAAATTAATACCGAAAAAAGCGCGGCAGTAATGTTTTCAAAGGGCTTTATTAGAAAACCTAATTTTGCTTGCATACGCATGCACAACGCAGAGATCAAGTGGTCCAATTCGGTTAAGTATCTTGGACTCACGCTAGATAGTCGACTTAAATTTAATGAACACGTCGCGATTAAAAAACGTCAAGCTAATGCTACAAAGGCAAGGTTGTACTTTATGCTTAACGCGAGAAGCAAACTTACTCTCAAAAGCAAGCTGCTCCTCTACACAGCAATTACTCGACCAATCATGGTGTACGCTGCTCCAATATGGACGTATGCTCACCGTAAACATATGAAGACTCTCCAGATTGTCCAAAATAAATCACTGAGACAGATATGTAACGCCCCGTGGTACGTGCGTAACTCGCTGCTTCACAGAGACTTGAAAATACCTACCATCCGCGAGTTTGTTCGTGAAATATCACAAAAGTTTCACAGCGAGGTGGGAAAACATTCTAACCCAACGATCTCTGATCTCCACAACTATGACGAGACACTGCCTGAGAATCGTTTTAGACCCAGAGCAGTCCTGCTCGACGACCCTCCATAGATCTTATGTCGTATAAAATTGTCAATTTTAGAACGAACTTAGCATCACGAAAATGACTCTCTTTGTTTAAAAACAATTTGTATACTGTATGTGTGTATGTATGTATCCGCATGTGTGTGTACATGTACGGATATAGTATGGAGGAAGCATATGGAATGTGATTTGCAAAATAATGCATATGGAGTTCCCGTGAACTTCTTATCTCTGTAGTGATCGCGCCCTTCCGTCTGCGAACGACGGTAAGGGGATGCAATTTACAATTTTTCAAAATCTTTATCGATGAAGGAGACTGGAAGAACCTTGACGCTGGCGCGTCATGGTACTTGAAGCTCCATAAATTTGATATCCAAAAAAAAAAATCTATCCGTGTTTAAAAGTCGGATATTAAGTTTAAGCAAGGTTATATAATTAATACGCTTGGGATAATACATATTAATTGGATTATTTCAAAAAGAAGACGATGAAGTGCTCATTGAAAAGTGGTGATTTTATCTAAAATTATTAGGAAACTTTAACATTATTTTTTAGATATATTATATACATACATCAGTATCTGGATATTGGTTTGCTTAGTAACTAAATATCAAAAGTTATATATTGTTTATAATACTATAAAATATACATAGTTATTTACAGAAAAAAGGTGATTTATTATTCGTAACTAAAATTATATCGATTTTGACCAATATAAAAAGAAATATTTGAACCATTATCGTTTACAATGCTTTCAATATGATTATACTCTTTTAGACATATTTTAACGACGTAGTATAAATACAAAAATAGTAAATCTTTATACAATATGATAAACAAAGTAGAATGACAATTCTGGAAAAACTTCTGGTATTTTTTTTTTGCGTTGGTCACTAACGAATATATAATATAAACGAGCAAAGTTTCTTGAAATAAAAACATTTACTTTCATCAATGGATTTTTATCATAATGCTATATTTATTTAATGTGTAATGTTTTTATTTCGTTCATCGACATGTTTAAAAAAAGCGTACCTCAGTTTGAGAAATACTGGCTACATAGTTATTTTAATATCATGAATAATTTATAACAGAAATATATAAATATGCTTTATTTTTGAATACCTTGATTTGATCCATCCGTTATTTTGATTTTTAAAAAATGTATATACTAAGCCTAGATATAAAGAAAGAAAATTCCTTTGACATAAGCTTCTACAATCTTATGTACCAATAAAAAAGGTCATGAAAGTGTTCCTTATCAGGATAAAAAAGGAGTTGAAAGAAAATCCCAATTTTTGAGAATCTCTACTATAAGTATATAAAAACTTCTATAAGTATGTATAAACTTAGTTTCACGAATATATTATGCAATGGATTTTGAAACCAAAATTAAACATGTTTTTTTTACAAAAATTTTTGGTATATTGATTTTGACATTGTACCAATTATAAATAAAAATGCGTAGAATTAAAAAAAATATATATTTACTCGTATAACGTCTGTAATTGTATATGTATTTGATAAGTACTTATATTATAATTTAATAAATGTATTCTCAAGAGTCGTGAACAATAACATATATGATATTCTTTGTGTAAACACCTCAATCAATTCAACGCTAAGCGCATGTTCCAAAAATAATCATTTTACGATTCATGTTATACGTTACGTTTCATTTCAAACGATTTCCCCTAAAACTGCGATGCGATGGTGCAAGTCATCAAAACACCGTAATCAACCGCACACGTCTGCTGTAATATAGAGGCAAGCACCTACAAAATCGTGGCATGTGGTCGAAGAGGGAAATAAAATACCCAACCCTCCAGCTTAATACCTTTACATCATCTACTCACAGCCGTCAAAATTGAGTGTAACTGCTTTTACGTGATGCATTTGTAAATTCAAGCGCTTTTTGATTACGAAACATTCATACGTTAATATTAAATTAAATTTGATAACTTTGTTATTCCACTTGTTGTGTTATAATTTGTGACACGTGGTTTACCTCTTCGAGAAGCATCATCAGATCATCGCAACGTTTAGTAAATACATAATTTTCAATATAAAAGCGACTTTTTGCCATACTGCTACTTGATTAAAGGCAAATAAATGATGAAAACAGAAAAAAACTATCATGAAGAAAATATTTTGTTGATAAATGAATTGCCAAGTTGATTTTCTACCACCACCCGACGTAATATCGTCTCCGTACTGGCAGAAGTTGCTAACTAACAAAATTGCTGTTAAGCACCAATTCATTGACACGAATTATTTGTTTGAAATAACTCAGTTGGTGTATTTATTGTCACAGTTTGGCGAAAACAACATTATTAATGAAGATTTAAAAATAGGTGATTGCCCCAGTATATTAATAACTTGTTTATAATTATCATATCGGCTTAAATGCATCTATATTTTGATATTTTAATTGTGTGTTATATAATATAACATGACATGTGAATATGCTGATGGATTTATACTAAAAGTTAAAAAAATCATTTTCTTTTTCTTCAGAACTATCAATTTGTTACTAACAACTTCTTTCGGTATGGTGACAATAAGTTATCGGTGTTTTACAGTAGCTTACCAAAACGATACTAAATAGCCTAATTCTCACATTTATAGCCAGATCAGAGATGAAATGATTTAAAACCAAACTATTCATATCACTTAAGTTTATATTAAATAACTTGTATAACCTTAATATTAAAAACCTATCATTAATAAACGAGTGAAATTAATCCAGTAAATTCTAGCGATATCTTTATTTTTTCAAATTCGGTGAAGTTAGCTTCAATCAATTGCTGAACTAAGCCAGCGTGAGCTTGGACATCTAGAATCATCGTAGACCTGTCTTTTTTACCGTAAATTATCTGCTGATCTGATAAATCAGTCACTAATATTTGATGTAAATTATTTATCTATGTAGTTCACGTCTATGTATTAAATTATCCAGCAAGAGAAAAGTCATTAATGTCACTCAATTTAAACATTTGAACAAAGACAAGGGTGAAAATGACACTTGGAGTAAAAACTTTCTGAACGACAGTGTTTTGGGGTCGTGCTGGACCGGAGCGGTTAGCTTGACGAGTGTCGGCCACCCAGTAGGGTAGTAGTCTTCGCCGCTGAGCACCCTCGCCGCGAGATAAACGAGTCTGATTTATCAGCCCGGTATTAATGATTAAGCGGACCGGTTAATTGTTGTGTCATGAAAAGGGTTGCGCGGCTCCGTCGGTAAATATTACCGAACCGGTGCGCCGTTATGAGGGTTTCCAAATTTATGTTACACTTAACAGTGTATTGCTTTACGTGAGTTACCGAGAGTTCGCTTCGAGAATGTATTTGAGCGCCCGCTCGGAAACCTATAAACATGCAAATTTGTAAATAAATTGAGCTGCATTCGATATCAGTCATATGTGAAAAATGTTATAAAAAGCCATACAAAAATAAATGCAAACATGTTTATTAATATAATTTAAGCAGAAATGCGAAGTCGGAGTAGTGAAAATGAGCGGCTCGAAACTTAAAAATATTTATATATTTGATGTGTATTCAAACCACAATAGTACATACGGAGCGGGAGTCGTCTTTTTTATCGTTGTGTCTGAATTTAAAATTTCGACTGAAAATGATTAGCGGAATTAAAAATTTGTACACTCCTATATGTTTTGTCACTAACAACCCGGGTGTCACCTTTCGGCATTTTCAAGCGTTCAAGAGCACGGATGAACTTGAATTAACTGTTTATTAAGCTTATAAAAATATCAATTGAATTGGCATTTGCTTAGTAAAACTCCATTATTATAAGGTTAAAATAGCACTGTGTTAAGTACTATTTTTTATTTAGTTGATAGCTATCTTGGGTTCACACCCTCGTCTGAACTATGCTTAAAATAAAGTATTTAATGTGTTCAATTGTTTTGTGGTTTTCTATGAATGACACGATATCCATGGCCAATGACCAATTATTATATAAACAATATTAAATTATCAGACAATAATTTTGTATTGTGAAACGAGCACGATAGAAGGCTGCATGGAAATAAATCAATGCTAAGATCATAGGTTGATACCGTGTTATGGGGTCGGTATCTGTATACCAAATCTCACGCAATTATGCTCAGTTTTAATAATTCTTAAATTTGCACATACATATTATTATAGTATTTATTTTTGTAAGTATATTGAAAATGAAATAAACAATTTCTTAAATGGAAATGGTCATTACATTTGAATCGTTCAAATCATGTTTAAGAAATATTTACAATGAATATAATACAAACATCTAAAAAATAAATTTGACATATATAATGCATTGAAGAAATTGTAGAAACAATCTGTTTTATAATGTTAATAATACACGTTAGTACAATTCAATGCTTGAACAAATTCAAACCAATTTAATCAATAACTCTACTATCAAATAAATATAAACAGCCAAGTTACTCGATATCGTTGTGTTTAAGCTACGATCGTGCTTTATTTTAGAGACAGGAATCAGTAACTGTTTCAGAGTCAAATTGTTTTAGACGAGCTTTGTGCTACGGCGTAGAGGGTATCAATAGCTACTGAAGGGTAATGTACACGCTAGGTTCAACTTAGTTATAGGTAGGGTTTGTTTATTTGCTCATGTAATGATTGATAGCATCTGATATGTTTCAAAGCAAACAGTTTTATTATATGACGTTTGGTGGAGTTGATATTTAAGTTGATATGCCTATTTGAATGGAATTTTATAGGAATTAATACGTATTAATGTTGTTAAGTATAGATTTAAAATCATTATCATCAAATACCATTTCACAAATAAAATAATAAGTGTAAAAAAGATGCTTTCAATGAATTAACGTATGTTTGGATAACGTTTGTATTACAATTGGAAAAATGTTTTGTTATATTTTGCCGTTGTATGTTTAATTTGTTTCGACAGCCAAAGAAAATTAGCAAAGTCATACTAGAACTGTTAACATTTATAAATTAATTGAATGAGAAAATCACTGTTCATATTGAATTAACTGTAACAATACGTTAACGTAATAGGCTTGTAGGTATCTCGTTAAAAAATATTCAGAACATTTCAAAACCCAAAACGGGTAATTGATTGATTAAGCGAACTTTCACAAGGCCAATAATGGAATACATTTATCAAAGTACCCATCCATTTGACGCAGATAGTATTGTATTGAATACCGATGTTAATAATTAATCGTAGTTAACAAAATAATGAAATTTTAATTAATTTAAATACATATTATACGAAAGGCATCATACTATTTTAAATAGTTTTTAGTAACCAGTAAAAACTTTAGTAATGTTACTTTTTATGAACAATGATACCAAACGCTTCATAAACTAAGAAGTTAATGGTATTTAACAACCATAATGGAAATTAAGCTAAACACCCACTCACTTTTAATTTTTATAACATTTTTGAATGAAATACATTTTTTCATGGCAAAATAAGGCGATGGTGCGGAAAAGTCAGACAAAGTACTAAACAGATATTATATTGCTAATTATATTACTGTACTCACATAAAATATCTTTATACTACAAAATATAACTTTTACTGTCTGGCATCATAAAAGTGTATTATATAATATAATGCCTCAAAAAGTTCATCAGTTTTCACAGCGCAAAATTCAAAACCAGCCGAATTTCTGAGAAGGAATGTAAACATACCTTCACAAGTAATATGTATGATCATTTTTTTTATTTTACGGCTTAGTGGTCTTCAAAGAAGAAAATCTTCTCTTTTCTAGAAGGACGCTGGACATTATTCTTGTCGTATCTAAATTGAGAAGGTTTCTGCGGCAATGGATAAGATACATATCTTCTACAAAGATATTATGTGTAAGGATTCTTTGGGCGTAGCCCAAGAATACCTTTGTTATTAAGGGTATCAATCTGTTAGCAAAAAGAGATGAAATTTTAAACTATGCGTGTGTGTAAAAATAAATTCATTCGTACAGTTGAAAAAAAAACTTGTAAAGGTAAAGATTTAGAATTTTTAAATTAAAGTTTGTCAAATAAATTCGATGATTCCATATAAATAGAAAGTCATTTATTTGAATGGCAAACAATTAATTTTTTTATAATTAATATGAATCAATCATACCAAAATCAGTAAGATTATTTATCTGACAATAATTGGCGTCGGCGGTAATCAGCAGATTATGATAGACATTTTTATGCGGTAAATAATAATTTATGGTGTCATGATCTATCTTAAATCACCGCCTTATCTGCATTGACTGCAAAATATTGTAGCAGTGTGTTTTTGGGATTAAATTTGACAGTTTGACGTCGAGTAATTAATCTTTGTAACTCAACCAATGTGATATCCTACCATCTAATAAAGGTTTCCGTTAACTTATTATTATTGAACATCATTAGTATAAGACTCGCTTTACAGTTTTAAGTTTTTTACGAATATTTGAAAGAAAAACTGAGTTCATTTTAAAGCACGATAGGACTTATGAACATTTTATATTTACTCCAAGAAAATTATGTACATAGTTAGTAAATAATTATTTTATAGACGTATAAGTTTTACATACCGAATATTTGTCGAAACCTAAGATTGAAAACAACGCAAACTTTTCGTAGAAATCGTGGAAAACAGAGCTTTTAGAATTATTAATTTACTGATACAAAAAAAAAATTTAACACATGTCTACGGCTCTCGTATCATTTTAAAGGAATAATTGTATGTATATTTATTTATATTCTCATTAAGTTATTTTTAAATAAACAAACATATAATGTTCCCACACAAAAAGCTACATGTATGCCTTTGTAACCAGGATTGCGTTCTCATATCAAGAGCTTTTCTCAGATTGAAAAGTGCTCTATTTTCCGTGCAAAATTGAAAAGAATTGAATATTTCACGTTCGTAAATGGATATTTGTGATAAGAGAGAAGGCTAGAGGTTTCTGAAAAACGAGAACCATTCAATTTAGATTTAATATTTCACACTGAAAAAGTCTACTTGGCTTCCAATCATCTGTAAATTTATGAGATTGGTATTTCAAACAGACAAATGATTTCATTTAGTAATAAAATAATCTGTTTCTTTTTTTTTGAAAATTCAATTGTCGAACACATGAATAACGCGTCGTTTTATTAACAGTTACAAATTTAAAAGTCTGATTATATATTTTAAAATAAAATTTTCAGATAAAGACTTTAAATTTTAACAAAAAAATATTAACAGGTGACAATGCAGCAAATATACAAATATAAAAAGAAAAAAGAAACATTTTGTGTGTGTCTGATGCTTATAAATATGTTCTGAAAGTACAAATGTGGTTAAAGTTTTTAGTAAAACATCAAAGAAAGATTGAACGAATGACTAATAACCAGTTCTCACAAAACGATTTTTTAACGTGTTTTAACTGAATTGGCATTTATTTGGTAGAAATCCATTGTAATAAGATGAAAAATAGCAAAGTATTTTAGTTCTACAAATGTTCTTTTATATATAGTATCATATAAATTGGGATGTTAGAGTGGATGCCAGGATATATTCTGTATCTCTTCTAAGCCAGTATATATAGCAGAGTAATAATGTAAGTTTAAACATAGTTCTGACGAAGGGATACGTCGAAATAGCTATACATTAATATACGTAGAACTAAAATACTTTTCACTTTAAAAGCTTTAAATACTGTCCAATTACACGGTAAACTTAAGTATTTTTGTCATCTATTAAGCATAAACTAGGTAAAATAAAGATTTAGCATATGACAGGGTAAACTTTAACAACGATACTTTTAGCCGAAATATTCCAACGAAAATTAAGTAAATAATATAAATCTTCTTTTTAACAATGTATATTTCAAAACACAATTAAACAATTTTAATTTGTATAAAATTAATGGTTGCTAGCAAAATTATTAATGGTACCCAGTGCAATAAATCGTAAAATACATTGACATTGTTATCAATTTATTAATACTCTGATGATGTGTATTAAAAATAGCTTTCCAATTTCTGTAGCGTAACATCATCAATCTTGTTTAAGCTTTATAAAGCCTTTCAGTCGAGTATGATAACAATTCACTTTTAAGACGCGAATAAATACTGCCAACAATACGGGCAAACTTTTTACTATTTACCAATAAATAGGAAGTATGAACTACGACTTGACCGTCGTATGTCTTCATACAAACATACAAGTATGCGACGTATATAAATCATTATTTTCCTCAGAACGAAGTTAAGATGTTTCAGAATTCAAAATAATATTCTTGATGAAATTGATAGGTTAATGGTAAGTTATTTAGCTACACGATGATTCTTAGCTATTATAGCACCACACCATAGTTCATGTATACAAATATTTGGTATTACAGATTGTATTTAAAAAAAACCATTAATTACATTATTTATTATACATCACGAATACTTTCAAAGTGATTACAGCTAATGAAAATACGCCCAATATTTCTAAATTAAAATGAGATAAAATCGATGATTATGATTTTATTGGTCATTGGAGATTCACTCGAAGGGAAAAAACATTCTATGACACAAATCTTAAATTTTAATGGAACAATATATATAACAAATATTTTAAACGTAAGTATTAATTATCATAGTAAATTATTGATCACACAAGAAAATTAGAGAAGATTTTACCATTTACACGGCATTAGTATAAAAACTAAAAACTTTTTGTTAATTGTGCGAGAGAAAAAAAAGTTATCTGTTTTACTGAAAAAGTTATTAACTAAAACATTGCAAAGAAGCGAAACACATGTCTCAACATTTTCAACTTTTACATTAAACGGCTTCCAATTCGCCCGTTCGCGTTAAATTTATATCTGGTAACATAAAACTGTTCATCTCGCTAAATTTGATAATTGTGTTAATTACTTTAAGTTATCGCTCAATTATAGCAACACAATCAAGTTGTATTTAAAAACGAATTAAATTTTACGTTTTGAAAACTAGATATTAGGATAATATGAGTCATAATGACCAAATCCGATGATAATATTTCGGTCAAATTGATATTTTTTTACCAATAAGATATTATTACAACTCATACTTTGAAAGAACGATTTGCAGCATATTAATTATTAAAAGTAGAGTTTTGTGACCAGGTAATGTAAAAATTGCAATATACTTCTTAAAACTTTAAATAGAATTTATACTTTAAAAAAATCTTTTGTCAGCAAAGAAGTTTTATTTTTCTCGATATGAAATAAATCGTAGCTCACTTTTTATGAACACAAATATAGCAGAGACATTCTTGCAGAAAGATGTCGCTGAAAGCACACCCTCAAACAATGTCAGAAGAGATATAACTTCAACGTTGAACAAAGAATATCGATATAAAATTTATGGACGATAAACAAAGAATGTTTTAGTGCGCAGGTGCACAGAGATAATCATAAAATATGGCATATTGGCCGAGGTTAAACAAAATAACTTCGGTTCGTTACATTATCATATTTTCTACAATGCACACTACTTTTCAAACTTTATACCACTTTCCAGAACTTCATATGCTTATTTTTCGCAAATTTCAAACGTTGCAAAGATAGATTTGTGTATTCAAATAGTTTTTTGTTTTTTATTTTGATTGGGCATGATTTGTGATCGAACAATAAGTAAAATTATAGATCACTTTTAGGGTGTTCACTGTCAATACTTGGTGGAAAGGCATTATATTAATAAAAACACAATAATCCTTTGTACTTCATTCCACTTTATTTAATATGTCAGGACCGGTTTCGCTCATTACGAGCATCGTCAACATAAAAACACAATAATCCTTTGTACTTCATTCCACTTTATTTAATATGTCAGGACCGGTTTCGCTCATTACGAGCATCGTCATCGTCATCATGTAATGAGCGAAACCGGTCCTGACATATTAAATAAAGTGGAATGAAGTACAAAGGATTATTGTGTTTTTATTAATAAAATTATAGATTGCATTTATTTTTTTACGATGTCCGCAACTGTAGAGCTCTTTTAAAGTCATCCCGACATTTTTTTAAACGAAAAATAATTGTTGTTACTCATTCACTCAACCTCTCTTTTATGGTAAACCTAATAATAAATAAGGCTGAGACTTAAAACAAAGTAAATGTTAGCTAATCATTATCGCTACGTCCCGTTTTACGACCAGAAAAACAATAGGTGATTTGAAAGCTTGAACACAAAGATATAAAACGATTGTGAAATAAAATTCATATTAATATTTGTTTTTTTTTTAACTGAATATGTGAGTTATTCACTCGGCTACAGAACCAGTATTTAATTACATTATGTCAGCGGTAGAAGTATTTTTTTTTAAAGTTTATATTGTAATCAATTATAGAGTATACGAAAAATTACTTAGAATACAATAAAATTTAAATCTTTTAACTAATTAAATATAACTCATATTAAAATCATCTCTGATTACATGAAAAATGTGTACTAATGATTAAATTAAATATTAAAAAATAGCATGGATGATAAGACAGGAAAAAATGTGGTTTGATTGCAACATAAATATCGGGGGTGATTGAATAATATTGTATAAAGAAACTTTTTCTGAAATCCGAAACGAAGGATCCAATTTGAAAAATATTTAATCTGTCACAAATGCTTATTTTTTACTTGAATTTTGTCCCGATCTTGTTTCAAAGTAATACGACTAAGGAACCTCAACAACCTAATGATAATAATGTTAGCCAAAGTTATTTTAAAACCAAATTATCAGTGTCTTTACGATTTCCTTTTATCCCGTAAAATATTTAACGCAAGCCAATTTTAAGCCCTGGATAAAAAGAATCGCTGAGTTATGAGTTTATTATTCAGAAGTCTATTGATATTAAATTTTATCCCATTAAATTTGCATAAAATTGAATTTTAAAATCATGATTCGAGTTTATTCTATTATATATATTTCGTATATTTAACACAAAACTGAATAGTTCTACATTTTTATTCTCAATTCGATTGAAAAAGCGTGCACTGAAAATAAGATTAAACATTGGTTTAAAGCAAATCATAAAAATAGGAAAAAAAATGTTTATTATCAAAGAGGTATGCATTTCTTATCGATTACTTTTTACTCATAATGTATTCATAGGGAACTGGTTGTAAGTCGTTCGCTTAACGTTTCTGTACGATTTAGAGTGATACTTGAATGATAGGGTAAGCAAGCGAATCGTTTTCTGCTTGTCTTGTTTTTCAGGATTGGATAGTAAAGGAAGGCGTAAAAACTCGACAGACAGTGAGTTGACATGAGATATTCTTTATTGGCTTAAAACTACAAAATATATTATAATTTGCCAGCAATATGAATCTGATTAGTCAGGCTTAAAATATTGATGTTAAGTAACTTTTGGATTATACAACATGATCGCATTTTAACTACTAAATTCTAGTACATTAGTCGGTAACTTTTTGAAAGACTGGATAAAAAAAACAATTTTGACAGATTTATTTGATTAGTGGTAATAGTTTAAAACATTTTTTTTACTATTTGTTAGAACAATTTTATTTATATAATATATATGTATATGTATACAAACATATATAAGTTTTTAATATTTGGCAGATATGTAGTGGGCAATAGGTTTCCGACCACTGATTTATCAGCAATAATACTGTAGTTTTTTTTTCAAGGTCGAAATTTGATTTAATTATTTTTTAAATCGACATTTTTAAATGACCTACACCGAATTGCCAAGTGTTTGTTTTCCGAAACGTTTAGCAAGTTTAGTATGGAAAAAGGTGATCATGAAAGAAAATGTTTTTTTTTTTATAAATACTTTTAAATAGTCTAACATCCAACTAGATATACCTAACGAATAACGAGTACCCACCCGCTGCGCTCCAACAAATCAACACAATAAATCTGCCCTTATCGGACAGAACGGAGAAGCAAATGCCCTCTTGTTGGCTTAATTCCGTTTTCTATTACAAAATAGCATCAAATCAGGCAGGTTAATCGAACTTCACGTAGCGGAACGAAGTATTTTAGTTTTACTCAGCGTGTTCGTTTTACTAATTTGTTTTACGGCGCACAAAGAAAGGTAACGAGCGATTAACAATTGCAGTCCCGGGTCCAACGATTTTCTTATCTCAAGATAATCAGGATTCAAAGTGCTTAAATACCAGATTATCAGTAGTATTGAAACAACTAAAATATGATGACATGGTGAGTTCTTCAAAAAGCTGAAAATGAAGCATTAAATAAAGATTTTTCAAACTGATAAAAAAATGATCAACTTTAACTGTAAAAACTTTTTCTTTATTATAATAAATATTTGTATTTGCTTGAATTTATGTGTCAGTGCAGAGAATAATTTAAAATCTATGATGATAAATGATTCATTTTGCTAACTTATTTTTGTAGTAAGAAATGGATTGATATAATTCGAAACGCCAGATTTATTTTAATCCACTTTTGTATACCTTAAATGTGAGTCTACGATAGAAATCTCTATTATGTAAAAAATAAAAGAAACTGAGATAAATATATGTAATATTTGCGAACCAACGATCGTCAAAGTCCAAAGACAGAAATAAAGTGATTTAATAGGTTTAAAATCAAAGCTTTGCTTTTTCTAATGTTATGAGAAATCTCAATCATGTTTATTGCAATCGTAAAAAAAGTTGTATTGACAGTCAAACGTCTATTAGCTTTGCAATATACGTTCTTATTGAAGACGTTTTGCTTTGTACCTATATAACAGGATCCGCGGCGCCAATAAAAATTGTAATTAAAGTCACTCCGATTTTCGAATTCTAGATTTTCCTTCGCAAAAAGATCCTTTTAAAACTTGATGAAGTGTTTCGTATAAATGAAAGAATTCAGCAAAGAGAGACGTCAAAAATTAGCATTTTAGATGGATTATTTTAACTCCATTAACATTTTAAGAAGAATCTTTTAAAAATTTAAATCAGAAATTTCATAAAAAAATATTTGAAAAATTGTGAATAACACTCGAAGTAGTGGATTATGACAATCTTAATATTAAGTACCTACTTGCATAAGTATCTACGAAAAATAAGTAATTTCATTTGCGATAATCTTATAACGTATGTCATTTAAAAAAAAAATAGATAGATAATATGCGCCAATTAGAGGTAAAGTGAGCCATTGATTACATTAATAAACTTTGCAATAGATTAAAAATATGTAATCCACCAAAACGGGAGCCGGTAAATTGCTCGAATGCAAATTGCTCGAATGACCAATTCCTCGAACGTCAATTGCTCGAAAGTTTTTATAAAAGTTTAAACATTAATTACTCATTCTTTAAAAAAAAATTTATGCAAGTCGGGAAATAAAAACCATAAATCAAAATAAGTCATAATAAAAAAATATTTTTTATTTAAGTTGCCAGTGGTCGAGTGGAAGAGGTCGTTGGTTTTATTTTCGAAAGTCAGGGGCTTGAATCTTGAGAGGGTTTCAAGAAATTACATATATGTGTACCTTTAAACAGAAATCCATAAATAGAAATTTTCATTTTGGCTTCGTACAAGCCGAAAGAATGAATGGTCAGGTACATTTCTTTTCGAGCGTTCAAACTATTAAATTTGAGAATGCTCAGAGAAAGTCAGTTGGTCATAGAAATAGGTAATATCAATACGCCCTCAAATATATTTTGAAATTTAATTTGTTTAGCTAGAAAATTAATTAAATATAATTATTACCGCAAAATTAAATGTACATTGAACTTCTTTTGGGTGTAAATTCTATTACAAATGTCACCGTATAAAGTTTTTGAAAACTGATGACTGCGCTAGAACTTTGGCATTGTTCCAAATATTTCCAAGCAAGTTTTTCAGCATTGAAAGCCAGGTGAAATCGTGTTTGCGGTTTCTAAATTTCTGCACATTTGTCAAATAAAAAACCTCCGACCAAATGAAGTTAATTATACAATCAAAATATTTCGTGTCAAAATTACTTGGCGTTTGTAAAATAAAAAAAAAGTTAAAACGTAAAAGGTGCCCGGGTAGAATGGCGGTAGAACAATAAAGGAATATTTTTATTCCGTAACATCTGCGACGAGTATTATCACACTCGATGCTTATTTGATAAAAAGTTTTACACACGAGTACATGAAACCGATTTAAACTTCCGGAAGCACGTTGCACATTCGTTCAAAAAGGAAAAGTCTCTTTTTCTCACTCTACAAATCGGAAAAAGTTGTGAGTTTTGTGCTGCCGGCAAAGGCGGGCGGGCAGGCGCCAGGCTAGAGTTGAAAAGCCGAAAAAGCTCACATACCCGACGGGGGAATCGGTCATGCGAAGTTTCTACTGTCGGCCATGCAAAATCGAAAAGCCAAATGGTAATGGACTCAAAAATGTTTATTTTTAATCCTAAAAAAAACTTTCAAGTATTTTTTTTTAGTTTTTCATTTGGAAAATTATTGATTTTTCATACACAAATTAAAACTTTTATATGATATCGTCTGTGGAAAGATAAAAGAACGTTCCCCTTACATTATATATTATATTTTATAAATATAATATAAAGCATAAATAGCACTGTTTATATATTTTTCTTATCAGTTGATAATGCTCGCGATGAGCGAAACTGGTCCTGATAAAATAAATTTTATGTGGAAAAAGTACTAATAATCTTTAATTATTTTTATTATATTTTATAGTCGACACAAAAAACATTTTAATGATTTCGTGCCAAAGGCAAATTATGAAATTTACACAACCTTGAAGTGCACGGAGATTGACAAACTGGTGTTTAAAATAATTGGGGCCACACCCGATAATATTGATATGAATTGCTTAATAAAAACTTTTAGTATTTTAAAAAGTATTTTTTCTGGTCGCGATTTTTACGGGCCTTTATTTTTTCAAACTTTAATGTAAAATTAAGGTAAACTTATTCAGCATTTACAGCTTACATTCTTTTGATAGAATGTGTATCAAATTGCATACATTGTGATTATCAACAAAAACTTGTCCACAGTCAATGTGGTATTACAGCAAAATATTTACTTCTAAAATCAAAATACTAAAATGATATATATAAAAAAGAAAACTATTTTTCAATGCAGTTTACATCGTCACATATTTTGAAAATTTTAACAGCATTAAAAAGATTTCAGACAAAAAATATGTGTAAAATATGGCTATCTTTTTCAAAGGCTATTTTTCCGAAAAATCTTATAACAAGTCTCAGCAGCTATTTATCGTCTGGCTGGAGTGCACGGCAAGAAACTTTTCAAGATTATACGATACCAAAAGCTTCTTAAATTTATAAAGTGGCGTGAATTTTTTCGATCATCACTTTATACATCATTGATTAATGAACCGAGTTTCTGGGAGTTTTTTTTTCACAGGATAGCAACAAACAGAAACATTATAAGGAGATGCCTCAAGGTGTACTTGACTTTAATACGATTTACGGTAAATCAAAGAGATTTAAAAAGGTATTAATTACATCACTAAAAAATATAGAATTGAAAAAAATAAAATCCTCATTTTATCTTCCATTTATTTAATTAAAACACGGATTTTTTCAAAATCGGTAATTAAAATAATATGAATTGGACTGAAAAAAGCGTTGGCTTATTTTTGCCATTCAGTGTGAAAGTGAGCCGCCAGATTTATTAAAATTACATTTGTTAAAATGTTTTCGTGTAACGAATTGGAAATTTACAAGAAATTGAAACACAGTATTTTTCATATGTACATTATGTTAATTGTAAATTAATAAGTAAATAATATAAAAATAAATTAAATTAAATCAGTTTGTTTTTTCATCGGTTGTGTAACAAATTGTGAAACATGTTCCTCGTCTTTAACACTTCCCTTACGGTGCTAAAATATACTTCCGATATGTTGCTGGCCGTTTAGGAACCAAGTGAAACATATTTTTTTAAAAAGATACGTCCTGGGTTTTTACCGTACATCAAAGGTAAGTTTTAAAACCTGTTTTTTCATACATGTTTTTTCACTGGGCTCTTTAAGGACCAGCAACATATCGGAAGTATTTTTTAGCACTGTAGGTGAAGTGTTAAGGAGATTTTTTTAGGTAAACTATCGTAAGGTTATTTACTAACAATCACTTGATTTTTATTATTCTGACTTTTGAGTCAAGGGCCGGACCAAATTATTAACGTTGTTAGCCTCGTTTTTTTTTAGCTCACCGAGGAATTTGAAATTCTCGATTTGGTATACTTTTCCCCAGATTTTCTCCGAAACTTGTTTTTTTTTTTTAGCTCAGCGATTTGGTAGTCAGGGCCGGACAAAATGGCTCTGCGGGCCGGAGGTTGCTCATATGTGGCTTAAATCATAACAATGGAGGTTGGGCTATTGTATTTTTCTTCTTGCCTACAGGACGCGCAAAGAGGTACAAATACTACAAATTTATAATTAATTATTTATATGACGAAAAAGATAATCCCGAAGAAAATAATTAGAAATGGTAAACCACCTACCCTATTTTAAATGTTTATTTTTGTTAATGATTTAATCAATTTTCAAAAAATTTAAGCGGTTCATTCTTAACTTATGATTATTTACTAGATAAAGTTTTCGATATTTTAATTAAAATGAAGATGCTTTTTAAACATGCGAAATACGGGCCACAATTTCCAACACAACCTATGGATTAACAACTTGATTATAATAAATTGAAAATAAAAATAAATTTCTACAAAGTTCCATAAAATTACAAAAGAAAATGTAAATTTTGTTTCAAACAATTTCAGTATTTCATATTTGCAAATAATCTTAATTCTTTACTACCTATTTATAAGACTATTTTTTAAATAGATTAAAGTTAATATTATTGTTTTGACAAGGCAGTGCCATCCGCTTTCTTTGCGTAATACTGCGATAATTATATGCATCATTACCATCACCGTCTTGAATTAATCCTTAAATATTAAATTAACAACATCACGAAAAAGTTTTTTTTATCATATAGCGTCTATCACGCACTATTAGTCAAAGAATAAGTTTCATTAAAAATGCCGATGTTGTTTGATGATAATAAATATTTAACCAAAAATTATTCATGCTAAGCAGTTTTACAAGGTGACGTCAGCCCTTATTTTCATTAAGAGAGGTTATGCAAAATATATCCGATTGGTTGATTTTTGGTATATTTTCGTGATGAATAGAGAGTATATATTACTATGATTATTAATATTTTAAAATACGCCGAGAAGAAGTAAAGTGGGTTTTACGATAAAATATAAGAAAGTGTCATTTTATGGTGACTTAAATGGACATAAATGGTTGTTCATAAATTCGGCCTACTGAATGTATTTTTAGCGAAGATATTTTACAGCCTTGCGACCGTTTTCTTCGAGCCATGATAAATACGAGTGTTCCTTTTCGTGTCCTCTGAGAATCTCTTGAATTTCCGAAATTCATTGTAATGCAAAGTGGTCTTCCTTACCTGAAAACAAAAGAAAATAAATTCACGTTAGAAGAGTATATTTAGTGGTTATCTTGATAATAAAGAAACATTTTACGAAAACGGGCTATTTAATACTTTCACTGTTTACCTACAAAAAATACGCATTTCTTAAGTTATTTTCTTTCGAGGTAATAGTTTATATAAGAGTATGATTATTTATATGCAAGATAAAATCACCTTTCACATTACTGGGCATAAATGTTTCTTGTATGAAAATTGTTTCAAATACTATATTTTGCCAATAATTAGGTATTATAAAAAAATGGAAAGATAAATTAAAAACATATAGCATACACAACTTAAATAAATATCGTAATAAAAATATACATGGTGATTAATATTCTGTAATAAAATTTAAATCGGAGCGTATCATTAAATTGGCATATTCTTTGTAGAAATTCATTGTAGTAGAGCATAGGTTCCCAACCTTTTTCGTGTGGCGACCCCTTTTTATAAAAACCATGTGACTAGCGACCCCCCCAGGAATTTGAAATCCTCGATTTACTTTTTGCCCAGATTGTCTCCGAAGCTCCTTTTTTTTTTAGCTCATCGAGGAAATCTAAATCCTCGATTTGCTATACTTTTTGGCCGGATTGTCTCCGAAACACTCCTTTTTTTTTTAGCTCGCCGGGGAATTTAAATGTTTTGAAATTTAAAAATTGAAAAAAAAATGCTATATTGTTAAAAACTAAAAAAGTTGGCGACCCCCCAGGAAACCCTTCGCGACCCCCAGGTTGGGAACCCATGTAGTAGAGTAAAAAAGGAATATAGGTCACTGTCAATTAGTGGTGGAAATGTAGGAATAATAGCAGTAAACATATCGTTCACACCACGGCGCCATAGTTGGTTAGTACAATAATAAAAAGCGTTTTTGCTAACATGTAAATATCAAAATACACAAGAAATCAACTAGACTACCATATAATTAAACAAAATTTTAAATGTAAACTTCTAGTTTGATAACATTTTTGCTCCACAGAATATGTTACAAATTTTGGTTTGCTTTTTTAAGACTCACTTTCATAGTAAAGATGATTTTTAAAGAGTTAAGTGTCACAATTTGAAACACAATCAGTAGAAAATCGAAGTTACCACCTAATTCACCTAATTTGATTACTATAGTTCAAGTTATTTTGATTAAATATTATTGGTGGCTTCAGAATAGATTTTTTTTGTGTGTTTGTTAGGTTTTCTCCGAAATATGTATTCATTTTGTCATATAAAAAATCAACAGTTTTATGATTTGTATATAAGTTTTTAGGGCACATTTTTTAATACTAGATCTAGAATAAATAGTTAGTTGAACTTGTAATATAAAATGTATTCAATGCTTTAAAAATATATGATAACAATTTTACCATAACTATGAGATTTATGTGACAAATGTTGATAATATTATACGTTAGTGAATGTAGCGCACATTAGTGAGCATTAAATGGAAAATCCATACTACACAATGAACAAAGCAACACACTATCAGGTCCACGTATGGTGTTCAGCACTGAGATTACTATGGATAATGTCGTCCCGCCCTAAACGGAGCAATTACATGTTTTTTATGGTCCCGACAAAGCCCTGGCTAGGGAGGACGCAATGCGATCTCTCGGCAGGAGGGCCTTATTTGTTACCTCAATATCCAGCCACACTTGGACAAAGTAATATTGAATACTTTTCATGTAAGTTAGCTTTTCAAATATTTCATCGCAATCTCATTGAAGTCTCGCCGTAGTCTTTATAAATAATTCTCCAGGGCATTTTACTACACTGTAAAAAAAATATGTGCCTACTTTTTTATGCATATTTTAATTATTTAAAAATAGTTAGAAGTCTGTTTTTTATTATTGTCTATCCCAATTAAAATTCTAATTAAAATTGTATTTCAAATATGACACATTTAATTTGTTTTAGGAAGCCTAAAACTGACAACACTTGCTAACTTCTGTTTTCTTGTGTTAACAGTAAGAAAATTTAGTTGTGTTTAATTAAATAAATAATAATGAAGGGAAAAGTCTTTATCTTTATTGAACTATATGCTTATGGGGGCGTTGTTTACGCTTAGTATTGTTTGTGGTGATCAAACGCAATGTTTCCAACAAAATTAAGTGAATGCAAAGTGGTGCGATGAAAAATGATAGAGAACGCATGTGTCGTGTAACAAAAATCAAGTGTAATCATTACGTGTACTTATTTTTTTATTCCAATTCTCATTTAATAAACTTCGTATTTTTTCCAGAAGAATAACGGTTAAAATTTAATAGTGTATATCTGTTGAATACCATTATAGCTAGAAAACTCCAGTAAACATTTGATTCACACCTGTTATGGGCTGTCGAGATGCATCTAAAATGCAGAGTTTAATGCAGCTGAATGCGCAGTGAAGTTCAACGTCAAGAGTATCAAATAATGCAGTTTGGAAAACTTTCCTCTATTGAATACGATTGTCTCAAATACCTATATTTTATAACAAATTAATTGATGGTATAGTAAGTAGACTCATAATTCAATTAAATTACTTAATTCTGTTTTTCGAAGCTATGTTTTATAAATAAGTGAAGTCTGGTGTTCAGTGTCCTTTCTGTTTTGCCGATTTTTTTCTGTTGTACAAAATTTTATGTTGGCGAAACAGAAAGGACACTGATTATCAGAACATATGGCAGCCTTTAGATTGAAAAAAGACACGTCTCCTTTTGCTAATCACTTAATTTCGAAAGGACACGTGTTAAATCAGGAACAAGGGATAAAAATGTTACACCCAAATACGGACGGTCATAACCTTTTTTTCCGGAAATTTTGGAAATAAACAGAGCACAATTGCATAGCCTTCCGATTTTAAATGAAATATTAAACATGCTGGGATTTCCACTTCTATACCCTATATAAATATAATCATAAAACCTTTGCCGACAAACAAATAAATATAATTCTTACTCAAATCTGTGAACATTCCCATAAGCTTATCCTTTTTGCCAGCAACGGCTTTAAACTCAATGATACATTTATCTTATAGAAACACGAAACATTTATTTACTAAGCGTCAGTTCAAGTTCATCCATGCACTTGAACGCATGAAGATGCCGAAAGGTGAAACCCGGGTCGCTAGTGACAAAAACTGTGAGAATGTACATAGTTTGAACGATTAAATTTAATATTAAAATTACACCAATCACCTTCA
This sequence comes from Himalopsyche anomala, assembly GCA_031772345.1. NCBI lineage: Eukaryota > Metazoa > Arthropoda > Insecta > Trichoptera > Rhyacophilidae > Himalopsyche > Himalopsyche anomala. The sequence continues at coordinate 24,043,906 of CM062821.1, forward strand.
GTCGAAATCCTTAATTAAAAATATTCATATTCATATGCAGCATTGTGTAGCTACCATTTATTTTTGTAATAACTTTATAACTGAAATTCTTAGCCAATTTAAGATTTTGAATTGTTGAAAACAATACCACTTATATTTGGGAACTTTTTATTAATAATTTCTAAACAACAAAATTTTACTACGTTAAACGAAAAAATTCCAAAAGATAACGGGCAGAAAACATTTTAAGTATAGATTTAAATCAAAGAATTTTATGAAGCAGTACTTCGACACCAACAAAACATTTTTGACTAAAATATGATTAATAGTAGGATTCTGAAGATGTTTTAATACATAAGCATGTGTAATAATAATTGCATTACATTATAATGTAACCCGGTAGTAACTGTCTAATAGTGTAAGTGTTTACGGACCATCAACATAACCAAAGGTTTTAATGGGTAAGAGCATTATCTTTACTCAGGTTAAGATAGTCTAGTTGACAAAACAAGGAAAGAGCGCATTTTTATACCAGAAAACAAAAAAATAATCAGAAACTTGAACGAATTCGCTCGCCATGTCTGTTAATAGTATAAATAATATTCTACGTTTTAAAACAGCTTTAAATGAATAACTGCCATTATTATTATTATATATTAAATTGTTTAAATATGTATATCACTTTTAGGGTGTTCACTGTCAATACTTGGTGGAAAGGCATTATATTAGTAAAAACACAATATTCCTTTGTACTTCATTCCACTTTATTTAATATTTAATATATCAGTTGACGATGCTCGTAATGAGCGAAACCGGTCCTGACAAATTAAATAAAGTGGAATGAAGTACAAAGGAATATTGTGTTTTTTACTAAAATATGTATATGGTACATAATTTGAATTTAAGCTCTTCAAGTAGTCACTGTCAATTCTTAGTGGAAAAGCACTATATTAAAAAACAAAATACTCTTTTGTACTTATTCCACGTTTATTTATTGAGATCAAATCGGTTTCTTTCATTATGAGTAACGAGACCGGTATTAAAATAATTAAATTAATGTTGAATTAGTGCAGAAAAGTGTTTTATTATTGAATATTTGCTTTACGCGTTTGATTGTTAAAATCACGATGGGTTAAGCATGAAATTATAATAATAATTAAAATATCGCAGTCGAATTTTTTAATCATAATATGTTTTAAAAATGATCAAATATTCGCTATTATACAAAAGCAAGAAGTCTAAGACATTTGTGGCTGTGACCAAAAACCTTGGATTTTAATGTGCGATATATTAAGCATATCTTTTAACCACCAACTCGATAAGTAGACGACACGTGCCCGCTTTTTAATATGTTCATTGATTAAGAAATAATTACCGTAAATTATTATAAGTAACTGAAGATTAATAGACAAACATTTGGGCAAATGCTTTTAGAATTTAAAATAAATCCACTGAAAGTGATTCTACACAATATACCCACTTAGAGTTTATGGAAGCTATAGTTTATCATTATTTATGTGTCATATTATGAAACCGCTGATGAAATCTCACTCTTTCTTAGTGGATAAAGCTTTACATGGGTTTATCTAGAGACTGCCTGCTGAGTAATAGAGAGATATGAAGTAGGCTCTCGGGATTCGCGGGCCGTGGATTTGAGAAGCGAAAGCTCTGCGCAAAGCTGACACAAGTGCACAATTATATTTTGGCAGGATGCCAAAAGTCATTAGCGCGCATGCCCATAGATAGAAAGGCGACCACTTAAATTGCGCGAGGTTTCCTAGCAACAATATTAAGTACTCAAATTTAGAATGCAGTTATTTGCTAAAACTTTCCAGGATTCATCTAAAAGGTAAATATTTTAATAGGTGTACACAATGGATCGTGCACAATCGGGTAAACTGGATGTAAACAATTAAAGTTAAGCGGTAAGTAATTTTTTATAGATAGGCTTAAATAAAGTGAAATATTACTTAAATTATTATTAAAGATTAGATCATCATCAATTTCTTAATGAATCTGATTTAATACGAAATCAAGCAGCATTTTTTCAATCGTGATTCCGTATGAGCTTATAATGTAAAAAGAAACTATTAGAATCTATTTCAAATTGTAGTCCAATTAAAAAACCTAAATCGATTACTCTACGCCATGTAATTTAAAAATCACAACAGAAATGAATAATATTGCTTATGGAATCGTGAAAATACGACAGACGTATGTAGATAATTTGCTTTATTGGTGATAATTTAAATGAAGTAAGAACAGATAGTCATTCCAAGTCTCGTACTTGACATCAAAATAAGTCGTAAGTGTGAGATTAAGATGAACACGATTCTGAAATAATTATACAAAATTAAACCCTTATTACACTAGCAAACACAAAGTATTGTAAGATTTTTTAGATTGGATAATGTATGGGTCTTTTGTGATATGTGCGATTTATATTATATCACTTAAGCTCAACGACAAAACGTCTCATATTTGCTACACCTAAGGTAAAACGAAGGGTTGGAAGACCCGCGAATTTGCTGAATGGATGGATGTCAAAGGACTTGCGATTGCTGTAGATCATCGACTGGAAGGAGGGCGGAAGACCGAATGTAGTGGAGATTAATTAAAGCAGCCAAGATTCATCCCAGGACTGTAGCGCCAAGAAGAATAAGAGTTACATCAATTGCTCCAAAATATACAAAAATCCTAAAAATTCTTAATAAGTAACATTTTCTTAAAAAAACTCTCGCTTTCAATAAATATACTTGTATCTCACTTAAAATTTATTTGATCAGGACCGGTTTCGCTCCTCGCGAAGATTATCAACTGATAAGGAAAATAAATAAAACAGTGCTACTTATACAAGTTAAATTGAAATAAAAAGGTGTAATCAACTACTAACAATGAAAAGGATTTACAAATTACATTATAATTACACAAAATTAAAATGCTTAACACCTATAACATACAATTAAAAAATCATCAATAAATATAAGTGGCAAATGAATTGCTCACGTAGAGGGAATGAATTATCTACATTTGGGAACCATTTGTTTCTAAATAAGCATACATTTGATATCTCTAAAAACTTTAAAATCCTGCATGTTAACAATAAATCTTTAAAACTTGATAAACAAGAGGTATTAGAAATAAATAGACATAAATTCTAACCTGACTGTAACCTAAGGTATTTTATAATAATAAAAATAAATAGGTTTTGAATTTTTTCAGTAAACTACTCGTCGATTTTCTACCATATTCTAATTTTCTATCAGCACTTGATTACGTATGTTTATTTATTTACCACTGTGTACAACGTTTGTATATTAATGAAATAGCTACAATTTATTTTAAACTTGATAAAATATTTTAAATTTGTGAAAGAAAAAGCTATGTATGTTTAGAGGCATTCCAGTCAAAACAATTTGCCTGTGAATATGAAAAAAAACACTGAGTTTAATTAACTTTGCTTAAAATTATTGTTGTTTTCACAGAAAATAGTTATGAATACTTACTTTTGTATATTGTTATTTTAAATTGTAGCTGTTAAATTAAAACCACGTATGTTCCGCTCTTTGTTTGAGAGTAAACACAATTTTCTAGAGGAGTAGCATAACATTCATATGACGACCCTTCTCACAAACAATTCCCCATGTTGAACTTAATCATTATAATTAAGTTTACTTTTCAACAAAAGCTTTATAAAACGCGAAGAATTATGATAGGCGATGTGTTGATTTTGAAATTACTGTAATTATTCATATTAAAAGTTGTTACTTGTCACATAATCTTGGTAGAAAAACAGTTTTAAAAATGTGTACTTGAATTAATTCTATAAAAAGCACAATATTTATCATTTATTAACTACCTTTATTATTTAAACATACAGCTTTGAAGGGTATAATTCTTGATCTTCTTTAAATCAATCCATATTTAATTTTTTGTACAATATAAATCTTTTTACGCGAAAGAAGTAAATTGTCAACAACAAAACCGAAAATTGTAGTTTGTTAAGCAATTAGTTTATTGAAAAAAACAATTTTGAAGCAAATTTTACCGTAGAATGTAAAATAAATTTTGATATAAAAATAATATGTTTTAATTTTTTTTTACTCTAACGTTTCATTCTAAATGAAATAAAAAGATTGTATAAATAAATTTTCGTTACTTAAATTTATGAATATTTTCAAAATATCGTATTAACTATTGAAGTAATACGATTTTTTTACCTGTTTTATAATTACTGTTCCACAATAGAATACAACATCGCAGACAAGACAGCAGTGAATGAAATGAGCTTTTTACAAATAACTGATTACAAGGAAAGGCTTCGTAGGTATTTGCGGTGAATGCTTTTGGGGCTTTTTCCTTATCTAATTGTATTCGGCAAAAGCGAGCGCGCCTTGTTACTATCGTGGACGCTCATCTTTAACCCTTGGGCTGTCAAAAGGATTTCCAAGGCTCAAGTCAAACCAACAACTAATTAAAACAAAAGCTTTATTTTTTATGTTTGATAGTTACAACGGTTAATGTTTTAGCTAGATTAGTATTTCTAAGACGAAATAAACGACCTACTCAGCAATGAACGAAGTCAAAGAGTATATATTATCATCTACGATACATCTATATTATTATACATTGATGTCAGATAGATAAATATATTCTGTTACCTTTGTACGAAATATTAAAAAATATAAACAATTTATTTTTATTTAATTATAAAAAGATCTTTTCTTAGGCTTATTTTTAATAATTTATCAAACGTCATGTTATTTATAGCGGCGATTTTAATTGATATTTAGGTAAATTTGGAACAAAGACTTCGAATACCTGAAGAGCTAGCACGTCAGAACACACAAACTTTCGTCATTGAATTCGACAACGAGTTATATTTAGACTTCTACACCAACCACAATAAACATAAAAAAGATTTTTTAAATTAATATCGGTAAATAGAACCGAGTATTTTTTGACATTTACATCTGAGAACCTAATTAAATTAAAAAAAATTTAACTATAAATGAATTTTTCACTAATTTTATTTAACTTAGGGATGATTGTTTTTTCCGTGATTAGTGGTTTCATACATTTTTTGAAATATCATCGCATTTAATTGGCATCAGCATATGATATATTTTTATATTAATTAACATTCAAAGGTTTTATGTAAATTATAGTGTTATGGAAAAACAACACCGCCTAACAAAAAAAAGTTCTATATAGTTATGTATTAGTTATTTATATTAAAAATAGATAATTTGCATTAACTTAGAATCAAAATTAAGAATAGCATTTTGATAAGGTTAACAATATCAAAATATTAAATTACTCATTAATTTCATAGTTAATAGGTATTTCGACATAACAAAAATATTTTTATACTATTTATGAAAATGGGTTATAAATATTCATATTGGGAGTTTAACACAGACTATGCTTTTTACCCAACAACAATAAGTTCATAACTTCTGTATTATAATTTGAATACAATTCAATGACACTATAACATTATAGGTTTATCGATTTAAACTTGTCAATCAAGAACGACAAGTATCGTTCACTTCACTAAGGAAACTATCTTCCTCTTCACGAGTCATATAACTGGTATATTCTACGTTCTATATGGGTTTACCGGCGCTGAAGCTTTTTGGAAGAAGCTTGAGAGCAAAAGTTGTTAGAGCCTCCTACCGCGGCCGCACATTAATCACGCACAAACGACGCTCAGCTTTTGCAAACAATGTCGAGGAAAATAGATAGCCAATCTACAATAGCGACATTATTGCAATATTGTCTTTAATTGTTCAGAATTCTCGATAAAGTATGAACAGAATGATAAGAACGTGTTCACTTGCTGCTATTAACTCGAAATATGGATACCTGCAATATGCCTGATATTAATAAACATACTGTTGAGCAAAGAAGTTTAGTATTAAGAGCTGAGATATATTGTGGAGACAAGTGCAATCCATCGTTCATTAAATTAAACTAATATGATATTTAAAAAATATTGATTACTTAGTTATTTAACCGGATGCATGTTAAGGTATGATGCTTTTTTTTCTTTTGAGTAGCAAGCTTGACTAATGTGATAATGAGATTTTCTACTGTTACCTTGAAATCTATTTATTGGGTTCGTTATTTACGTGTTATTTCTGTCAATTTTCACTCAATAACAGCTTAATCCAATTGAAATCAAAGAATTCTGAAGAATTTTTAAATTAGTATTTTTGTACACAAACGAATTTTTTTAATAAATTAAAATTAATTTATGTAGGGTGGTATATTAGTATCGTTTTAATCGAGTATTTATTATTCAGCTTAATTATATAAATTTTTAAAAACTCTTTTTAATATTTTATCGAAAATCAATTAATTACACTAATCGTTAAACATCTTTTTTTGATGTTTTCTGCATCGGTATATTATTTAACATTGAAAACTATGTATGTATTATCATGTTTTAAGTATGGCGGAAAATTAGTAAACGAGCAGTTAATTTATAAAAAAAAATATCTCTAAGATAACATGGGAAGTTTTTCTGCAACAAGGGTTTTTTCATTTCTGTGTTTTTTTATAAAAGAAAACATTGTAATGAAACTATCTAAATTAATTCAGTGAAATAAGAGATGGAGATAAGGCGCGTGAACAAACACGGCAACATAATTCCCCCTATAAATACTCTCAGAGAAAAGGGAAGATGTTGTCTTAACTTTTAACTTGGGCAGTCAGTTGGGGTTTCAGCTATTTCTGCAGAAGATAAGAACACCCCCCGATCCAAACATAAATCTCTGACAAAGTTTTCTAACACGTCCACCCTTTATTCTGCGTAGGTATTAGACGGGGCCTGTATAGCGGTTCGGGCGAACTCTTCTCGCTATTGCCCGTGTGTGAGGCTAACTCTCACTGATCGTCCCCTAAATACGGAATTATACGAGAAAGTTATCCTGAGTGTTTGCGAAGGAGGCGGCCGCATGATGAATGGTGTGGGACGCGGACACGGGAGTGGCGAAAGAGGGTCCGTCGGACGACCGGCTAACCTCGAAACCCCTAACTGACTGTGCAGATTATTTCACACTTCATTCTCCGCGGTATTTGATGCTGAAATCTAGCCTCGTATATCATCTGCAAGACAATAGCTGCCGTAAATCAGAAATGAAAATAATCCGACGCGCCCCTTTTCTGAGATTTTATTATAGTTTCAAGTAGTGCCGACTTCTTTCTTGAACATGTTAGCCATACAATAATAATACTCGCAACTCTATCGCTAATATCTTACCATAATTTTTATAAGTGTTAAATATGCAACGCATGCGTCGAATGATAAATCCGTATCTTATGGTACATTTTCAAAAGTTTTGTATGATTTTCCCGAAACTGTAGTCGAGTAGTAAACGTTTGGATAGTTAAATGATACATTTTTTTTTATGGATTTATAGATTTATATTGCTCATTGATAACCCATTGAAAATCCAGTATTTTTAATGATATCTATCGTTCTTAAAATAAGATATCTTTTATATGAAGTATTTTATGATTCTTTTTATTTTTAATATTCACAGAGACAATTAAAATAAATCTATTTTCAAAAGTCATATTTGAATCACTTTTAATGTGATTACTGTCAATTCTTGGTGGAAAGACTTTTTATAAAAAAACACATTTCTTAGTAATGACTTTCAACTATGTACATAAATTTGTAAGTGTCAAAAATATAATATTACACTTATATCAAATATATATTAAAAACATTACTAACATATTTTATCGTATAGTAAAAGACATGAAAAAAATACAGGAAATTGTTTCACTAGTAAAAAACATACGAATTTTTTTCGACATTACTTTGAATTTTACGAAATGAAATTTTCAGTATTTTAAAAACAAACGGCGTGTAAGATTTTTACTCAATGTTCAACTTTCAGACACAGGCTGTTGGCCCATGTTACCATGTAACATAAAATAATACTATAAGCGTGTTAACATCTTGTTTATTTTTCCGACTTCCACGATGATATTATGGTGTATCAAAATGAAGCAGAATTATCATTCAGTGCTAAACTTAAGTATAACTTAAGTATAACAAGACAACAATATGCTACATTTTTAAAGATGCATCAGTTTGTTGAACATGTATATTTTAATCTAAATCAATGTAAACTATCTAATAAACAACTATTTTTAACAATACGATATTTTATATGGCAACATAAACGGTATAACAATGGTTTTAGTAAGCAGTAAATAATAGCTTATCGAATAAATTTCTACTGCTGATAACAAATGTATTAATGAATGCATACATGAGATCATATTATAAAGAGAATCATGCAATTTATGAAGGAAAATAAAATGTGGTTTATAATGTACAGTAAAATTAATATGCATACCATGAAACTTTTTGTGCCATGACCAAATAACATGTATTACAGTGTCTCAAATATATATAGCCTCTTACAAAATATGACACAGCTAAAAATCATATTATTTTCTTAGTATTTTAAACGTTCTTTTCTTATGTATCGAATTGCTTGACATTAAATTAAGAATAAACAATTTTATTCGATTACGGTAGCAAAAAAGCATGTACGTATGCTTATCAAAATAAAAACGATAGTGAAAAATAGTTCATAACACAAGAAAATATAGGTCATTGCAATTTCCCACAAACGAACCATTTTCACACACAGCTTATGGTTTTTATAGCTGGTTTGTAAGCAATATGAAAAACATTTTCACATGGTAATGAAAATTTATTTAACATCCCAATAACTGTGAAATATGAAGGAAATTCCACAACGAAATCATCGCTGGTGAAATATTCTTCCCGATGTAATAAAAGGGTAAAAGGAAACAAAAAAAGCATCCTGATGGGAAGCCATAACAATCCCGTAAACTTTGACTACTGAAACATTTTCTTGGGAGAGTTTTCACATAAAAGTTTACTTACGAATACGAAAGATTCACGACTTAAGCGTCAATGCTTCTCGTAAATTTCACGCGTGGTACGCAAAAGGTCAATGCAATTGCCTTTATAGACAGAAATTGATTTGTCACTTTGCGTTCTAGCATAAGTAATTTTTATCCCGTGCAGTTTTACTATTATCGCAAGTAAAATTCATATTGATGTTGCTAAATCGCATGCATAGTTAAGTTTACTAATAAAAAGTCGACCAACCATTTTCTGGTTATAATTTTTGAGATAATTCTTACTTTTGATTTTTATGGCCAATAATATACAAAAACAAAATGTTAAACGTTGTAACTAGTCTATTCAAAACAAAATTGATAAATATTTGACATAATGATTATTACTTGCACCCGGGTACATTTAAATGTAAAAGTTGTCAGTACATAAAAATGAAACGAATTTTGCAACTATCTTCAAGGATAATATTTATTTATTTATAAAAAACACTATATTCGACATATTAAATATAAAGTATTAAATAACTTTGAAAGCGTGCAAATATTTTTTTGAACATGAATAATGAAATAAATTTCCTTTATAATATAAATTGGAGTAATTTTCTCATAATAAGAAGTAGCGCTACTAAGCACAACGGAAATTTATTCAATTTTACCATAATATTCACATATTAAGTAAAATGCTTCATACACTGAAACACAGGATGTCATAACATAACCATACAAGGTTAATAAGACGCCACGAGAGGCGAAAATTTCATTATGCCAACCCTAAAGGCAAAAACGTAATCTGCCACAACTACCAGTATCAACAATTTATTCAAATAGCCATGACTATTCTATTTTAGGTACGTGGAAACGAAACAGGCAAAAAGTACCTTTGTTTTGGCTATATAGTGTTTTGATAGTCTAACCTTATCACATAATGGGAACAAAATACGTATCTAACGATTATTTAAACTCGTTTCCATCTCATACAACAGAATTACCTGAATTTGCTCCATAATCATTCCTGTACCCTTACGTATATAATCTTTTACTATTTTAAAACAGTAATGAGTGTACCAATAATTGCTTTTAGACTATTATTTACATTTTATGCCTAATGTTTTCAAACTTATTTATACTTACGGCATGTATATTTACACCTTTTACGTTACGAACGAACCAAGCACCATTAAAAATATACTAGGTATGTTAGAAAGATAATAAAAGGTTTTAATTATTAGAGTATATCGATTCTCTACTTACTGGTCAGACAGCTCAAAATAACTTGCATGGAAAAAACAGAAAAAGCCATATTCGATGGCTATCATAAATCATTGATCTGTGCCTGAGATTTTATACATTTTATCAAAAGTTGTTTACAGGAAGTCGGACAGTAAGAAATATTCTTTTTATAACAAAGAAGATCCCAGCATTTCGTATAGTTCTCTCAAAGCTTGTCGTCGGCAATGGCATTTTTTTAATGTAATTTTTCATGATCTGATAATGAAACCCAATAGAGAGCAAAATTTTACTGCATATTAAACTCCAATTTCGATTTTTAAAAGTTTTCTAACTTATAAACTAGACCAGTGGAGGGGAACCTGCGGCCTTTGGCTTCTCTAATGCGGCCTTTTGACTTGATCAAAATCTTCACTTTGATCAAAAAATTATATGCAAGCGTTTGGAAAAAGAGCGTTATCAACCCAATTAATGTTCAACAGTCGAAAAACTGATAGACCCTTTTTTTAAAAATAGTTTTCTATTAATGTCCTTAAAAAAACATTTCTTCATTTGAGAACAAATTTATTTTAAATTGAATACAAAATCTTCTACTTTTCGTATAGCTCATTTGATTATATATCCTAAAAAGTAGGACTGTGACACTTATTTTTGTCTATAGACAGGCAAAGTCTGTATCGGGGGCATAGGCTTCAATTGATTTTCATTTTTTTGAAAGTTAATGGAGTATGAAAACATTTTCTCATAGTACATTTTAAAGTCCGTAAATATCTAGTTAACAACAGTTTTATTTTATTTTATCCACATCAAACAAATAACCAAGGTAAATATCATTGTAAAAGTGCCTCTTGTAATATAAAACTAGAAAAAAAATCCATTTTCAGATTGGTTCGTGGAAAACAAACAAAACAAAAGTTTTTAGTACCGATTTTAATTGTTTTCGAATAAAATATCTTAACTTCTATTTTACTCTATGTATAGTTATCAATTTATTGTATGGGTTGAATCAATTATAATGCATAGTTCCTAAAACTGTTATTATATAAACATTATATTTTATAATAAGTCGAAGAAAATCATTTATATTGTCTCCTACCAGAAATTGAGAACTCACATAGGGTAAGTTAAATATAATATGATAAATTTAATTCATGTAAGGCAAAAAATATTACAAAACTTGGTATTTGAGTTGTAAAGTTTACACTGGGTTAAAAATGTATACAACAGCAATTCATTCTATCTATATGTGCCAATTGTTAAAGTTTGGAAATACCAGAACCATTTCACAGAAAATGGTAACCATTGTGTGAAAGCACATCCATATTTGAATACCATTATCACCAAAAAGATTCCAGCATCCGTCCCCATTGTTACGTCTTTTACAAAAAGAAAGGGTTTTGCGTCATTCGCCTTGTCGCATGTTACATTTACATATTCAAAAATCTATTGTAACGATTCAGCAAAAATACGAACAAACTAATCCTCTTTGAATCATTGCGTACTTCGCCAATTGGCGAAATTTGAAAGTAAAATTTAATTTTTGGCATATTTTATTAGAAAACTTACTTCCTAAGCCGTCGTGAATTAATAAACTATACTGTACACTTTGATAGATAATTTACATTCAAACGGAAACATTTAGGTATTTATTAAAAAAGTTATTTTATGTTGAAAAATAAATGTCAAAAAAATGTTAACAGTAGGGAGTTGAACTGTATATGAGTCACCCATTTCTAAAATTTACGTTGTCCATCTTCATTTTTTGTAAATACTAACAAATAAAAACGTGTAGGCCAATTTTTTTTTAAAAACAACCAAATTTTCGTAAATCAAATTGAAAAAGATAGTGTACATAAAATTAAAATGAAAAATGCGAATTTTTTAAATGGCAAACTAACTCATACATAAAAGTTTTTTATATGAATAACCGACTACTATAACGTACACGTTTCCATCAACATAAATCCGTTTAATCAATGTTTAACTTTAGTAACTTAATTAACTTAGTAAATAATATAATATTCAAGCTATTGCTATGTATGGAAATATATAACGTTATTTAAAATAATATAAATAGTTACATGGCAACGAAAATAAACTTATGTAAAAATACATAATTATACTTATACTAAAAATATTTATTTTGATATAATATTTTCAAATAAACTTACGGCAAAATAGTCGACGAAAAATTTATAACTGACACTCGAAACGGTTAAATTTTCCACTCGAAAATCTGAATAACAAAACACGTCGAGTTGCTTGGCTTTTTGTATTTAATGAGGCAGACGTGCCGATTCTAGGGAGAAAATTGGAACCCTTTTTGATATATAAATTCATTCGAAAATGGCTCACAAACCGATAAACGGAAAATAACCATTTCTCTATGTACGTACGTCTAAATGACTATAAGGCAATTCCACGTTAGTTCACGTGACGTTTGGCTTAAGTACTTTTCATTTATAATCATTTAAAAAGAATGTAAACTGATTAAATAAAATATTACAAACATTACTTCAAAATATTAAAATGGTACGTACATATGAAATTTATTTTTGGATTCGATTACTTTGTTTTATGAAGTAAAGTATTTGTGAAAACAACACTTCATAGTATTACATATTATTGTTAACGTATTTTTTCATATTATCAATATTAAGATTGAGATTAATGTGAGACTTTAACGCATAGATATAACTTTTCAAATGGTTTTATTTATCAAATTATGAACTCAAATAACGGAATACCAAATACAAGAATGTATAAAACAAGCATAACTGAAGAAATCTATAAAAAAAAATGCACATTTATTCTTGTGGTTCGCGAGCTTCTTGTTCTTTGCAAGTGGACCATTTTTGTAAAAAAGTGGTTTTATATTCTTTGATCGTCAAAGCGTCAATTTGTCATCAAATTTCAATTAAGTCGTTGAAATATGCTCTTTTTCCTTAAGAAAAAAATTCGTACAAAAAATATAGGTAAAATACAGATGATTTTTGCAATGCTTAGTTTTTCCCTAAGCCCGAAACCATTATTCAGAATGCGGTTATTTATGCTTGGCTATTTATGTATTGTCGTGGCGCAGTGGTCATCGTCGTTGGCTTCCGTGACAGATCTCATGGGTTCGAGTCCCACTACAAACAGCATTTTTTTAATCTGTTTGAAGGTTTGTGTTTCAGATTTCTAAATATTACTTCCAACCATTTCAATTTTGACCATTAGTCCAGTACTATCCCTATTCTTATTTCCCTACTAATATCTTCAAAAAAAAGAGGTTGAGCAACTGAGTAAAAAAAAGTTCTCGTAGAAAAAATACACACTTACATAAAAAGTACATAAAAAACCACTTTTGTGATGCAATGACATTAATTAAAATGAAGTTTTAAAACCAGTTTTGTTTTATAAATGAAACGAAATAACAATTAAAACGAATGGTAATGACAGCGATACAAAAATGTAATCAAATTTAATTAAAGCGAATTTGGTTTATCTGTATTCATATATCAAAGCAAAAACTTTATCAACACAAAAAAACAAACATTTTAATCTCATCATCCAACGTTGCAGACCATTCAAACGGCGTCAAACCAGATTACAAATAAATTCTATTGAATCGACACAATACAGATGCGACCTGCTGCACTGAAGGTAAACTTTCCAGTGTATGACTCATGCATACGTGAATTCGTCTCGCGGTAGGCATTTGTTACGTTTAGTTTAACATCCGTTTCCGGGCAATTATTTTCACGGTATGTTGCTTCAACTGACGCGATCTTTCAAATGGGGGAGAAATGCAAAAAAGGCTATTAACTGTCTACTCGCGAGTAAGGGGAAAATTCCTTTAGAATCGAACGCAAAAAAGCGATGTACCGAAGACTTTATGATTGTGAATAGAGATGAAATTCGAATAGAAACGGAAGCGAACGATCTCACAGATAAGTTGCTTTCCATGCTAAGCTTAGATCGTTTTGAAAAAGCGTTTTCGTTTCGTTGAAGTAATGAAAGCTTGTTTTAGTTTCAACAATTTATCGAAAATGGCGTCTCTCGTTTTTCTGAATTGATACCGTAGAATAACGTTTACTTTAAAAAGTATTTGCGGAAGTAATTCAAATTGTTTTCTTCGCACATACAATTTTAATAATTTATTCGAGAAAAACTTTGCTTTATAAACAATTACTTTTGTGTATGCTACTTTCATTATCTCTTTTTGCTTATTAATGGTTTTTATTATTATTTCTCTTTTCCTAGAATTATTTGATAAAATAAATATTATATATAAGTGATTTTGTATAATTTTCCCTCGGCTCAATAAATAACTTACATATTATTTAGGGTTTATACTGAAGGTAACTGATAAAATTTATATATCAAATTTGAATATTTTGAATTATTGACTTTTTTGTGCGTTTTATAAATAATAACCCGGGTTAAGGTAAAGTTGAATGCCTGAAAATGTTGAAACCCGGGTCATTAACAAAACGTACGGTAGTGTACAACATTTGTACGACTTAAAATACTTATAATACCCTAATTATTTTATTTGTTCAATACGTTATTCTACTTAGTTTTCATTTCAAGGTTTTTAAAACCCTGAACAGATACTTCCAGATATTGATTTTTCGATCAATTTATGGATACTAAAGCATGCGTGAATATCTCTGATTTTCCGATCACACATACCCGGTACTGAAATCAGGGAATAAAAAACCTATTAACAACCCAACTAGACCATTTATGATTATAAATTTTTGTTCTTTAACTGTCTTAAAAATGAAGTGATTGACTCAAAACTAGTACTCATTGATCTTTTGAAATGTTCCAATAAGAGATGTTGTAGTATAATATAAAATTTAAAATAACTTTGATTATTCCACGTATTGTGCTACTAACTGTGACGTGTTTCGCCTCTTTCAGAGGCATTCTCAGACTTACTATCGCAAAGTTTGCTTAAGTAATGAAGCAAGATTGATTCTAACATTTTTAAATTATAAAATTACAAAATAGAGTCTGGGTTTTTTTTCCTTTTAAGGGAAACAAAGAGGGCGTGATAGAATCAAAATAAAGCAAATAAATAATGATAATAATGAGCTGCAATCAATCAGATTGGGATTTTTCCCTTTTTAAGGGAAGCTAGGAGGGGGTTATAGAATCGAAAACAAAGCAAACAAATATAATCATACTACTAATGACATTAAACATTACAAAGTAAGTAGCACAATACGTGGAATAATCAAAGTTATTTTTAATTTTATATCAAAATGAACTTCCACAAAGTTACCGCCGAAACCATCGAAAGTATTTTTGTAATCTATGTTGGAAATGAATACCCTTAATACCAAGAAGTTATCCTTAAGTTGTAAACACAGAAATATAGTATTTGTCTTTAAAAATTTCCACCTGGCTTCATTGAAAGAGGAAGTAATGATTACTTCAGGTAAACTTTTGTTCAATAAAATCAAATGGCCAATAAGACCCAAAACTTTTAATGAAAGTGAAGAAGATTCACTTTTATCGGAATTTAGAAGCATTTTCAGTGAGTAGTATAAATCGGAAAACTTTTTCATTTGAGTGTAAAACTAAACCAATTTTATGTGATGGCTCTGTTTAACCGACAATTAAACACACCGGAGACCGTCAAGCAACTCTCTTTGTTTATAAATAAAAAAAATCTTTCCACATCAATAATAGAAAATACAACGAAATCGAATCACTGAAGTTGAAAACATTTCTTTTGGATCCAAACGGATTTAAAAATCAATCGTTAAAAACGGATTCTAAGCACAAAGTGTATTCATATAAAATAACAACGTTGAGTAAAAATGAAATACGACACGGCGCCTTGATAACCAATATGTATTTTGTTTAAGGATTTGGCGGTAGCTTAAAGGATATTGATTTTTATTTAAAAAATAAAAACGTTTTGGCTAATGAAATTTTCGATAAATATTTGAAATAATAAGCGTAAAAATATAAAGATTGATAAATGAAGATAGTGTCGCTTATTTAAAATTTATAATATAAATTAATCCAATCTAGAAGAAATTGCGCAACACTACAATTGATTATTGATAGCTTAAAAATGATGTTTGATATATTTTTCATTTATTATGTGTTGGTAAAAAGATTTATACTTATTGAATAAACAGTATCAACTAACATTCATTAGTCGATAATAGCGTTAAAAAATAATATGAGTTTTATTTTTACATTTGTTTTTTTCATTCAGAAAAAAAACAACCAGTTTGACACTAAGACCTCAAAAGGATAAAAGAAGATCCAATTTGATACTTATTCTTCATTGCTCTGACCCCATATTATTTTGTACGTAAATTGGAAAAATTGGTCAGCGAAATAGTGGTAAGGAGTAAGCTAACCCTTATTAGGATTCGATACATAAATCCTCATTCAGGAACAAAGTTCATCCCACTTAGCTTATTGAATACATACAATGGACAAAGGGATAAATGTGTGATGGGGAATACAAATACATTAAAATGAATTGCTTTTGTTACAACCACATACACACACAGCACAGCGCAGAGATACCCAACATGTAATATATGGCGACCATACAAATATGTGATTACTTTCTTAATAAAAATGTTATTTATAATAGCTCCGATATATGTAATTTCTTAGAAATGAATTTTTGTTTTGAAAAAGTACCTTATTTGATTCTACGTGAATTAACATTTCAAATAACTTTAGGAAAATGATGACAGTTAAGTTTGTAGAAAAAAAATGATAAACATAATTCGCTGCACTTCTATTTCACTCATCGTGAGAACTCAATAAATATACTCTTGAAACTGAACTAGTCTAGATCATAACGTTATATAATTGTATTCTAACACAGTAATACAGACTGTGTTTTTTTTAATAAATAACACATGATAGTTCGAGTGCCATATAATTATGGTTTATTACTTCATAATTTAAAAAATTCACTTGTGGTGTTCATTAAGAAAAAATCTGTTTTGTTCGACTTCCACACTAGATATTTATGATTATAAAGATGCTTCGTTCATTGTGAGTATTTTTAACATATGAAAAATAAGCTCTTAATATTTTATTTATGTGATATTAAGAATGACTATAATAATTTACATGTTACAACAAATTATTCCGATTTTATTATAAAAAAGTCATATTACCTAGGTGCAGTTACAAATCGTAAAGACGTCTTAGTCATAGATAGTCATTAATCCGTATTAAAAATTAAATCACAATTTATGTGTAATTATAAAAAAAAAAAAAAAAATGAGTATGGAAATGAAAAAAAAACTATACTTATTTTAAAAATAAATGTCAAAGTAGTACAGAATAGCTGAGCTTTTTTATACTTATGTTAATTACATTACAATAAAAAATGTGTACACTATCAAATATACAGTTTGTTTCTATTACACTTATTATTATGGAGTCTTAATTAAAATTAATTTGTCATTAATTTTGAATTTGACGAATAGAGAAGAAATTACAAGATTTTTTGTAAAAGTTTTTAAGCTAGAAGTTTCAAGTTCTTTGTTAAGATTTAGTGTTCTCGCAAATAAAACTTTCGGTGAAGTCAAAAGTTTTACAATGGTATTTTTATGCTAATATCACATTGAAATTTATGAAAGCGAGCGGGGGTTTATATTTTTTTCGTAAATTAACATTTTTTAGAAATCAAAAAGAAAAGGTTGGCTTTGCAACGAAATGTAACAATACATAAAAACAAATAATAACAGCACGAAAACAAAGCCAGTGGAAATAAATAACCTTATAATGCTTACGATTTGTAAGTACGAAGGCTGAACATAAAATGAGATTTTTTAAATTACTTTAGTTGTTCTAAAGACTCTGGAGGTTTTTAGATATTTTTCAACATCGAAAAATATTGAATAAAACTTAAAAGCAGATGTTAAGTATTTTTAAAATTACAAAATGTATTTTAACTAAAAACTTGTTCATGCGATCAAATTGCTATTTCCGACCCGTTTCATTTACGAATTTATTTATATTATTTTTGATGTTTAATATTATGAATAAATTATATTAAAATATTCCAAAGAATATATTAATTGTTGATTATTCAAAAATGTTTGCTACGCGATCGCATTAATTAAAATTTATAACGTTTGAAACATTAAATGAGAGATTCAAAAGTCTTGATATTAATGTATTTAGTACTTTTTCAATCAAATAAATTTTTAATGATGAATTATATTTTCTGTGTGAATGTGAAATGAGAATCGGATTAGGAAAATGAAAATTTGTTATGCACATAAATAATATCTTCACATAAACATGACCGAACGATGTCACTGTGTCACATAAAACTCACGCATAAAAAGCTATATATTTTAGCAACCGTACAAGACGTGAGGTTAGTTCAAGTCATCTACGAAGGATGTCCATTTCCTTCCGGAAACAAACATTATTATTTAGCGGACACAACGGAGGGGGTCACCCGCTGTTATGGTGTCATAAAATTTCCTAAGACCGCACGTCCAGCTCCTGGGTGGCTTGCGGGGCCACTTTTCTGCTCACTATATTTTATCCCGCAAGCGATAGTCATACACGAGGAATTCATTCATGGATTCGATCTTTCTTATACAATTTCAAATTCGTCAAAGCACTTAAGTTAGTAAAAGATATCACACTCACAATTCGATACTTTATTTAATATAATTAACCATCCTCACACACCATTGTTTGAATTATAACATATTAAAATATTTTTATAACTGTAGACTCAAAATTTAATGTTATAATAGTTTTATTTTGATATTTGATATTTATTACAAATAATTATTTATTCAACACTGTTAATGTTTTCATGATAAAGTTATAAAAAAAAAGAATTTTTTATCAAGTTTTGAAACGAAATTCCTAAAAATGTTTCAGTGAATCGCAATCCACGATGTTTCTGGGCGTGTGTATTGTTCCATTAACTCACTTCCGCTGGAAACCCGAGTGAACAGGAAATCGAGTCGTTTTTATAGGACATTTTGATTAACGTTACTGCGACGCTTTTACTTCTGTCCAAAGAAAAAATATTTTTCTCAAGACTTGGAAAATATAAATATTAACTTGAAAAGTCTTTGAAATTGTGCATATTGTTTGATGTATTTTTTTTGTTGTTTTACTTTTGAACATTATTATATAAATATTTTTTTAAGATAAGAAAAATTTCATTAATCTATATTATTATCAACTGATGAAAAATAAATCAAAGTTAACCATTATAAATATTTGTATGTGTTATAATAAAAGTTAAAATGAATATATTGTTTTAACCAGAAATATTATATAATATAACAGCGGCACTAGGGTACAAAAAAATCAACATGATATATAAATTAAAATATTGTAGATGTTGTTAGGCAACAATAGTACAAAGAAGACTAATATTTAATAGGAGTATCTGGAAAATGTAATATAAAGCATTAAGGTCTAGTTATTAGCGGTTAAACTAAAAAAATCAGATGTTTCAAAAGAATTTTAGATTTCAATATTCTCACTATAAAATTACCATTTAGTATAGCGTTATTTTAAGTTCAATCCGTTTAGTTTGGATACATAATATAAGTAAGTGGAACAGACCTTCATATTTAGTAAATTCTGCTTTAGTAATAATTTCATTTCTGATATTTCGAGAAAAAAAAGACAAGTAATAAAAATCAGTATATTAAAAAAAAATACTTGGATTCTTAAAAATAAAATGATTTTTACCGGACGAACGCGTTTATAAATAGCGGAAAGTTTTTTGTCGATAAAGAAGGAAAATTTAATTAAAATTAATAAAGAATAGGAAGTTTCTCTTTTGTATATTTCTGTTTCATGAAAAAACATTACCTTTAAAGCGAAATTTTCATTTTCCTTTAGCATATTCTGGTTGGAGCTTAACAATATTAAACATATAAACATACTTTTTATCGAACAAAAGCGACCCAAGGTAGACTTAAAAAAATATGTGAGTAAAAGTGTCTCTCAAATATGCAACAGAGTTAAGTGGATTAATGAATAAATTACAGAACGTAAATAGAAAAACAATGAACGTCAGATAAATGAGAAAAACAAATACAATACAAAACATTATTAACAAACATTTTATTTCAGAGAATAACAAAGAAACGCTATGTTATTATTGCGCAACCCGACTATTTCATCATGGAAGAATGCTTTCATTTCATTAAAAAAACATAACAGAATTTTTTATCCATGTAGTAAAAGAAAATTTGTTTTTTGAGATATGCGATATGAATAACAACGCTAGCACATGGCATGGGACTGTTGTGAATGAATTTTTTATTGTCATTTTCATATACATGTTGATAATACGTATTTGTTTCATGTCTTAAATAACTAGTCATCATCCTTGTTTAAAATTAATAAACCGACAATAATACGAAACGCTTGTTATGAACGAAACCGCAGTGGAAAAAATTGAATTTGAGATAGGAGCAATCGAGTTACCAATCATTACGAGGCAAAAATTGAGAAAAACAAACACGAACGGTTTTTATAATGTTTTGGTTAATATAATAAACAATAATCAATTAGGCTGCAAATCAGATTTTGAATAATAGATTTGGTCAATTAGAATAAAAGTTAATGATTATTTTTCACTCTTTTGCATTAATTCCAAATTTCTTTATAATGATCAGATTCAGTTTCACTCATTATAATAATTTCACAAAATAATCGAAAGCTGTCCTGGTAAAATAAATGTGGAATTAGTACGAAACAGTGTTTTGTTATAGCCTTTCCAATAAATAATGATAATGATCACCTTAAAAGTTATCAATGACTATCAATCTGACTTGTAAAGAATGAAATGATTCGCTCGCTGTGGTAAGAGGTTGCTCTTCCGATCAAGCGGGGTCTGGGTTCAATTTCCGGTAAGGTCAATGTCAGATTATTCCAATTTAAAATAAGGGACCTAAAAATGGGTGTTTGTGATATCAATTATCCTTGAGATGATCTCAACATCAAACATCATACAAAAAAAATCTTGTTGAGTTTTTATCTCGTATAATCTTAAAACTTATAAATATTTGGTGCATTGACATTACAGCTTTATTTATTTTTATATTGGTTTAATATTGATTGGAAATATTAACTTTTTGACAGAAACAATCATGATTATATCACGTTTTATTTTCAATCTAAAACCAGAGAAAGTACTTGAAGCACTTTCGATGGATTCGGCGGTAACTTTGTGGAAGTTCATATTAATATAAAATAAAATAACTCAGATTGTTCCACGTATTGTGTTACAAAATGTGACACGTGTTTTGCCTCTTTCAGAGGCATCCTCAGAGAACTACTTTTGCAAATGCTTGCTTAAGTACGAAACGAAGTTAACACGTGTCACATTTTGTAACACAATACGTGGAATAATCTAAGTTATTTTAAGATTTCGACTGAAGGTGCTTGGTGGAATTTCAATATTAAATTTGAATCATTCAAATTATGTACACTCCCACAGATTTTGTCACTAACGACCCGGGTTTCGCCTTTCGGCATCTTCAGGCGTTCAAGCGCACGGATGTCAGTTCAAGTTCATCCGTGCGCTTGAACGCCTGAAGATGCCGAAAGGCGAAACCCGGGTCGTTAGTGACAAAATCTGTGGGAGTGTACATAATTTGAATGATTCAAATTTAAGTTATTTTATTTTATATATACTTAAAGCAATTTATTTTTGATTATTGTTTAGAATTAAATAAGCAATGCGTCCTATTTTGTTGTTGTAAACTACTGTCGGAATAATCTACAGCCTTGCTCGAACAGTAATGAGTATGTAATGTGTTTATCTGTAGTGTTTATATATTGTCAATCAATTGACGTGGCGAGCATTTGCATTTAGCCGTGTTTAGAGTGTTCGCTTTGCGTGGACCTGACAACAAACTCATTCTGACGTCTCGTCAAAGTATCGGTGACAACGCAGCAACGTGTTTTGAATTATTAATTAGATTCGGGTGAAACTTCAGAGGGCCAGGCTCGGTGTCACGCACTGTCACGCTTGTAAAGCCTGTGTGCGTCCACCCTCGCTGGCTGTCACTCTCGAAAGTGTTATCTAGTGGCGTACTTTTCCGGTTACTCCGGTAATATTTGCTAGCGGTACTGCGTTCATTTAATACATTAAAATATTCAAAGTCGGACAAAAAATGGACATGTCGGATGATACAAAAAGTAATATTAAAATATTCCGTTCTATTTATCAGTATTAAGAAAGCTTATATTACTGTAGTTCATTTAGACTCGACGTAATTGATTTTCTTCTTCCCAATCAATCCGATGACGTTGATTTATTAATTTTCCATAGAAAAATACTCATTTTAAATACTACCACCATTACCGAAAAACCAATTCAACAAATTGTAATATTTGGAGACAAGAGTATGTTACCATATGTATTGTTATAAATCTTTTGGTTATGATTGAAATAAGCAACAACATAGCTTATTAATGTAAGTAATTATTAGGGATTCTGTGCCGGCACAAACCGAGAATACATTTCCGGGAAATCGACGATTTTTGCCAGTCTCTGTTCCCGGGACAATTGAATAGAATGACCCGAAACTTGAGACTTGATAATTCATTTATAAATTTTGGTTATGGCTTTCATCCATTCAACACATATATAGTTCAAGAATTACAATACCTTGAGAACCATTGTACATTTCGGAAGGTAATAAAAAAAGGTAAAAAAATGTCTTCTTTTTAAAATATGACCACTGTACGTACGTGTGAGAAATGCTTCATTGCATGTTTTATTTTTAGAAAGAAATGGTTTCATCGGCAAAATCAAATGAATTCCTCGAGTGTTGTGTAATAAAAAGCAATACAGTCATCTTTTTCAAGATTCAACTTTTTAAAAGTTATGCATAGAAATATTTTTTTGTCATAAAAAAAATAGTACAGTACTACGTTCTCAAGATGAAAAAAACTCCCATAAAATGACAACTTTATGCCTTATGTCTCGGGACAAAATAAGATGAGACATCAGAATGCCTAGTAACTATTGATTAAGAATATTTTAATAAAATACAATAATATGGTTTAAATATCAAATACATCTTTATTGAAGAAATGAAACGCTGCATTGCATTTTCATTGAGGGTTGCTCACGGTTAGTAATTGTGGCGAAGGAAAACTTTCAGCAAGTCACTGATTTAACCCCATCGCTTCAATGTAGGTAACATGACACTCCACAATTCTCTTTCACCCGGACGAAGGTGGCTGACCGCCCCTAATTAAGTTGTATGAAGCGAAATACTTAGTTAGCTTTACGTCTTCTGCAATAGTGTTATCATTACAATTGTGAGCTTTTCGATTTAACGGAATGTAAGTCACATTGAATGATAAGTGGTGCAATTTTGAAGTAATATATATAGATTAAAATACCATATTATTGAAATTTAATTCAATATTTATTGGTGAAATTAGAGTTATTTCAATTTTGCTAACGTCAGGTTAAGCATGAGTTATAATACCTTCATCGATGGCGCTTTAAGACTGTTACATATTACTTTTGAACAGACGTTTTCAATCACTTTTAGGGTGTTCACTGTTAATACTTGGTGGAAAGAAAAATAATAATAAAAGCACAATATTCCTTTTTACTTCATTCCACTTTATTTAATATGTCAGGACCGGTTTCGCTCATTACGGGCATCGTCAACTGATAAGAAATATAATTTAACAATGCTATTTATACAAAAATGAAAAGTTATAAACAACAATTGGCATTGAAAAGAAATTACCAATTACATTAAAAGTGATTCTAAAATAACACAAAATTAAAATGTTTAACACATCTAACATATAATTAAAAAAGTCATCCCAGATTAATAAATTTAGAATGGCGAAATTTAGAATAACTTTTCATTTTTGTATAAATAGCATTGTTAAATTATATTTCTTATCAGTTGACGATGCTCGTAATGAGCGAAACCGGTCCTGACATATTAAATAAAGTGGAATGAAGTACAAAGGAATATTATTTTTTTATTAAAACTTTTTCAATTCAAGAAACACTATATACATATTATATATTGTAATTAGAAAACTATGAAAAAATAGATATCAGTAATAATTACATCGCACATACAAATTGATTCATTATTTTTTTTAGAATAATAACTCATTCTACAATTTTACTGATCAACATAAATTCGTGCCAAGTTATATGGAGACGCTCTACTTCCGTTGAGCGAAAGCATAACGAAAGTTAAAAAAATCGAACAAGCAACTAATTTTTTAAATATTTTTGAGTTATTTGGTATTTATTACGTAACACTATCTATAGAACAGTACTCAAAGTGATGAAATTCCGTAATCAACAAGAGTATTCTCAAAATAAATTTCTAAATTTGACCCTACATTCACTCTACAATTTTTCTACCACATAACCTACACACATTTATAGAATGTGAATTGGAAAATTAACACATTAATTTATGTTTAAATGGCTTTGTGTGATAGTTAAACTCTTTTTAAACTTTGATTAATTGTCTTATGATTATAATATTTCATCAATCAATCATCTAAAACCACAAATTATTATACAGTTGTCATTAAAGTTTTTGTTTCATTGTTCAAAATATACCGTGTGCTGTTAGCTGTATTTAATAGGTCTATAATGCCACAGAAATAGCAGATATCAAGTATAATTTTTTAAGCATCTGAAAATATTGATGACATATATTTCTAGAAGCAAATAATTATATTATTTACTGTCGGTGTTTTCACAAAATTTCTAATATTGGATAATAATTGTTATTTCTCAATACATTTAAGTGATACACAAAAAGTTCACGGCCACAATATTTATTCCCGCATATTTTATACAGTTGGCACGGGTAGTTTGGTGCGGCGCGGCGTAGCGACGCCCTCGGGGTAATATATTCCGTGAATCATCAAGATAAAGACGACTCCACTTCGTGAGAGCTTTAGACAGCTACAAACCGAGCTTTTACCGTGGCGGAGGCATTGTTGTAGCCAGTGGTAAACCACCAATAACGGTTCCGGGGAGATATTATACTATGTTATGGGAAAATTTATGGTGTGCTTATAAAGCGAGTGAAAACAACACGCTTCCTAATAAAACAGTTTGTATTTCTAACGATATGGCGTTTTAAGATCTAAAGGTTATTTGTATAATAAAACTACAATAAACGTTTTATAACGCATCACTCCCATAAAATCGTCCCATATTCTGACAATTTCACTGGATTGTCAACCATGAATTTATATAATAAAAACGGAAAACAACTAATTACTTTAATATCTATAATGTTATGCAAAACAATAGAATGTAACACATCCATTATAATAAACATGTATTTTATTTGCTGCGAGGTACTTAAGAGACATGTGTAGTATTAAGAAACACAATGGTTTCAATTATTTAGCAAGTTGTCTTCTTGATTTTGGTATTATCTTAAAACCAAATAAAACAGACAATGAAAACATCGACAGACATGATAATTATCATATTTTCAAATAAAAATTTCATGTACGTGAATGCTTGCATCTATATTCTATACCATATATATCATTTGACTCATTTGCTTTAACAATGACTTAAGCATGTTTTCTGAAAAAATCCCAATTTTTGTATTAGGTCACTATTGCAGCAAATGAGCGGATTCGTAATATAATATTATAAAATGTCTTTTCATAAGAAAATGTTTACAATTCCAGTATGAAAAATGTATGATTAGGTGTTATAATTCATTGCAATGAATCGTAATTATTTTATATTACATACCTAAGCCGTATTAAAATGATTAAGCGATTATATTATGTCCTATCACCAAAAATGTTTTGTGTTAACGTTAGCTTACTCAACGGCGATTATTAATTTAACGATACAATAATAATCGTTAATTTTGAGGACGAGTTTAATTAATGGATGACAATGTATTTATAAATGTAAATTGGTGATGTTATGGAATAATGCAGTAAATATGATTAAATAATGACATCAATTCAAATTTGAATTGAATGTTTTTGTAAGCAATAAAAATGACAAAGCAATTCCAGTGAGCAATAAAAATGTGTTATGTGTCAGATAAACTACCGAGCATAAATAAGGTAAAAAGGTTTGTCAAAGGCTTACGTTATAGGTACTTTCTTTTCGTATGGCGTAAGAATTTGGAAAGCCACGCGGGCTGGAAATATATTTTTTTCCATTCGCAACTGGCGTGGCGGAATGAAGCAAAAACAATAAAACGCACAATAAAAGCTTTGCAGGAAGGTCCAAAATGATAAACTAACTAAATACAAGCACCGACTATTTCAAGTTTCTTTATAGGAATAAAAACGGGAAGTGCGAATGCTTTTTCTTTGCTTCGGTGGCTCGGAAAGGTCATTGTGACTTTGTATACTACAAATAAGTGACATAAAAAGGTTACTGAGATAAATTGAGAGTGAATAATCGGCTTAGATGAAAAAAAATAACGAATTTAATATATTTTTTACAGGTTATTAGTTGGAAATAACTATATATTCACTTTATTCAATCATCATCATCACTTTCATTAACGAAATTTTGTTAGTTTAAAAAATAGATATGCACATAATAAAAAAAAAATACCTATACGTTCATACATTTTTTCAATTGATTTTGGATTTATAGGATAAAATAAAATGAAAATTACTAATAAAGCAATTAGAATCGTTCAAATTGTGTACAGTTCCACAAGTTTTGTAATTAACGACCCGGGTTTCACATTTCGGCATATTTGTGCATTGAAGTGCACGGATGAACTTGAACTGAAGTGTAAAAATTGACGATTCTAATGTTATATTAAAGTTCCACCAAGCACCTTCAGTTGAATTTTCAAATTGTAGTATAGAAATACTAACTTTTTAAGTGTAAAATTTAATATATATATGTATATATGTATTTAAATGATATGTCAAAATACATCACAAATGCCCATAAACAAAAAGTGACAATTTGACACTGACGTAGCTGGGACTTGAACCAGAAACTACTAGGGTGCCTCTAGACTACAGAGGTCGACAAAAAAATCACCAATGTCTCATGTTTAATCAAATATTTTTTATTATTTTCAAAGATGGGCTTATTAAAAATAAAATTTATTCTAATAACATTGTTCTGGTGTCTTTAAAATATTTATTTAAATAATATTGAAAGGTTATTTAGGTGATTATAAATACTGAAGATTGAGTGCTTAGTGAAGCTTATACAAAAACCGACTTTTGAAAAAAAGAAAGCGGTTTTCGAATTTAAATATTTCCTAAAACTCAAACGGTTTCAAACTGTTTTGGAAGTTTACTAAATAAAATAGTCGAAAAGTCTTTCATTGTTTTTTACTGTTACAAAAATATAACTTTAATTTACTTCAATTTTATTTGTTATTCCTCGTAAAAATATGTCGTCATTTAAAAATTGATGTAAAACTACTATTGAACTGCATATTTTATTTCGTCTTATGTTTGACCATGACGGTTTCAAGCCAAAAGTTTAATAAGTGTAATATTATAATTGTAATTTGTATTAGGATGTTAGAGTGAATAACATGATGCATTGTGTATCTCTTCGGAGCCAGTATATATAGCTGAGAAAAATGTAAGTTTAATCACAGTTCTGACAATGGCGAAAGCCGAAATAGCTATCAACTAATAAATATAAAAACTGTAGAACAAAATACGTTGCTATTTTTACCCCATCAAAATAAAAGGGTTTTTAATTTAATACATATTTAAAAAATACCTATTTGATTAAGGCAAATCTAACTAAAAAATGGTTTTTAAAAACTGTTAAGCCCTAGTGCTTAGTTAACTCTTCCCTTACTATGCAAAAAAGCACAAGCTCTTGAGCTGTGTATCCGTTACACATCACGCAAACAGGAGTGAATCATGACAATTATATGTAGTACTGCCGTAGTAGTGTTATATAATTGTCATGATTCACTCCCGTTCGCCTGACGTGTAACGGATACACAGCTCAGGAGCTTGTCCTTTTTTGCATAGTAAGGGAAAGGTTAACAAAAAATATTATTTTAATTAAAAAAACATATTTATTTGTCATGTCATATTTAAAAGAAATGTTTTTATTCTGGAATATTCTGTACATCTTTTTGTGCGAACTGCGCTACGTATTCTTAAGACGGAGGCTGGCATTAAGAATGCATTAGAAAAGAAGCGATAAATCCATCCCTTGAGTTATATGCACAAAGGCTTGAGTCTGTAAAGAAAATGGCCAAAGAGAACGAAGAAAATTTAGCAGCAAAGCGTTTGTTTACCGTACCTCTAAATTTGATATACGACGCAATGGGGTGTTAATTTTTAAACACAACGTGTGAAGTTCGCTTGTCGTAAAAATGTTAAAAGAGATAAACAATCTTTTTCTATAATAAAACCAGGACTTCACTGTAATTTGTATATATTCAAACATTTCATTGATGAATATAATTATTGTTTACTCTCTCGATTTTTAAATGACGAAGAAACAATACTTTATGGTTGGAATTGTTTGTAATGCATCATTACTTATTTTAAATAGCGAATTATTTTGTTTTAAAATAGTTTTAGGCTTTTTAGGTATTTCGGCTTCAAATTATCGTGAGAACTATTTTCAAACGGATTTCAGTGTATCCTATCTATACTTGCTTATCAAAGCACCCACTTTAGCATCTTACTTACTCTAACATCGTACATTTTATTTTAAGTATTTTTATACCGCGATAATTAATTTTTGATTATGTTGTTCTAAGGAAAAATAACAATCGAGTAGTTGTTGATAAAATTTGTTCATTCGTGCAAATTTAATACTCCTGTGATATACAAATGCTTGAGCTATTACTAAATGAATACGAACATGTTATGGCGAATTATAATGAATATTTTAATTATAAAAACATGTATTAATACAAAAAAAAATACCTTTAATTTATAGCGCACTAATTCAATGTTAATATGCATTAATATAATTTGAAGAAGTCTTATGACTTTTGACTCTCACTGCAGTATAAATTAATTGATTGGTCTGGAAATCAATATTTGGTTGACCCCAGAGATGCGACAGGCGAATGACGATTATTAATTATTATTACCTTAGAAGAAATCTCAAAGCTACTTTAAAACCAGCCTCTAGACATTCGCCAACAATTAAGATCGATTAGGAATTTTATTGGGAAGTAGTGTATTTTGGAAACACTATTTATTATTTTTGTGTTATATGTATGCATTTAAAAATATATTTTTAACTTTTATACATAGTTGAAAGTTAGTTCGGCTTACGCTCTCATCAGAACTATCAACTATAAAAAGAATAATAATTGTAAAACTATAAAATACATTGGTATTTTCTCCACCATATTATAATGGAGTTCTATCAAGTAAATGCCAATTCCAATCACAATATTATGACCCTTATATAAAGTTATTTTTAAGCCACTTCATTTAATTTCTAAAATTTATGCATAGTAAAAAATAATTAAAATATTTTCAACTTTACTATTTAGAAAAATACACAGTATACATTTAATATTCAAATTATTCTTTAAAATATTAAGCACATAGAAATCTTTTTCAATCGATAACTTGACATAGTATGTTTTACAATAAGTTTTTGGTACTTTGGACCAAAATCATTTACCCCAAACTAATACACATATGTATTTTATAAATATTAGATTTACATCTACTAACCAACGACACATGTTGTTACTCAATACTGTATTTAATAAAATTATGCATGATTTCACAATAAATCTTTGTTAAAATGGTGTTATTCGTTTACAAATCAAATGGTAGTAGTACAATTTAAAAGTATTCATTATTCATTTTTGTCATAAACGTGTTTTTTTTGTTCTTTATTTGGTTGTTTGAAAACAAAAACAAAAGATTAAGCGAAATTAGCTTAAAAGCAATGCCACTGTTGTTTTGCATTTGATTGATTGAAGTTAGACACGAATTCTCCAAAACGCTGCTTATTTCGTTTGAAATATGAACAAGCTTTAAATATTTAACATTATTTAACGAAACAAAATAATTTCGACATCAATGAAAAACTAAATGTATACATATTACAAAATTAATTTCAAGAATATGTTTTCAACACGGCTTTTCTTCAATTGGTTCATAATAATTAAATATAAATCTCACATAAACATACAGATAAATTGATATGATAGTCAATGTACACATTATTAATTTATTTTAGAGCTAAAAATATGTACATTAAACATATTTAACGGTTCTGAATAAAAGCAGTTTTTATAATCATAAAATATTGACAAATTAATAAAAAGTTTGACTTTTATATGAAGATTTTCTGATAAATAAATATGTTAAATGTTGTTATTAGTATTACCTAATTAACATAATTTTTTGAAGTAAGTTATGAAATATATACATTTAAGTTATGAAAACTTCCATATTTATTTTCCAAGATGCGTTACTGCCGACATTGTTTTGTGAAAACTGCCAGGTTTGTTTTGTACTAATTTTTTTGACAATATGTTTGAAACGCTATATTGGAAATACTATGAAAACTGCCGCTTTTTCAAAATGTAGATGTAAGTGTTTTGCATGCTTTGAATTAAACTCTTTAACATATGCGGAATTTTCAGCTCTACGCGATGACATATCTTAATATTTTTCGATAAAACATGTAGATTGCCGTCTTTATTTACAAATACGTTAACTATATATTCAATAACGCCTGATATTTAAAATGCAGATAACGATTGTTGTGACACCATGTTTACTAAATAACTCCTTCTGAACCTATGCAAACTTTACACAAAGAAGCTCGCTGTTCATACAATCCTAAAATGTTCATAAACCATGTCATCACACTCGACGAAAAGAATCAAAATAACAAACGAAAAGCGAGTTAAGCCATCTCGGGAGGCGGAGAGGCTTCTTCCGTACTACCAGTGTCTATGTCTTACACGCCGAGCGTAAACTTCTCACACCAGCAAACGGAATAAAGCGGAAATGAAAATTTATGTATGGAAATGATGATTTATGCTTGAGAAACGCTTGCTGACGGCAACGTTGGCAGCAAAAAGCTAGTCACAGAAGATTTTAAGCCACGTTGAACTCGGTTAATAACACGGCGAATGGAATAACATTATAATAAAACATCATATTTAAAATTATAATACTAATAATTTCGCTTGACAAATAATACTTTGAACTGTTGGCAGTGCTTTCTTGTTGAGGCAAAACTGCCTTGACTTAACAAAAATAAATGATGTATAAATATTTAACAGTTCACTCATATCTTAAGAAGTTCGTCGAGTAAATAAATCAAGTATGCGTGTAATATAATATAAATCTCGCTTAAAGATACTGATTTAAATTGGTAATTGGTTTTCGTTTTACAGAAATTATTAACGAAAAATTTCTAAGCATCTTGAGAAATTAAAATACAATTGCGAGAAAAATAATTGAATACATCTCAAATGAATGACAATCTAATATTTTAAATGAAATATGCGGCTATTTTATAAAAATAAAAATCATCCCTTTTAAGGGATTAGTTACTTTTTTAAAACTAATCCTAATCTATTTTTAAAGATCAGGACCGGTTTCGCTCGTCAAGAGCAATACCAACTGTAGTATCTCGCGTAAGTGAAACGGCTCGTGATCTTTAATAAAAAATTGAAAACAGTAAAAACAATGGTAACTTGTTTAATTTAATATATCGCCTCTTCACCAGGAATCAAAAATTACCGCATTAGGAGTATTAAATTTGAATAAACAATACTAAATACATACAATATTAATAGTGAATACTTACAATTGAAGCGTTTATATGACGGTTAAATATCTGCTGCTTTTAGAGATTAACTGAGAAATTTACTCCATACACAAAAAAAAACTATTTAACATATTAATGATATTGCATTAGCATGATGCAATAATTAGAATACGATATAAATTAAGTACAATCAAGTTCATCAATCAAGCAATTGATTTAACTGTTTACCATTTAATTATTAAAGTTCACACAGGAAGTTGTGATTGAGGTGAAGTATGGGTAAATTAAATAGTAGTTTAACTTTTTTAGTTTAAGGTAAAATCGTAAATATACTTGGCTCAAGTGTGTGACATTCTTCTTATTCTATCTTTGTAAGTCGTTTACAAAGATATACAAAAGATGGTGCCCGTGAGACCTGCGTCACTCAGGCAAAATTCACTTTGGCCATCTGGTCTTACGCAGTACACAATTTCCCGCACAAGAGAGAAACTATCTCTTTGCAGGGGCGACAACGAATCATTGCACTATTCGTATTAATTTCCGCTGGGGGTACGATTGTGCAGTAAATGCGACAGTGACGCATTCGCTTCACTGGATAACCAAACGAGATTGAAAGGATAAGTACAAAGGGTAGAGGGGTATTGAACAACACGAGGAATGTGGATCAATTTGGGTAATGGTGCGGTATCAGAAAGTACATTTACACAATAAACTTTGGCTATACGAATCGCAATAAATCAGAATGTTTCATTACAGGATATAACTGAAACACTCCAATTCGACACAAATCTGTAAATCGAGTGAAACATTAATGCATGAGTGTTCAATAAGACAATGATTCTTAACTACGGGAATAAAAGATTGTATGCGGTCCGCAAAAAATGTGATATTTAATGCATTCATTACTGGTTATTCATAATTTTTAATACAGCCGTTGACTATTTACATTAATATTTTGATTATCAACAAGATTAAAAAAAGTCTACTACTTATTTTTGAACACTATTTAACGTCGCTTTTACGCGAATGAAAGTGTATTTTATTTGTTAATTTAAAATTACACTTTAACTTTGGAATCGGTAAAACACTACCTATACGCGACACATATCGAAGTTGACGTACATTTACTTTTATGAATTGTCTAAAAAATCGAGAGAGGACTTTTTAATGTCTTTCGTTTAGAGTTTTTTTTTTATTAAATGTCGTCGTTTCAAGTAGAGCAGGAACGCCATTGAACTAAGCGACTTTGTTTTGCAAACATAAAAAGAAAAAAACCTTCTCTTTCGAATGAAATGAAATAGGGCAATCGCTTTGAAACGGACAACATTAATATAAAGGATATTTTTAAACGGAATAATACTCTTTATGCTGGTGGAAAACGGTTTTCCCTGTGTCCCATATGACGTTCAAGAAGGTCTACGAAATGGTATAATACAATATATGTTATGATACATGTAAGTATGTAGTAAAATATACGTAGGCACTTAAATACTCCGATGAAAATTGAATTATGTTGTAACGATTAATAGACTCATATTGAAAATGAAAAGCTTTAAAAAAAGTTTTTACCTTTACAAAATTAAAGTGTACAAATTAACGTTTCAATCTTTAGATCATTATATATAGGCAACACATCTGTATATATATATAATTTCGTAACACAGATGATTGCTGGTTTTAAAATAAAATTAGTGATTATTCGAATATACATAAGCTCCCGATCATACAGGGTAATGATGGTGAAACATGACACGAATGATCCGTTTTTTTTTTGTAATACTACATTATTATACATTTCTATAGCAGACAATTATTCAATACTTTTAATAAATGAGTATGTTTTTAAATACTCATTATTAATTGAGAAAATAAATGATTTTGGTTTGTTTGCAGCAATCTTTTAATGATTTTCTAATATCAATTCGAATTTTCTTAAGAGCAACGTATACTATCTTTATATTCGGATTTCTATTGGCCAATGTATTCTAAAACAGTGTCAACGAACATGTACGCTTATAGGACGCGCAAACACGAAAGCGAGCTAATATGTATATATATATATATATATATATATATATACATGTATTATATTTTAATTAAATTCGTGCACGGATAATCCGTAAACCGGATAATATGCACACGGATGATCGGAAATTTACTGTTATACTAAAAAGTTAATTTCAATCATATTTAAATTGGTATCAACAATAATTCATACTTTTGAATTCTCACTGGCAAAACACTGGGACTTGGTAACTAGTGTTACCACAAGTGTAAAAAATATGTTATTGTTCGTTACACCTTTAATAGTTTGAATTGGATTTTTAAAAACAGCACTGTATTAATGTATATTCTTATCAATTGAAAATACTAGTGATGAGCGAAACCGGTCCTGACCATATTAAATAGATGTGAAATTAATTCCAACATTTATTTTTTTAATACATTTTCACCGAATAGATACGGTGAAAACCTTAAAAGTGATTAAAGAATGTTATAAGATTAATATTATATTTTGCTAACATATTTATTACAAATAATTACTAACGTACATATATTGTGTTTTTCTTAATGTTATAAAATGCCTTTCCACCAAGTATTGACAGTGAACACCGTAAAACTAATGTATAGTACATATTTTCAGTGCATCATGATTCTGAAAAAAATAAATATTGATTTATTGAAATTATTGAAGTATTCATTAACATTGCTTTATTTTCGTATATGTGAAATTATCTGAATGTAATAATAAATTATTCACTAGCAGACTACTTAAGTCCGTGGTAAGCTTTGGTTGCCTCGAATAAGCTTCTCTGCCGTACTCTTATAAGGTCGGTAACCGTTCTTGCGGTGCAGAATTGTCCATGCGAATCAAATTTCGAAGCCATCGGGGACTTCGAGTTTCAATAAACTGGAAGACGTTGGATTCTCTACGGGGAAATAGGGCTTTTGTACTAGTAATATTGTCGTTGCCTTACAATCTTCTTGGAGGTCGAGAATCTTTTTCCTTTTAAGTCTCTGGATACATGAATATCTGCAAGTTTTAAGAGTCAGCAGCAGTAACAGCCTAATGTTTCCAAGCCGATTTTAAAAACATTTATTCATTTTATATTACTATATTTATTGACGTCGTAAGTAAAACAATATTTTACACCTTATTACAATTGAAGTTCTATCAAGTAAATGCTAATTCAACCAATAATATTTTTAAGAATAATAATGAATAAATAATGTTTAAAATACTAGTGCAGGGGTGGAAAACATTTTCATTTCTAAAGATCACATTCATTTATCTGATTCAACGTAAGGCCACAGTAAAGAAAACATTGACACTAGGGTTATCGGTAGCCGGATTATTTTCCCGGGCGATTTTGGCAAAAGTCATGGGATTTTGAAACAATTTAATATCAATTTATAAGACCCAGGAATTTGTTGATTTCAAAAATTACCAGACTGGGTCCTTTTTTTAGGTCTTCCAAGAATTTGAAAATCCAAAATCACAAGAGTTTATTTGCCCAAACTACAAGCGCGGGAGCTTTTTTTAAGCTCTTTGAAAAAAATTAGCGAATGAAAAATCCCAGGAATTTACGGATTTACAAAAAATAACGGAACTGACCGATCAAGTTAAAAGACCGCACCAGAGTAGCTAAAAGGCCGCAGGTTCCCCTCCATTGTACTAGTGCATACAATAAATAGTATGTTTAAAACATTATTTTTTGAAAATGTCAGCGTCATAAATCTACCTTATATTCAGTCAATATTGAGCTAGTTGTCAGGGTTGTAGTTTTAAAAAAGGTTTATATTTTATTATTAGATAATACAGTAACTTTTAAGGTTTTTTAATATTTAAGTAAAAAATAATCATTTTTTTAGTTTTAATATACTGGGGGGTTGTATTTCCTTGCAGATTTTTCAATCAAAATGATCTCGCAACAAAAGAATTTTCCAAAATGTAACGTGAAAGAGGCGGAGTA
Source organism: Himalopsyche anomala (assembly GCA_031772345.1). Classification (NCBI taxonomy): domain Eukaryota; kingdom Metazoa; phylum Arthropoda; class Insecta; order Trichoptera; family Rhyacophilidae; genus Himalopsyche; species Himalopsyche anomala. Next base: position 24,079,738 of record CM062821.1, read on the forward strand.
AAGGGTGACGAAGCAGACAATGGACACAAAAAGCCTTTAAGCGTACAAAAAGTGAATTCCGCGGCGATAAACAACGCTACTAAACGACCTTGAGAGTTTCCGTGCGGTTAAATAAATCCTTAGGGCGAAACTTGCGGGAGGTGCAAGAACGATTGCATCAAATCCGGCGAGGCGAGCAATCTAAATTTGACAGGCGAAAAACCCAACAAAATCCTCACAAAGTACATACTTATTCCAAATTTCGACACTGCCATTGAAGCAAAATTCGTAACCTGTTTTTACAGGCTGTTTCAAAAGTAAAAACATATAGTAAATTAAACATATAAAATCCATATTCCTTGGCTAATTTACGCGTATAACAAAATGGAACAATGCTAATTTGCTGTATTGAATAGTCATTATGCTAAACTTCGTTTAAAGTAATCTTATCTCAAAGCTTAAGAAATATGTGTATTCATTTCGAAGTATTCAAGTCAAGCGGAGATACACATGCACCATTTAAAACAGATTATGTCTAACCTTCTTGATTATAAAACTGGAAATGATTTACTTATAACTCAGTACATTTTCAAAGAAAGATAAATCTTTACGGCTTCATGGATATAAAATACAATATTTTTACCAAGTTATATTATATATATTAAATAGCCTTCGCTACTACTGCTGCTACCGATAATCTAATATTGAAATGCTTTATCATTGGTGGTATTCGAGTATTATGGATTAATCTTCGACTGCTACGCCAATGTATCGCACGTCTTAAAAGCTAAACTAGTGTAGTAACTTTATTTTAACGTCCATTAACAATCTTAAATTGTACTAAATAAGAGAAAGCGAAGTTCTTAAGAAACCATTTATCAATCAATCCACTCGGAAATAGTATTGTACCCAAGTCCAACGAACCCTACTTCAGAAAAAGTGGGAGCGGGATTTATTTCGCACTTTGGTAGATTAAGAAAGGTTAAGAATTTATAATCGACGATTCTCTTGTTTATAAATTTTGTAGAATAAGTTTTCTTATTGCATTGATTGCATATTAAAAACGATTAATATAAGCATAACATTTATGGTTTTACTGATTTTTGAGTGTACTATTAATAATTAATTGATTGAAGTAGGATTTACACGTCTTAAAAATAATATTAAAATAGCCAGGTCTTTTTTTTTAAAGAATTTTAAGATATTGTATTATATCGGCTTTATCTCATTGTCAAATACAGTAATAGGTTAGGCTCTGTGGTTTATTGATAACAATTTAGCCGATCGATTAGATTGATTTGGTTCCAAGTCTTGGCCGATTTAAATTTTAGATTTGGACACGGGTGTCTGTAGAATTATTTCAGATGATTTCGATTCACTTCGAATATTCTCATTGAGTTTATCTCGAGTGATTTTGAATTCTCAAAATTTTTCAAAATTAAATACTTCGTTATTATACCGTGATAAAATTTGATGTAGAGTACTATTTTTTGAGCCAAACCAACAATGAGACAAAAGTTATTATTGGTATATAATTTTAATTTTATTACATAATAAAGAACACATATATTGGTTGTCAAAATTGAATTGAAAATGAAATATAAATAATACTTTAAATAGGTTTTTGCATACGTTTAATCGGAACTATACCATACATTATAAAATGTATTAATTTTAAGATATTTTCGAAACAACCTTTAGACATATCAAAGAGATTGCACGAATAAAGAGAAAAGGGAAATAAGACTGGGCGAAAACTCTGAAAAAGCGGTAGAAGATTTAAATTTTGGATAAAAAAAAAGTTCACAGAAGATACCCGCTTCTCGTAATTCTAGCCCAAAAAAATTATAATAAAAATGCTACAATGGAAGGTTGAAGAGATGTTTCGTCTTTGAAGTGTGATTCGTACTACACATTTTTGAACACTTCTGATTAATTCTGGAAGGTGTGACTTTATTCCAACAATTTATTCTTGAATGGGGTAGGTAATTGTATTTTAATTTGCATCTATTATATTGGCATTATAATAGAAAAAGCTATGTTTTTAGGCAAGAATAATAACGCATAAAATTAATTTAACATTTTATGTTTTAAAATAATATAACATGAAGGTTTTTTTGGTAAAAACATAGGGACACGGTAAGAATCAAATAAAATTAAGAATTTTGTTTTTTTTTGTCTTCTCGTGATACAGTTTTACTAGTTTTACATTACTTAAGCTACGGGCGTAAACCTTCTGAAATTACAGTATTGCATGAGTGTTGATGACAGATGTGGGCTGGAGGGGGCTCGGAGGGGCTCGCGCGAACCCCTTGTTAAATTTCAACGCGGCCTGCGAGCCCATTGTTAAAATAAGAAAATCATTCGTCTTAAATCAAATTGGCACATACATGCAATCTCTGTAGATGGTTAAATTTTATTATGAAACAAGACTTAGTAGCCAATTCATTTTTTCATTCAGCGTTGTGGGCTTCACACGAGTTAATCACTAGTCCTGTCTTATCATTCTATCCCTACTACTCTCTTTGGGAAAGAAAGGTTGAGCGACTAATTAACAAACAGTTCTCGTAGAAAAAAAAAATTGTTGAGACATCTTCATTAGGAGGCCATATGCTCCACATTGGGAGTGAAAATGGATACAAATGAATGGATAAGATTTACCGAGCCCCTTGTTAAGATATTGGCAGCCTACCGCTGGTTGATGATTTGAATCTATTTCTATCAATTTTTCTTCGAGCCAGTGAATATGAAATATTGTTTCTAAGCTCGTATTGTTGATGCTGTTACCCATCACCGGTTTTAAATTTCATTCGGGAGATTTTTAAATTAGTTAAATAAAATATACAACACTGGAGCCTTTAAAAACGCTGAAATAGTTTGGAAAACGTAAATAAAATGAAGCTTTTGTTGTGAGTGTAAATTTAAGGAAAAAATATTGCAACAATTGCATAGTACATACAGAATGTGTGAGGTTAATCTCATTATTAGTAAGTGCAAATTATCACCCAAAGCAAAAGCAATATACATAGATTATTTGTAAAAGTTTTGTACACTTAAACACAAAGTATATGTATATTGAAAATAAGAAAATCTATTAATTTTACATCCAATTACAATCTACTATCCAATCAAATTTAACGTCTTTAACAGTAAATAGGAGAATTGAAGTTATGAATGATAGAAGAATAATAGAATACGTCAATTGCAATAAGCTTTTCAATGTTAACATTCAATTACACAACGTTTCATTTTACAAAAGGTAATATACAAGGATTAAATTACGCACATTTCGTATCTGCGCTAATGTAATTAATATCGGATTTCTCCTTTAGTCAAATGTGTTAAATGAATACCTTTAGGAATAATGACAGTCAATGCGGTTGAGTGATTTTGTTCATTACAATTTAATTAGTATTGAATTGATAATATCATAAATACGAAAAATTGGATTTAAAAAAAAAAAAAGTGGTTTTGCCATAGAGCGCCGACCCAGCTGGAGAAAATGATGTTATTACATTTTTGATTGTTTATTATAATACATTCGTTCTTTCTGTAAGAGTCGATAATATTTATATGTAAAGGATAAGAGTGTTAATTCGGAGTCATCAATTTTGTGTGTTGAATGCGGGACGGAAAATACATTATTAACGATATAAAAAGCTCATTATTTCAATCACTTAAATCGTCATCACGGTCAAGCCCGCAAAAGAGAAAAACATTTGCGAGCTATAAAATAGAGCGAAGGCCATTTGACCCTTCCCACCCAGATAAATGCTGGCAAGCTATTTCACGAAAAGTCCTTTGCACTGATATAATATACGAGATGAAGGAAAACATTATTACGAGAGAAAATACGCTTCGAGAAAAGAATTTCGTGTGATGAAAATAACATCGCGGCGCTTTTGCCCGGGCTATACGTGCCAACTTTTCACTCATACGAAGAGATAAATCCATTCGACCGCAAAGACCGCTGTGATTTTAAACCAAAATTGAACGTAATTTTCTGGCCATTATTTAGCTGTCCAAAATAAAAACAAAACACAGGTTTTCCGAAGCTAAAATGCATAGCAAAACACTTTTCTAAATTAAATAAATGGGCTTTCTGTACAACACTAAACCAGTATTGTAATGCAACAATGCAAAGTGTACATATCTTTTTAAGCAAAATAAATATAATACACATCTTAAAATTGGCACAATGATGATGGTCATATTCCGGAAAACGTTGATTAGTGTTTTATTTTTAACATATTATTTAATACGTCGTTCAGTTTTCAAAGCATAAATATCATTTATATATATTTGATAATTTATATGGCATTCAAATTATCATTCACTGTAGTTTATCAAAAAATATTTCAAATATAAAAACAGCTCATAAAAAAAATACCCAATAAAATTATGACCCATTATAAATAAATACGTTGAAAAATAGTATGTATTGTGTTTCCTTTACCTTATTTATTCGCAGAACCAGATTTACTGAAAGACGCTTACCTGAAAGAAAAAAAAACGTATCAATAAATATGGTTGAACAATATTTGCTAACATTTAATATAGAACAACAGAACCGGTTAACTTATAATGAAAAAGGTAATCTGATATAACGCGTTCATGTTTTTTATTGAAGTGTCGCAATGCAGACAATATATTATGCCTTTCATATCGTCGTGTTAAGAGAAATAATTGACGAAGTGGATTTCATATTATTTGTTGGTATAGTCCTAGCATAATAACAGACTATATTGTATGCGATCCAGACTTAACATCTAGTGAGAGAGTGTTTATACAATTGTGGCATTTGCTTTCTATTCTGGAAGGTTCGTTCGACGAATTTACACTGAGTGAAACAAACGCCACAAAAATATGAACATATGAGCGTCGGCGAAAAACAAAACAAACGTAGCAGTCAATATGGTTTTATTGGAAATATATAGAATTACAGCTATACATATATCCTAAGTAAATGCATAACATAACATAGGTATTGAAAATGTTTACTTTTGTCTAAATGAGTTGTTTTTAGGTTTTGCATACAGTGAAGATTCGAGTGCTTGTAAGTTGTTCTCTTAGACATGAATTGTGTATTTCAACATCTATTTAAACCAAAAAAAACAAAGGTTTTTGTTACATTTGATTGAGATTTTTTGGTCATTTCATTATAAAGTATATAATTAACAATTGTTTATATAAGAATTGAGTCCAGTAGAAGTAGTATGGCACAAAATGAATGGAAGAAGTCCGTATACAAAGAATTTAAAATATCTTTTAGTTTATGAAGATAAATACATAATTATTGAAATATTGTTTAAACATCTATGAACTCAATTTAAATAGTTTCGATGAGGGGTTGTCAACCTTTTTACAAATACCACCCACTTTTGTATAATTTCAATGGCTAAATTTCCTAACCACGCACCAACATCGCAAATGTTTCAATCCAATCTAAGAGTAACCTAAATTTTGATAAAATCTTAAATAAATTTTCAAATCTGATTTAGATTAATTTTGAAAAATCCTTGATCCTCAACTTAATTAATTGTTTGGAAAATCTTCAAAACCGTGTCTGAATTTTTTTTGTTAGAAATAATCTAAAGTATCTTTTTGATTTTGGTAATGCTTAAACGGTTTCTAAACTTGGTCACATAATAAACAGATAGTTTGGAAGCTTGAAACTCCCGCTAGTGGGCGGTACGGACTTGGTTGACGACCTCTGGGTTAAGTTATTACTCGAGATTATTTTCTACGCGATAGCCCGCTTATTCAAGGAAACTAAACTGATCAACATATATGGAATTATAAAGGCTCATAATATAATATAAGCTATAATTTATATTCGTAAACAAAACATGTTACAACGTTAACACGCTCAACTTTCGACATGTACCTACTGAAATATCTTAACTCACGCACGCAAATCGACTCAAATGAAGCGAGCGGAATCAAAAGCTTCTAAATACACGCGTGCTTTGTACAGGCTTTAGAGCTTTTCCCCTAGAATCTAACTGACAAAAGCCCTCGGGTTAACACGAGTCTTGGCTTATTTCATTCATAAAAAGAAACGAAACATTGTAAGTCGTCTCTTCATATTAAAATTCAGAGAAGTTATTAGGATTTGAAAATATTATCTTTTTAATAGATAATGTGTCATTATATAACATGTGAATTTTAATCCAGTTTGCTTTGCTTTATTAATGTGGTCACAGCATATGATTCGTTCTTTAAAAAAAACAAACTTCAATTGCATCATACAATTTGTTTTCAAAATATGAAAATATTTCAAATGCTGATTATAATTAATTGCACATGGTAAAACAGTTAATTTTTTAATACTTTTTAAGTTTAAACTAAACATAATGGAAAAGTTCTTTATTAAAGAACTAATGAAACATACTTTGGTGTATCCGGCATATGAAAAACGGTTTCAATAATATTATGGTCAATTATGCTACTCAAGATAAAAACAACAAGTTATCGGGTATAGACTCAACAGTTTTTTTATTAAACATAAAAAACGTAGTGAATCAACAAAAATTCCCCCTGATATATTATTGTTTCGTTAAAAATAGTATTTTGAAAGGTTTTTGGTATTCAAGTCATAAAGAACAATTAAATAGTATGTATAATCTAAGGACAAATAAGTGTGAAAAATAAAAATACATTTCACTAACAACACTCTATCACAACAACTATCGCTAAAATTTTACGTTATTTTAAGTATCGGCACTTTTTCGTTGTTATTAGTTAGTCTGAGTCAGTGATACTCCACATGCGGCTCATAGATACTTTATGTGAGGCCAAAAACAACCATTGTCACCATGTGCTTTTTTAAACATCTGGTATTGTTTTGCAAAAGTAAATCTGAGTATTTTGGATATTTTTTTATTTTTGTGTACTAATATTTATGTAATGTCGATATATTATATTGAATGTATGTTGTATATTAACGTATAACTATTAATATGCTTAGGCTCACGTTATGTAGCAAAAACCAACATGCGGTCAAGATGAAAAATACGTTTATTATTGCTGCTCTGAGTAGTTGGCGACATTTATAGCATATTCCTGAAAGTGGTATTTATCACAAGAAACAAGCAATCGCATTCTTTTAAGCAATTGAAATCTTTTTTTGGAGTCAAAGTAGGGTTTTAACAACTACACAGTAAATAATATAGGATAAGCTTATCGTTATAGGAAACCATTATAATAAGAGCCTTAGATGAAATCATTTTTTTGTTAAAAACGTTTCAAATACGACGCCTGTATCTCTGCCTCCAAATACAATTCATTTATGTTGTTATTATTTGTGTTGAGAGAAAATCTAACTCTTAATTTTATCATAAGTACAGAATTAGAATTAATTTCGACAATATAAATAAAAATCTTACGAAATAGCTAGTTTGAAGATGGTTCTTAAATAGACGAAAATCGTGTTACTTCTAGTAACATAATCACTATAATAAAGAAGTTTTTCATTTTATATGGCATTACAGTTCTGTTTTTGTCATTGGTATCGATTGTGAGTTTCTTTATAGCTAATAGCTACATGATCATCTAATTTTAAAGCACGCTGAGGTTTTACTTGTATAAATACGTATTTTGTATGAATACCAAAATACAAATCATAGAAAGCTGAAAACTTCAATTGTCCCGTATGCGGCCCATAGGCCACGGGTTGGCATACCTGACTGAAAACGTTATAGAGTTACATACCGAGAATGTAAATCTAGTTAATGTAAATAATTAATACTGAATCTGAAAAATCATTCTAACAAAGGAAAGTATTGTATTATTTGGTTGAATTATATATATATATTAACAAAGTATAATATCTTTAACCATGAGTTTATTGATTTATAAACACGTGCCAGCTTGTTCAATACGCTTAAACACAAAGAACCAATAGATGTATACATCAAATAAGCGGTTTCCTTTCGTCAAAACGTACAGAAAATATTTTTTTGCTGGTTTATTATCAGAAAATAAACAGCAACGAATGAAAAAAAACGTACGGATAAACAATTCAATATGTTATTATTTTTTGTGTAATTTATTAATAGTAAGTAAAAACAAAAAATACCATAAAATAATAAATATGGCAAAATTCTTAAATTATATTTTAAGTTACGTAAGACTATCTGATAAGTATCATTGCAAATCTCTCCAATTGTATCTCAAGGATTTTTCGCAATTTGAACAGTCAGTACAATAATGGTAGGGTATTGGGTGGAATTATTTACCGTTTACAGGTATATGAAATTTAACGCTTAATAAGACTAAACAAAGTTCATAGCTTTGCAGGATGTCACTAAAGGGATTAAAGCGTTATTGTTTAAAAATGACTTTTGATTAAAAAATACCAAAAAATTGTTTGTTATAAAGGTGGTTAAAAAAAATTTCTATTTTATGTCAGGAAAAATTAAAGAAATTTGTTAGCATCTTGAAAATTCAATTTTACTTTTACATTTGAGTTTTTTGAAACAATATATTTTACCGATTATGTATGGAGCAAAAACTACAATGTGGCATTCATTCAACGTTATTTGTACGAGAACATATTTACATAATGAATTTGTTATTTACATTTAGATTATTTGATATAATAAAACCAAACCTCAATGGTTATATTATTGATAAGAGTGAAATATGTAACCAGTAATGTATTTTTTTAAACTTCACCAACACCATACTAAGATTCTTTTTGTAAGTGCTTTATATTCATCTTCTTCGAAACTTCTGACGGCGGCTGGCGTTGAGATAGCACACAAGATGTGAAATAGGCTTACAAAAGTGAGAGTTTGGAAGTGGCGCATAAACACTTGGGCTACGAGACCATAAAACTTATCCTGTGACAGTTACTGTACTCACCGTGACAACGTTAAAATACGGCTAAATATGCTAGAATACAACAATCTTCACATTTATTTTTATGAACCCTTAAATAAGAAACAAAAGTCCAGTTGGGACCGACGAGTTAATAACACTTTTTATGGAATCTATAAAGTGTACAACACTAAAAATTCTCCTAGTAAGCACATTAAAATGTGCCTTGGTAAGGGATTGCAATCCCGGAAATTTCGAGATGAAAAACGTATTGAAATACTTAAAAAATGTTTTATAAGAGACGACGAAGTCACAGAAATTATTTGTTAATGGTCTGCGTTTATTTGGTTTTTAATATTAAAAAATTGTTTTTCAATTAAGTGTAAAAAAATATATAATGACATATCCGCGGCACAGTGGTCAACGTCGTTGGTTTCCGTGACGGATCTTACGTGTCCCAGTGTGAACAGTACTTTTTCAATTGATTTCTTTTTGGCATGGGTGTTTGTGATCCTTTAAAATTCTATCAAACTATTCCAATACTAAAATAACTTGCCGTTGTGAGAGCGATTAGTTAACTACCAGTCCTATGTATCTATCCCTGCTACTCATTTCGAATAAGAGAGGTTGAAAAACTGAGAAAGGGTTCTCGCAGAAAAAAACTTTACTTGTGATACCTCCTCCACTAGGGGGCCATATCCGCCACATTGGGAATGAAAATAAAAATAATGTAACTGAGCTCTAATGTATTTTTACTTTGTGATTAATTATTTTGATAAAACCGACTGGACGAAAACAGATTAAATGAGGATTTTAAAAAAAAGTATAAATAATAACAAAGATTAACGTGTTTCAATTTCTTTATCAAGAAAAGTAAATGTTTTAAATAATAACAAAATAAATTGAAGATTTGTCGGCTAAAATAAAATTTACAAGCCTTTTACTTTTAAGAAATAAGAAATAATATTTTTTCAAGAAATATGTTTTAATATTGTTTTGTTTCAAGTTATTTCAAGAAATATTGAAAAAGAATGCCCGACATAATTTGTTATGTTCGAAAAATAACACATATATCAAAGTTTTGAAACATACATTTTAATCTTATAATTAATTTATAAATTATTAAATATAGAAATTCCGGAATTGAAAATATACTCGGAACTTCAATCTCTGGTATAGTTCAAAGGAGATACATAACAATGGATAAAAATAAAAAAAGGCGATAAAATATTGAATGTCTTTAAACAGGCAGTGATGTTTTTTTTGATTCGATAAAATTTAATCAAGCAAAGCATTTTCACGGAGTTTAATATAAGAACACCATAGATTTATAATATGAAAATATTACTAACTTATTTAAGCCGATCATTGCGTGTCCATTTAGGCATGAACTGTACACACGTTATGATTAGCGTTTCATTTATAATAAAAATGCAACTTAAATGGCCGATATGTGATCGTTAAATTTACAAAAATACTTAATTTATAATGAAAGGTTTTTGTAAATTCTTGCAAGTACCTATATAAAACTTGGTGTTATTTAATTTGTATATTTAGTTTTCATGATGATAAATTAGCAATTCAGTTATAGATCGCAAGGTAAATGTTAAACTTAATAAAACAACATAGATTGAATAGTAAGTCAATGGCTGGCTATCCATTTCTCTTAGTTTATGTGTATGTAGTAGGTTCCGATACTTTGCTTAATTTCTACAATGTTAACTTAACATAGAAACCTACTTCCGGTAAATACCTTCCCTGTTAAGGCACAGCGTAAAGACCTTTTAGGGTTAATTAATATACGTACATTTGAAGGGTGACTAATCAAACCTCACTTAATCACCGTATAACAGCGCTGATGAAGAGGTAACCACAGTTTATTATAGTAGGCTGTCAGTCTTTTCACGTAAGAGCTCATTTTCAGCTGAAACCAATATGTTTTTACGACGCCGAATATTTTTATAAGTAACACTTTTTTGTATTCGTGACGTGATATCAATCTCGTATAATATATTGATAAGAAACGCGCGCATGTTGTGTTGCCAGAAGCAAAATATTGACTTTCTATAAACTTTACTGTTAAAGTATCCTTGCGTTTATCGTCTATTCCATTATTCCGCAACTGCTGCGTGATTTTACGGTTGAGTTTACGTTATTCTTTTAATATGGATTTACGACATTAAATGGCAGTGGGGGGCATCTGTGAGAGATTTTGTTTCATCGAATTTGCCGTTAACGACATAATATATGAGTCTGACCGCTCATAAAGTATCTGAAGCAAGAATAACAAATGAATTGATCCGGCGCGATGCGACACTCTATGCGCATGTACATAAACAAATGAGGGTTGAATATGCCAAGCGGGGATGACAAGGCTAAAATGTTTCTATTTTTCACAGTGCACGGTGCAATACACATAAGGGCTGCCTGAAAATAATGGTCCTTCACTTTGATTTCTTATGCTATCCAATGTAAATAAAGCAGTCATTTAAAATGTACTCGCATTATTTATGTCTACCGAAATATCATTACTTACTTACGATTCAATTGAGATTTATGAAACAAACACTTCACCCTTACATTAAATTAACTTCTGTTAGCGAACTGTTTTTGTATTTATGATAAAAAAGACAGAAGTTAAACAAAATTATGAGAAATATCAATACTTTAAATCGCTATTAACAAAATTGTTAATTAAATGATAAATATGATATCACAACCTTTATAAACAACTCGATTTGCGATATTTTTTAGATATGTATTAAATATGATCTCGCATTTATTTCTATAAAACTTAATTATACATTATTTAGTTGTTTTCAATTACCCAAAACATCATTATTCATTTTTATTTTAACCAATGAGTACAGAAAATATGTGTCATAATCAAATAATATTTGAATTTTATTTTCACAAGAACGATCAAATCAGAGTTAGCTAGTTATATTAAAAAACAGACTTAAGAATATACCAAAAAAAATTAACACGTGCATTAGTTATTGAAAAAGAGCATAGAAATTATCGTAAAGTCACCGCGATAGGTAGATAACAAAATCTTTGAATATGTCATATTTTAAACTACGATTTTTACAGGAAAACATGAGTACAGCATAATCAATGGAGGAGCTATCTAAATATGAATACGGTATATCTTGTATAAAGGTATCATGCAGTATTATTTCGAGTTTGCAAACATTACAGCGTTTTAGTTTTATGTTACGGATACCAACCGCAATTTAACAATGTGAATTTGCACTACTACTAACATGACACGTTTGGTTTGCAAATTAAATACATTATTAAATTAAGAAATTCATGCAACTGGAGCATTTATCTATGAGAAATTTGCAAGATAATGTACAAAACAGAAAAGAAGAAGCACGTTTCAAATAAATGAGTACTTTTATTATTATTGACATGATGATATACATCTAATATAATATATTGAGCGTTTTAGAAAAATCGCCCAATTAGATTTTATTCTCAATTCATTGACGGTGTAAAATATCCGCAAACTCCCGCTCGCCACCATGTCTTATGTAATTGCTCTTGAGACAATCCCGATTAAAGTTTTAAAAAAAATAACTTCGACTTAAGTTTGCTTTACCACTAAATACTACTGTGTACACTATGTGAAAACAATAATGCGTAAAGGAGGCTATGTAAGGCGTATTTGGCTGCAAAAAAAATGTTTTCAGTTTTTCTTGGTACAGGACCTCAGAAGTAACTACTGAAGATTTTGAAGTCTGCAAATAATGTTTTTGCATAAAATCAATTTGTCTGGATACAGATTTTATTCGTAGATGTTTAATCGCTCTTTGTATGATTTGTATTAATGTAAATAAAGCTTGATAGATTAAAGAAAGCAGCGTGTACGATTATGACTTGCGCAACTTTTAATTTTCTTTATGCATTCCTATAGAATACGTTCATCATTTTACTTAGCAAAATTACCGTATTCTGTAATGAATTGGTCGGTAATTTTTTTTCGAATCAAGTTAGATTACCACTATTCACAATATATTGTATGTTTGGGGAGAATAAATAAGGCCACCGGTACCTGGGAGTGGCGTCCCATCACCTCTGGATATGGTAGTAATAAATTATCAATTTATATAGCATTAGCAACCCCTTGGCAGCTCAGTGAAAGTTAAATCTAGGAAAAATACCGTGTCTAGTTAATATCTAATAGAATAAGGTTCCACAACAAACTGTAAATAAGAGAAATACTGAAAAAAATACTTTGACCCAAAAAGATTCGGCCAGATTTGAAATAAAAATATGGTTGGTTAAGTTCTGTTTGCAATACTTGGTAAATTTATGAATTAAACGGCGCTTGCAACGTGCACATAAAATCGTAAATTGTTAATGCCAGTAGTAACGTTACTCAGAAACTTTGAAAGAGCTTTTGGTTTGTGTCTCTGCTACTTTGTATATCATTGGTAGTAAAGTAACGTTACTTCGTTGGGGTTGCAAATGTATGAAATTATTGTCTTCTTTAATTTATAATGAAAATACATGTTTTGTTACGATTTATTGTAACAAGCAAACATTTGTAATTACTTTGTATTTCCATGTCTTACTAACTCGTTCCTAATGTTTAAGTGATCACTGTTTTCATTGCTGCAGTAGTTTTCACGCGCGCCGGCTGACGACTTCCCATCAACGATTCAAAATATATCTCGCATCATTTACAATCCAACTATGAGAACTTCACTGACCTCGTGTATAAATTAAGTGTGCCTTTTACTTATAGCTTTTGCTTTTAATAAAAAAACGCACTCATTTTATTTTATAATAGAGCATCGGTTTCAACAGAAATACTCTTACATGTATAAGTGCATAATATCAAGTTTTTAAATTCATATTTCAATCTTTTTAATTTTAAAAGTTGACACATTTTTTTCGGTAATTTTAAAGACTTAAAATAAAAATATTATTCAGGATTTTATCTACACATATTTATTAGATAAAATCTAAAAATATATATATATATTTTATCTAAATATATATATATTTTTGGGAAAAATCCTATATTGCATAATTAGCATATGTTTTTGAATTCAACATTTTACAACCCTTACGAGGGGTCGTCGTGATCCGATACGTGACACATACTACTACTATGAACTTATAGTTACCTTCTGCGTTTGTGCGCTTAGTTAATTAACATATAGTTTCCGATAGCAAAACACAAGCTCTGCTTACTTTCTGAGCAATCTGGGAACGAAAGCTACGTGTGGTTATAGTAAGGATCTTCTTCGTATACATATTTCAATACTTTGGCTGGCGTGTCGTTAACTGTAAATGAAAATGTTACGCGGGTGCTCCACTTTTGACTTCTCGCTTATAGACTGCACTTATACAAATTAAATTTATACTCAGAAAGTGTTTAACTTTGCGATTTGCATGCAGAAGAAGACATATTTATTGTAGAATGAACTTGCGTATCAATCTATGAGCGTTCTGCAACAAGGGGATTTGCAGGAGCATTTTAATACAATGCTCTTCAAATACACAATGTGATTAACGAAACTATTCAGTTTAAATGTTTAAGCACAATTTAAGGTGTTCACTGTTAAGCAAATTGTACAATTATATTCGTTACTTCTCATACATCCTTTTCTCCATTAAAATTCATATTATTATTACGTTTTAATAATTGTTTCCATAAACCATTCATACATGATGTCATTACATTTGACCATCCTTCTGAGATATTTTTAATTGATTGAAAGGCGTCCACTTTAACTAAGATGATGCAATCGATTGCGTCATCTTAGTTAAGACGCATGCATAATTTTTCAATGTTTTTATTTTATATTTAAATTTTTTAATTTTGGTCTCCGTCGTAAGTCATCGATCGAAAATGCGATCATCAGAGATGATTAATTGCATAATCTTTCGTGTCATTGGTATCTCGAATGTTAGCAGCAACCCTCAAATGCACAAAAAATCACTAACACTCCTGTGTAACACTTGACTAGAGTGTTCCTCATACAAACTCACTTATTTACTGAATCAGTACGTTTGATAAAATTAAAGGAATGAGCAATAAATCAAAAAACAAATATGTAAAAAAATATCAAGACACGCGATAAAAATATAGTTTTTTTTTTACAATAAAACATCATAAACTGATCTTAACTATAATCAAGTGTACGTAATTCAGTTCCAGAAAACCGATAATACATCAAAGGCATATCAAATGAATTTGAATCGCTTCATCAAGTGTACGATATAGGTCGGCGGCAAGCATTCATTAGTGGAATTGTGCATGATTTTGATACACATAATTAACCGCCGTGCTTATATCGACAAAATTTGCAGTAACCCACCAAAATTATACCATTGCGTGTTATTGACAATCAAACAAACATTTGCTTTAATGATAATATATCAAAAACTGTGATCCATAAACCATGTATCATCACCACCATCATATATTATTTATAAAATTCTCATATTGCCAATGACATGTATAATAATTTTTAATTTTAATTTCCTTTCAATTTCTAACAATTTTCTTTAAAAAAATTGCGTTGTTGTTTTGTTTGAATTGGCATATATTTGGTAGAACACTATCTCAATAAGGTGAAAACAGTATTTTAGTTCTACAAATATTATTTTATATATAGTTTACATATATTTATCAAAACTATGTTTAAAGTTACACATATGCTAGTTTAGAAGAGATACAAAACTTTTCTTGCTATCCACTTTAATATCCTAATACTAAAAATTTTTTTTTTTATCTCTGTCTTGGTTAAGGTTGCATATCTTGGATTAGAAAGTTAATACATAGATTTTTTTCGGTAAATTTAAAGATTTTTATCGAATGGTATGGGGTGTAGTAATAATAGTGTTTCTCACCTTTTTACCTTATTTTCTACCCAACATTTAAAATTGTGTGAATTTAAGATACAATGATTAGCTTACTAGATCTCGCTCTTCAGGGACTCCACAGCTCGTAAGTATATGTTTTTAAATATCTACTAAAATGCATAGCTTTATTATTTTAATTCTAAATAAAAGAGTTGGAGTCTTCACTTTTTGACTACTCCGGCTTTAGCTCTGCCTCAGACTCCAGAAAAAATACATTCGATTAACACGATAAATAAGTATTATTAAAATATCGTTCGTTGAAATTCTTTATTATAATTATTTCAAAAGCACAACACTACTAAGAAATTTGAAATTAAAAAAAATTGGAAAAAACAGGAATGCTAAAAAATTAAAAAATATTGATCGAAATATACTTACGAGCTACTGAGTTTTTTTGTAATAGCAAAGCAAGTTAATTCAATTGTATAATATTAGTTTCGTTGAAAATATTGGAATATTGTTCGGAAGCAAAATGCAACGTCACGTATTCTGATAAGTTAACTCAATATATTTATATATATATGAAAATGTAGCATGTTTCGATACAGACACAAAGTTTAATATCATTAATATATTCATTGCACATGGATTAACCCACGCTGACTTCTCTATACGAGAATTCTCAATTAGGAAAATTCCGCACACAGACTTTGTCAGCTGCATATAACAGTAAGAAGACATGGATGTTGGTAAACATTATGAAATATTTTAGTCAAGTGCTAGTGCATAATAGTGTTCCATAAATTCGCAGCAAATTACAATTTTTCTTAAATATATTTAAACTTGTAATTATTTTATTGTTTATCTGTTTATCAGATCAAAAATAATCAACATAAAAAATAATTAAAGATAATCATTAAATTGCGATAAGCATAACATATCAACAAATAATCATACTAATGCAAGTCAATGAAATATTGATTCTTTTTATAATCCAGTCGATATGTAACAAAAAATCTTTACGATATTTGTTTTTCTCGTGTTTGCTATGTAGCTAATCCAAAAAGCTTTTCATCGCAGATTGTTTGCAGAGATATTGATATTTCCATAATCCAGCTTCATTGTTTGCATCAAAGTTTGTATCTAATTTCTTATTCGCATTGGTTTTCTGACCTACTTTAACTTTAGTATAAGTTACAAAACTTATAGTTGACCGTGGAAATTCAGCAAAACTAACCGAGCCAAAGTAAATGGATACTCAGAAATAAAGTTTACATACGTGGTATCTGCTGTTAATCTTACACAGCTTATATGAATACGTGGATAGTCTCATTATAATTAATTGTACTAAAATGCAAATCAAAATATTAAACAAATAAATCAATAACGTCATAAAACGACCATAACGAACAAGTCAACTATATTAATCAAATATGACTGAACAGGAACGTTTGTATACTTAGAACCACGCGATGCGACATACCGAGAAGTACTAATTTCTGCATGCATATTGAAATGAAAATTTGAGAAAAGAATAAACAAGAGCTTCTAGATTAAGATCGGCACCTCGTTCAACGACGACACGAGTTAATCTATGTTTTTCATTATTTCAATTAGAAGATGTCAACAAGATCTGGGAACCTGCCGCCTTTTCGGTTTTCAAATGCGACGTTTAAATGTCAAAATTTCAAATTTCAAATTAATTTAATTATGTTTCGTTGCCGTCGTTGTTGGATTGCATACACATAAATGAACTCAAACTTCCGAAACTAAATAGTTCGAAAGAACATTTTTTTATACACATTTCAAAAAAATTCAAGGTGTTGACAATATTAATAATAAAATTATATTTATTCAAAATAATTTCTAAAACAGGTTTATGAAATTGCTACGTAAAATTTTATATAGCTAGGTAAAAAAAACATATACTTCACGTAAGCTTTTCGTTTGATGTCAAAGAAGATGGCGTATTAAGTTTTTGGAAACTGTATAATCTTTCTTTAAGAGATGACCTAGAATGATTTTACTTCAAGAATAAATATTATGTACTGTTTGTAATTTTTCAAGCGTGAATACGAACGAAACTGCTTTTGGCCAATAACATGATGCCTTAAACATTTTCCTTTGAGAAAAATAATTGACTCAAAAACCCTTTGAAGTGCATATAGCGTGTGCTGTAAAAGCTGCACGCTTTTCTATTCAGGCGGCTTAATATGAAGTCAATATACTTCAACTACAGAAGTACGAATATATGATATATTTGCAATAATATTATTCATCTGTCATAGTTTTCAAATTGAAAATAACTAATTCATAAAATATAAGGTGGCTAGAGTAAAAAATTCGCTGCCAGTTGCTGTTACTTATGAATTACGTAAAAAGATTTACCAAATTTAGTATCAAATGTACTTTAAAATACCTTGCAATTATTTGAACTAAGAATATAGTATTGTGGATAATGCGTATATATTTTTTTATTTAAGTGAAATAATACGTACAATAGAATGCCATCGTTAAGTAAGATAAGTACATAATTGTATACTTATGATTTAAAATGCTAATAAAAAATAATCAAGTGAAACTCTAAATTTTGCTAAAGCTTAATTAAGTATACGGTTTGAATTGTAGTCGTTAATTGGACCGGATAAATTTCGATAAACCAAAAAAAATACCTTATATTTTTATCTTATATTAAGTTATAAATGGAATCTTGAGTTGGTCTGAAAATAGTTCTTTAAGAGACGAAACGCGTTTCACATAAACTCAACCGTTATAATAGGGTAAAAATATCTAAGTATTTTAGTTCTACAGTTTACAGTTAAGGTATTGCCTCTTTTTAATCATACTTAATATTCCAGTGATATACATATTTAATATTATGCTGAATAAAATATGCCGGTTTATGTGAAAAAACAAGCTTGTAATTTACACTGATTTAATCATAAATTTTTTATCAGATTCTTGTAAAATAAAAGTATTAAAAAACTATTCCATCGCTTTTGTAAAAACAAGAACATTATTAAAAATTAGTTTTGAACTCATAATTTAAAATTCTTTCGGGTATAAAAAAAAACGCTAAGCACTATTGAGAGACGAAGATTTTTTTTAAATTAGAAAAGACAAAGACAAGTTGAAAGTTATGGAAACAGTTAACAAAATTAATATCTTTTTAAGAAAAGGGAGTACAATAGTAGTCTGACCTATTGTATAATAGCGATTTCCAAAGAAGGTTCTAAGTGAGAGAAAATAGGGAGTGAGGTAAAGGTTCGCATGGAGGATTCGATACACTTTTCTTTTATGGGATTTCAAAAGAAGTGCGGAAGAGAGCGGAGTATACTTGCGTTCTGAAATTTTTGGCAATTTCCATACAAATATCTTAATTATTTAGATTGCATTAAGAAAGATATCGGCCAAAAAGTTTCATTTCAGTAATGGGCAAAATAAACAACGGAGACTTATAAAATTTCCGATATTTTTTCTTTTCATAATTTCTATTTTGTAATATAAACATAACCAAAAAATTGTATACAAACAGCCACTGAGTATTATGAATAACGTGTGAATATTGTGTATTTTACACATCATTTTTTAGTTTTAAATTGTTAAAAAATAGACATTTTTAAGAATTGAATACCACTTTCGGAATAAAGTATTCTTATTAAATAAATCTCACACTATTATTAAAATTAGCCTTTGTATTTTGTGAGGTTTCAACGCTTTTGTTTGATTTTATCACATCAATTTATTGAGTTCAATTCACTTTTGATACATAGTATAACTAAATAGTGGACATCCATGAATTTTATCTATATTATATTACATCTCGCCTGTGGGCCGCGGGTTGGGCACCTCTGATCAAAACAAGGGCATACATATAAGAATTTATATTTTTATTTTTCATCAAAAAGTTTTAAGGCGTTTTATAAACTCGTAAATAATATACGATAATTAGTCCCGACTGTAAAATATTTTAGATGGATATATGTATATTTGGTATCCCAACATATTCATTTTCTTTCTTTGCAAACATTGTTTAAGGTTGCCTCATTTTATTGCTCCCAAGAGACATACTGCAAGACTTTGTTTCAAGAACTGAGTATACGATAAAAGAGCTATCACTTCAATGTAGAAAGCGGTTACTGCAGAGTTTTGAAAGCTATTGATGCTACAAAGTAACACCATCTCTCCTTCACATAAAAGTGAAGCATTGAAAATGTTTAAAATCTATAAAGAACACCGTAAAAACAACTGTGGCCTATATCATGAATAAAATATTTTTATATGGATTTAAAAATAAGTATTACTTTTCTTACCGGCTATGTGCCCGAGTGTCAACGCCTATGACTTACACGGAGGTCACGGGTTCAAATCCCAGTATAAAATGTTTTTAAAGATTTATTTTTCAATCGATTTATATATTTCTGTCTATGTATTTGATGTCTTAAATTCCTTCTCACCCATCATATCCTAAAAACGGGTGTAGCGAAAGCGATTAGCTAACCACTAGACTTATCATTCTATGCCTACTCTCTTAGAAAAAGAGAGATGAGCAACTGACAAACAAAAAGTTCTCTTAGAAAAACTTCTGTTGAGATACCTCTATTAGGAGGCCATATGCTTCACATTGGGAACGGATATGGATTTAAAAAAAATATATTTTCTGCAATTTATATTTTACAAAAATTATTTACAATTTAGTCCTTAGTTTGAGATTTTAAAATTATTTGCAAAGCAAACTATCTAGGTATATGTTCATAGTTTCGTAAAACGAAAAAAGCTTTAGATTGTACATATCTTACAATATTAATCAGCGTGACCGGTATCACTTTGTTTTTAAGTATATTTTTTTCATAAACGTTTTATAATTTGTGATCAATTAGTAATGGTGTCTAGTTAAGCAAAACCGACAATGTTGTTAAAATAAAAACAGTGAAATATTATGTTTATTCTTTAAAATATGACAATCTCATTCCATTTAAAAATAAACAATATTCAATACATCAGTTTATAGTATAAGCCCTATTAATAAATACGTCGTCAAACTTTATTTGACTAACTATCTATCAAAAGCTGTATAATATTTCAAATAACTATTAATTAATTAATTGTCAATCGATAATTTATTATATAATGTAGCAAAGTAAAATTTCTATTATCATAGCTTCGATTATACATATTTCCTTCAAAAACGTCAACTTTGAAAAAAATATGGAATGAAATTTTGAAACGACCGTTATAAAGTAGTATATAAATATCGCGAAAGCAGTAGTAAAAAAATCAATATACAGAGAATGTGACTTAGAAGATGTCAGTGAGAGGTAATATTGCATGTGAATGATCCTGAATTCCAAATTTTCATGGATGTAGATATATCTGCCTGAGATGGACAAGATAAATAAAACGAAGAAGAAATTACCGTGATGAGGAATATTGATTGACACTTTACATTCTGAAGCTTTTCAACGTCAACATGAAATTGTGTCAAAATCATATTTAATGTAGTTTTATTTACCTCTCATTTATATAATATATTTTCCGTTTATCCGAACTATGTTCATCGTCAGTGAGTCTGGATAATCGAGGTTCTACTGCAAATATTTCGACGAATTTTTCCTCAAATCGTTGAATTTCAGCACTGACAGGTATTGACTTTTATTCAATGTCAAAATAACAAAACTTCGCTCACTGTAAGTAGTTTAGTTTTGTGATCGTGACAGGAAGGTTGACAAAAGTTGCTGTTGATTGGCGATAATATATGAAACAGAGTTTTGATATTGTTTAAGTTTTAGTTTAAAGTTGTGTTCCTTGAAATATAATCGAACTCTAATCTGTCATATTGTTTTGACTACCCTTGACAGTATGAATGATTTAGGTTAACTAGTTTCTACCTATGAACCATTAATCACAAAATAATATATTTTGATTGATAATTAACCATTTTGCTTAAAATATTTAAAACTTATTTATTATATTTTATCTTATACTAAATCTGAATCTCAACATAACAGCTGCATCAGAACAATTAGAAAAAGGGTATTTTTAACATATTTTACGTTAACACACGACGACTATCGACTTCTATTATTATTTAGTTATAATACAGTTCATAATAATTTATTACAATTATTCCTAATTTAAGAAATATCATTGAAATAAATGATTTAAAAATGCCTTGTCCCCACTTATGCTCTATGCATAAGATTTGTGGTCCGATGCATCCATTTAATATTTTTAGATAAGAGATTTTAATATTTTCTACTCTAACCACTCCTTAAAACCCTTCAAGGACGAGCGTGACCATATGGTCACAGTAAACACCGTTGTCTATTTATCTCACTATTCATCCTTTTTCTACCTGAATATTTTTGCTCAGCCGCGGGGACAGAAACGGCCACCAAAAGCACACGCGATTTTTTGAATTTCCGTTTTTTTTAATGGACTTTTTGAAACTGTTAGTTATTTTTTTATTAAAACATCAAATTATTTACAGTTCTTTTGCTAATATATATGTATTGAAATTATGATGATCTAAAGAGGTAAAATTGAAAATATTTTAAAAAATCTCACGTTTAGCTATATTTCAACTCCAAATGTTTGCGTGCCCATAGAGTCACGATCGTTCTTACTACTGTCCGTACACAATATTACACATTAATGAAAGGATAAAAATGACCATATAGTCATGCGGGGTTTCTATACGACGACTTTGCGTTTTTTTTTTTAAATTTTTGTTAGGAATAAAAGTTATCCATGACTTCAATACAGCTTAAAAAATATTTTTATATCAAAAAAAAGCTCTCGTCTCTGGAGGATTAAAAAGGCGCCTAAAACCAAATTATTCTTAAAATTTCAGTTAACTAAATAATTTTCTGGCAAAGAGTACACTCAAATTATTAAAATATAATATCTATTAAACCAAATAAATTTCATATAAAAGATACATTGAAAACGTAATATATTAAAAAGCTGCTTGCGTGTAACTAATATGTTTGGTCCTTAACAGTTATCAATGAATGAATGCTACTGTAGCTCGCTTAATAGTAAATTTTTAATATTTCAAACGAAATGGGAATTCAAATTGATTTCATTTTGGTTTTGAATCATAAAATATTCGCCGCATTGGCACTAGCCGTTTTTAATATAATATAATAATATTTCTCTTCGATAATAATGTGGTGAGTTTTTTTCTGTATAGTTTCGTATATTTGAGTTTCTTTAAAGCGTATCCGATTAAAATAAGACCATCTTATTTTTTTTCTATTCTCGATTTAACACTCTAGTTAGTCGTAAAAACATTTTATAACTTACTCTTTATGTTAAATTTACACAACAAGAGGAAGCAATAAGCCTTTGCGATGCTAAACTTCCACCGACGTCCGGATCTTCGGATGCGTAAACATTAATACGCCCAAATAATTTCACCGTCGGTTTTGTACAACAATAACCGAGAGTTCAGTCTCGAGTAATAATTATTATATGTTAAAAAAACTTTACAGTCTTTGATGGAAATATAAAACAACAGTTTCAATGTGAATATTTCCGATTTTATTTCTAAATGTAAATTCTTACATTTATTAATGTTATGAAATACTGCGCGAAATTTAAATCGTTGAATTGAATAAATTATGTTCAATATTATAAATTACTTAGTATTTTAAGTCGAAGAAATATTTTTTGATGGAAAGTGAATGTCAAATTCACTACCGAATGACGGAAAAGGCGCGTTGTCCCCCGAGCCCAATCGTGCGAATTGCGAGAGAAATTTGGGCTATTAAATAAATTATTTCAATAAAAAATACTTTTGCAGGACAATTTATGACTCAAAAATGAATAATTAGCGACGCGATTGTTATAATAATTTGATATTTTTAAAAATTGTACAAAATTAGATTGAATTACCTTATAGTTTTCTAAAAAAAATATTCAAATGCGAAATAAAAAAACAAAAAAGTGAAAATATAGCAAACGGTATTTATGCTGATAGTTATAGTTATTGTTTTATAAAGATGGAGACAAATATCGGATAAAAGTAAAGCCAAATGGTCTTAACACTTCCCTTACGGTGCAAAACAAATATTTCCGATATGTTGCTGGCCCTTTAGGAACCAAGTGAAAAACATGTTTTTTTTAACATATATAATACTTCTTGGGTTTTTACCGTCCATCAAAGGGTGATAAGCGTTAAAACATGTTCTTTCACTTGGTTCTTTAAGGACCAGCAACACATCATAAGTATTTATTAGCACCGTAATGGAAGTGTTAATACGACTCTAGTTAATTTAAAGACTTGGGTTTATGATAGGAAATATTTTTTCAATTATTTTTAGAACGCCTGTAGTATATCAATGTAAAACGAGAGGGTTGTCGGTTCGGAAGGTCTTAATATTTTATATTAAAATTGATTAACTACGTCTTTCAAAGAAAATCGTTAATTAATAAAATATTTCCAGAATAGAAAATGATACCGATACAGTATCTTTATTTAGAAATAAATATTTTTAACCTTTAACATTTGATCTAAAATTTCCGAATATTTCTCCACTGAAATGTAAGCTATACAACCTTCTGACGCCCAACCAATTAATAATGAAAGGCGGCAACTTTAACGTATAGACGAAAGACTTTCCTAATTATTTAAAAATTTACTTTACGTACAGATTTTATGTTGATTTTATGTTACAGACGTGTCGTACCGTGATCTATAAGCATGTATTAGTTATTTTTGAATTATGTAGTATTAATTTTTGAGTAACTTAATGATTATTATTATTATTTAAAAAAAATATATATTTTTTGAATTAGCATATATGTTTAGTGCACGAAATTCACATAGCGAGACATTTTTGTTTCATGAACAATAAATCAAGTTTTTCAAATATTATAAGTACTATTGTGAAAATATTATTTATTGATTTGGCATTTACTTGGTAGAACTCCATTTTAATAGGGTAAAATATCAAGGTATTTCAGTTCTACAGTTTTTAAAAAGTTAAAGGTTGATAGCTATTTCGGCTTACGCCATCGTCAGAACTATGCTTTAAACGTACATTTACTTGGCTATATATACTGTCTAAGAAGAGATACACAATGCATCATATTATTCACTCTAACATACTAATTCAAATTCTAATTACAATATTGCACTTATTAACTGTGATTTTAGTGTTACAAAGAAAGATAAGCAGTCTGGGTTTTTAAAAACATTAATTAGAATACTTTAAACTGATAAATATCAATTTAAAGTATTCTAATTAATGTTTTTAAAAACCCAGACTGCTTATCTTTCTTTGTAACACTAAAATCACAGTTAATAAGTGCAATATTGTAATTAGAATTTGAATTAGTATGTTAGAGTGAATAATATGATGCATTGTGTATCTCTTCTTAGACAGTATATATAGCCAAGTAAATGTACGTTTAAAGCATAGTTCTGACGATGGCGTAAGCCGAAATAGCTATCAACCTTTAACTTTTTAAAAACTGTAGAACTGAAATACCTTGATATTTTACCCTATTATTATTGTGAAAATAATTTTAGTTCTATCTTGCTTGGTTCAAAATATCAAATACCATTGAAACCAATTAATTGAATATTATTTTATGTAGAATTTCTTATAATACTATTCATGTCTAAAGGGGGCATGCTGTTGGTTTTATTACAAAGGATTGGTTGTATAAACCTTGGCAGTCCCAACAATGTATAATGGACCGAACTTTAGAACAGTCAACACGAAAATTGATGATTAATAAAACAGTTTTTGAGAACGTAGAATTTCAAATCTAACATCAAATATCGACTCTTAGGTTAAACAAATATTTTGAAATATATATTATACGTATATGTATATATATATATATATATATATATATATAATTCGACGTATAGTATTTTAGTTGCTCACGTTGTAGATTCAATATTATTTATAATAAGCATACGAAATAAGTGCTAAAAAATTAGTTATATTCTTACTATAATTTAAAAAAAAATAGTCAACAACTTAATGCTCTATGACAGGCCTTTTTTTTAATTACAGCCCTAAGATTTTACTGACAAATTTACATTTGTCCATGGTTTTGATAGATACTATTAAAGATGTAAAAAATAAGATAATTTGGGTAAATAAATAACAAATAATTGATTGAAATTTTTTGGATAATCAAATCATCAAATAATCAATGTTGGCGTAAAAACTGTCGGAAAATTTATCATCTCATACGAATAGATCTCATATTTGTACGATTCTGTTATTTATTAATATATTTTTTCAGTACGGTTTCTATTTATTCCGCTTAAGCAATATTGTTTATGAAAACCAGCGACATATATAAATGTGATAATAAAACTATAGGGCTGTAATCAAACGAAAGTATCCATCATAAATCATAGTTTATATTTCGGCAAAAAATATTTTTCAGATAACGTTTATTTGAAGCCTATTTCTAAAAAATAAAAATAATCCTTCATGTCATACCATTCATTCTATCCCGGAGATAATAAATAAACGTCCAAACTTTTGTATCAATGCAGTGTTTCTTTTTTTCGCTTCTGTCCGATTTCTGGCAATAATTTTCCCCGCGAGAGTAATCATTCAAAAAGCAATTTTGATACAAATCGTAAAATATTTCCAGGCATAAAGATAAAACTTGTATGTGATGCGATGCAAAGGCCAAAAGCGATCGAGGTTAAACGTTTCAATATTTTATGCGCTAGATAAATTGGTATCAAACAATATTTTATGTGATGTGTTCTTTAACCAACGAACGTATCTGATATCATACCCTCCGTATTTGTTTTATTTTCGACATGAATTATTCAATTTGTCGAGTATTTTTTCATGCAAATATTCCACGTATTCATCACAATACATCTGCCATCTGAAAAATCAACCGAAACTCTTCATATACCGTAGCATAAAATTATTATAAATTGTCAAAACAAAGGAGGATTATGAAAATAAAAACGGAAGACTCCAACTCGCAAAGAATTTTAAGTGACAACACTATTGACTTGCCTAGCAAATATAGCATCAGTAAAAAATTGAATTTATAATCACTTGAAATAGAATGAAGATATTATTTAATTGCGATGTTAGAATTATAGATTTGGTGTCGAACTGACCCATATTTTTACATAACCAGTGGCGGATTAATAAGCGCAGGAGGTGCGCGCTTGCGGCCTTTTGAATCTAAGGGGCCTCAAAAATTACATATATTATAAAAAGCTCACATTTTTTAATTAGTGTTCAATCACATCATAATTTACTTTTTTTTCAAGATTACAAAATCAGTATAAAACGACATAATAATTTATTCATTACAACGAAGATATGCTGACATGTGTGATGAAAAAAATCAATTTCAATGTGACAGGGAGTGCTGGACATGTTGCTTGATGGTCAAATAGATACTAGACATTGTGGTTGAAAATAAAGTTTTTTATTGTAGCAGAAACTATTTTTTAGTATCTTTTCAGGAGAGCGATAGAAAATATTATTTACAATTATTAATTGTTTTGTAAAATAGCTTTTATAAATTTCTACAAATTTATTTTAACTTTTTAAATACTAATTTTCTATTGAGATCTTTATTTTGTTTGTCTGCGAAACGAACAAAGGTGATAAACTACTTCTAAAATACTAGAATTCAAATGTGTATTATTCTAAGCTGGTAATTATTATCAATGTGTGTTTTCAATTTTCTCAAATGTAAATTAGTATTATCAATTTAAATTTAAAAACAAATATACCTACATATTTAACAAATATAAAAATCAATAATGTGTCTGAAAATCACTGAAAACTAATCTTTATATCATTAAATTACTCTAGCAATAGAGATATGCTGCCAAAATCATGATAAGGTTTTCGACGATACGTGCCATATTTACATGAAACACAAAAGGTCTTTCGTAACCTCGCTTGTCAGATGTATTCAGAATAATCTGACAAGCATAGTCAAAGATGATGATAAGCAAGAAATTGAACAGAATTTCTAGATAAGATATTGAATTTCTATGGCATGTGTGTTATGGATATGCCGTGAATTCTCCTACATCAAAACGATTGCTAACAACTCACTGGATAAAAAGGTTGATTTCGGTTAACGTATTATGACTATTGTGCCTTCGTTGAAAAATATTTTAGAAAAATACTTCAGTGTAATATATTTTATTTAACTACAATTTAAAATGCGTGTGAAATAACTGTCTTGCAGGAGAGTGTTTAACGCCTTCATCTAATTCTGTCACGGGCTCGGATCCTTTTTAGGCACTGATTTTACAATCGACTAACGGATTCCTTTCCTATCCACATTTTTTAAAAATCCTTCTTGTCTTCAAAAACGTAGTCTTAGTGACTAAATTACGACCAGTTCTCGTAATAACAGCTTCTATTGAAAATCTCATAAAAAATGGACGTAATTCATATTGGCAGCAGACATGGTAAACAAAAAAATGGGTAAGAATTGGTCGGAAAATTGTTAGAATTAATGGTCAAGTTAAATTTATTGAAATATAATATTTATAAAGTTTAAATTATATAATTCATACACATTCATTTTCATTCTGAATCAGTTTAAATACGTTAAAAGTCTATTGATATTACGATCAAATAATACTGGATAAAGTAAGGTGAATACAACTGTTATAAAATATTTGTTGAAGAAATATGTTAATCCGATTTAACAAAATAAGATAATTGATCTGAGTCTCACCGGATTATTACAATAACAAAATATTACGGAAGTTCTTAGCGATGCAAGAAACAGGAAAAAAGAACTTAAGATAAGCCGTAAAGATTAAGGACCAATAGAGGAAAGCTGATATTAATGGACATGAAAGTAAAATTCGGAAATAAAAACTTCAAAAGAATTAATTTCAACATTACTGTTATTATAAAATGATTTTGCATACTGTCATGATCACAATCACTGGGGGGGGGAGTATAAATATAGATTATTCAAGAGGAACAACAAAAATATTTTTTATGATGATAAATTAAAACAGTGTACAGCAAATGGACAATTTTTGATTTATTAAAAATAATACAAACGTCACTCCGTTTCCAACGTTGACGATATGGCACAAATATTTAAAATTAAATATGTAAAACATTATAAAATAATGATTATAGAGAAAACTACCCTTATGTATTGTCTCTACACGGTTCGAGAAAAATTGCATATTCATTTCACCATGCGGTTTAAGCAATGTAATGTAAATTAGGTTTCAAATATTCTCGATTGGAAAGCTTTTTGCATAATCGCGTTAAGGACATACATTTTTCAACGGAAAACTTCTTTAGCATGTAAATTCTAACAAGCTAGCGTCAAAGTAAGTTTCTTTTGATGATGATCGAAATTAAATATTGAGTATTATACAAGAATTGTACAATTTCATGGTAATTACTTGGCTCAAAGAATATATGTTTAATTACTTAATACGTATATATATTTTTTAATCGATTTATGAAAAATTCCATTCAAACTTTATGCTAGTGAATTCACTACCGAGTAGACCAGCGGTCGGCGAAATTTTTTAACCACTACCCCAAAATATTTTTGCGTAAGTCGATAGATATTACCCCTTCATTTTGAAAAGGATACAATCATTGTTAATTTAAATTAAACATTTTTTATTGAATTAATTTACACGGAAAATAAAAAAAGTTGCATGAAAATAGTAAGTATGTCATAGACAAAAATAAATATTGGAACAAACAAAATTTAATTGAAAAGTTTCCCTCTTCGGGTTTTGGAGAAATGATGCTGCTTCATGTTTGATACAATAACTTTAAAATTGGGGATTGCCAACACGTTTATAAAATAGCAAATTAGAATAATTTTCTTATTACCCCCAAAAATTTAATTTTTACCCCATTTGGGGTAATTTACCCCGGTTCCCAGACCGCTGGAGTAGACGATTCTCAACTGCACCGACTACTTGGTTACATGACAACATTCTGTAAAAAATGCTACTCTAAATTGTGTTTTATTTTGTATAATGGTTGTTTTAAGTATTTTATTTTTATTGCTTTTATCCTACGACATTGAACATTTTGTTTTTTGTCGTCGCTGCTTTCGTTCAAACGATGGCACTAATATTAAATGTAATCGATTTTTCACAATTAAAAAACATAAATATAAATTTGTGTTCGGTAAAAACTTCACAAATGTAATAAAACTCGAATAAATTACAAACACAGAGTACTTATTTTCCGTTTTCGTTGGCATTTATTACAGCACGTATGATAAAAAAATCTGCGAAGAAAACGGCCCAATTTAAACTCCGCACATGCAAATAAAATCTTCAATGAATCTTATAGGCTGACGATAACGGAAGCCGACATTTCGGATATTCGGCTGAGGTGAACCTCCTTTCCTTAGACCGCCAGGTGTACAATAGCATTATTACCCAATTCAAGTTAGCCTTTGTGCTGGGATTTAGTATGGCAGACGAAGGAACGGTACAGAGGCAGGTTTGCGGGTGCAATAGGAACGAAACGTGCGCAAATGGTCTGCACTACTACACACTTCGACAGTTCGTTAAGCGATGTAAATTGCGGTATTGATTTTGGTATTCGAAATCATATAGTTTCTAATTTTGTCAAAACTATTTTAATAATAATAACCACAATATGTACAAATTTACTATATTATATTGTTTATGAATTTTGTTCACACTTGGATGGTTAGGAATACATTGAAATATTGTAAATTAACACTTTGTAAGCGGGCGTTTTTTAGTGATTAGCGAAAAATATATTACATTCTTAAAATCACCAGAACTTCTAAGCCAAACAATATTTTCGGCTTAAATTTGCAAAGAAATCATATGTGACTTTTAATTATTAAAAATAAAATTTTAAAAATTTGAAAACATCATAATTTCACTACTTTTCTAAGCTGAATATAAAAACCTGTTTTTAATTTAGTAGATAGCACGCCACTTGTTATCAATATGAAATATTCAAAATATTCTATATAAAAAGTTAATCCATACTATACAAATATAAAAATAAATATAGTATAAAATCTTCATTCCTACAAATTTACAATCACTGGAAATGTTAAATCTGATGCCCTAAATATTCGAGAAACATGTGTCTCCTTTTTAAAAAAAATACTATGTGTGGACGAACATTCAGGGCATGATAAATTATGAGGTTTATTGCTTATTGTCAAAAAAGGTCACTTGCCGCGGCAGTTATTTTGAAGAAACCATTCAATTATGATTCAATATATAATACCAACAAAACCGACAGTACCCGATAAACGTATTTTTACGTTTCCCGCCTATAATGTGTTAAGTGTTATATTAAGGAACAGCTATTGAAATAACTAAATTGAATTATATAAAATCATTTTTTCATTGAAAATTTATAATCGCACAAAATGAAAAATTTAAACAAGTATGGTGAGATTATATAAAAATAAAACATTTTTTATACTAATTCCAAATGAATGAAATTAGTATAAAATAGTGATTTTTTGTTAAATATAATGCTTTTTCACCAAATACAGTCAGTTAACACCTTAAATGTGATAAGTTATTTTCAGAAGTACAGCAATTTAATAAGTTCAATATAAAATTGTATTTACTTTTACAATTTTTTCATTTAGTTAATAACCATTTTGGATTCACGACAGCGTCAGAACTACGTTTAAAACTTAATTTAGCTTAGTTATATACATATATATATATACAGGCTTATAGGACACCAACGGAAAATTGTCTCAGCTACGTTGATATCCTAGCATATATTTAAAAAAATATATTACATTACAAATTCACTTTCACAGTTTTCTTCTTAGAAATGTGACATGGATGGTATTATAAAATAATCGTCAAAGCAAATTAGTAGACATTTCAATGATAATATGAACATATATTATTACGTAAGCTTCTTATAGTGGTTAAAATTTTGTTTTTTAAGAATGTGTACTATTCTAAATTTAGTATTGCTTATGTAATATATATAAATGGCAGTATAACAAAGAAACATAAGTTATAGTGTTTTTTTTTTGTTGTTTTCGTTATTCAGCAATCAGCAGTAATAATTTTAGTTCGAGATTGTTATTGTGATTCGAAATAAAAAGGTTCCGAAAATAACACTCTTGGAATACTATTCTAAAATCTAAGATCGCGATACTCGGTCACATTTATGAATTTTATGAAATCGGTAATATGAACGAACTGTCATGAAGTCAGCCATGTGAGATTCTCAGTCACCAACACCTGACGGGAATGCCAATGTATTTTACCGGGCGGTTTTAAAACGTGCTAATCCAAAAGCTGCGGAATTTCAAAAATCTTCGTTCGAAGCGAGGGAAGGCTTTGCTGCTTGTTGATAAAGAAGCGCTTTTTATGCATCGAAACACTAAGCTCTAAATAAACTTTCGCCGTTTCTTTGCGGTTGAGCTTTTAAAGCCAGAGTTCATATCGTTGAGACAGTGGGTAGACTTTCCCAATTAAAACCAAAATGTTATTCAGGAAAAACTTTGACTATCTTCTAAGCCTTTAAACTTAAATTAAGAAATTATCTTGCGGGTTACTTGTATTTGCTGAGCCATCATTTTATTTTTTTTAAAATGTATCTAATGTACGACAGAAACATTTTGCAGTAAGATTTTGAATTAACTGAATATTTTAAATTCTTGGCAAACTAATATCGAAGTGAGCTGTCGCCTTACTAACAGACAACACATCTGGAAAAATCTTTCAAAAATAAGCGTTTTTATTTACATGTTTTAACTGCGAGTTTCAAATCTTCATCGTTCAGTGTTAAAAGTTCTATTTTAGTATGAACTGACCAAATTAATAAAGATATTTAAATTTTATATAATAATATAATACAAGTATAAAAATCGACATTAAAATTTGAATAGCTAAGGCACCAGATATTTTTATATTTGAAATTCAACTCGATGAAAAAATACACCACACTCACTCAAAAATATCAAATATTAGATATAACAATATTATTTTGACATTAATCTTCCAGGACTTTTCAGCCACAAATTCTTCTGATCGCTAGAGTAAATCTCTAACCACTAGACCATCGAGGCCGAAATACATCCATGCCAATAATATAACTGATTAAATTCCTTTAATATATGGGAAAGTATCTATCTAGCAGCAAGAAACTAATGACAGAAATAATCCGTAACTTGAAGATTCGAGTAAGAATCGTGTTGACAAAACTGATAATACCACATAATAATCTAAATATGATTAAATTTCAAAGTATTAGATTTTCATTTTATATAGAATTTTATTAGACTTGATTGTAATATAAAACGAGTGGCTTTGTGTTTCGTTAAGAATTGATTGAATTTATGTACAGACATATCGGGTGTTCAATCTTCACTTACTTATTTCCCCTCTGACACGCGTTATATTATTTACTCCAAAGCTCATTTCTTCCAGAGGAAGTGAAAACCTTTCAGTTCAAAGTAAATTATAGATAGAGTCAGGGCTGTTAAAAAAGATACGAATCATTATTTCAAATTCACTTTCATATTTTAACAAACTTTAACACATTTTTTTTGCATATTTGTAAAAACAAAAAGAAGTACAAAATACCGATTTAACGATCCCAATTGGGTATACTTTTGACTGTTTAAATTGTTTTGTCATACCAGTATTGATATCCGCGATATTGGTATATATGTCTGATATAGCGGTCCTTAATTTTACTACATTAAACTGCCAGTAAAATTCCAGTGAAAAAATCAAAATATATTATAAATGTGGTTTATTCATACAACATACACACATACTCTGTCTGTTATAATTTGAATAAAAATATATTAATCATGTTCTTCTTTAAACTAGTGCTAACCGGAGTCGGACTCGAAAAAAAAATTAACTTCGATTCCTTTAAAAAAAATATAATCGCTACGGTCAAAAGTTGCGCCACTGCAGACTATTAAGCCTAAACAAATAATTAAAGGCGTGTTTTATACTTTTATCGAAATCGTCTTATTTATTGAAAATTTCACAGCACTGCTATTAAAAACCCTATACCATATTGAAAAATAAAAAAATACAATAAAATTGTGGTTAAAATTGTATGACATTATATTATAAAAAGCAAAACTACACCTAAAACGTTTTAAAAGGAGGATGAAGAGAATATATCTGACTTTTTTTTAAAAAATATTACTATGGATCGTTTTGTTCACAAGCTTAGATATTTTTAGGAATCTAACAATATATTTGATTTAAAATTTGAATCGATAAAATTATGTACATTCACACAAGTTTTGTCACTAATGACCCGGGTTTCGCCTGACAGCATCTTCAGGTGTTCAAGTGCACTGATAAACTTGAACTGGCAAAACTTATGTGAATGTGCATTATTTGAACGATTCAAATTTAATTTTGAAATTCCACCAATCACCTTCAGTCGAAATATTAAATTACATGTAATTTTCTTATAAAAAAACAAAATGTAGTTGAATAAGGTAAAACATATCAGTAAAAAATACAAAAAATAAAGCAACCCTACCATTGCGGTTTTTAAACGAGCGAACTTTTTGACACAGTTACAAATCTATTGATCAAAAAGAATCTTTGATACAATTTTGAGAAAGGGAAAAGAAAGTTGTGGCAGTCACAATAAATGAGAAATGGGGCAAAATATAATAATCGTAAATACAAGTACACCGGAAATAGCTAGAAAGGAAAAAATATAATATGAAAAATGTTCTGTCTGTGAAGATATTTCAAAGTTTGGAAGAAGGATTTCTTAGTATATTTTATTCATGGATTTCTGTAGGAAAATCAGAATTGTAAATGGACAAACTATATACGGTAAAAAAGTAATCTTAAAAAAAGCTTCAGTTTCAAGAGATTAAAAAAAATCATTTATTTATATGACACGTGTCAAGACATCAATCACTTTTTATGTGCTGTCAAAACATGGTGGAAAGGCATTATATAAAAAATAAAAGACTCTTTTGTACAAATTCCACTTTTATATGAATAGGACCCGTTTCTGACTGATTCATTAAATTCATTAAAAATTCATTAAATAACGATAACAATAGCTGTAAACTAATTTTAATATAAAATGTAGAAGTATATAATTTTGTTATTACAATGGAGTTCTGCCAAGTAAATGCCAATTCAATCACTAGATTTTTTTAGTTACAAAAAATACGTTAAATTCATTTTTAGTACTGTTCTACGCTGCTATTTGATTGATATACCTGTGTACACGTTTTACATCGTAAACAATATGATATGATAAAGAAGTAAAAACTCAAATTTAAATTAAAAAAACAATCAACCAAATACGATAAATTTAATATAATAGTAACGTATTATGTAACAAATCTCTGCCATTTTAAAAGCAATCTCACTTAAATATTTTATTTCGCTACAGACTCTAGTTTATAAACACGAAATAAAATAATCACATAAGTCGCGGTGTAGTTAAGAATACCGGACACATCTCAGGAGAGTGTCTAAGTTTTGTGCGATTCAGGAAAATTTAGTCAGTACGTTAGCCGTTAGTGTACAAGTGAGAGTAGCGGAAACCACATTCACCGCTGGGAATCGGGCTTGAAACCTGCAAACTTATTAAGTACGTACAGCACCAATCTTCATATGTTTGTTTACAGGGAAACATTATTCCTATCTAACAGAAAATTTCAAGGCCATTATAAAAAGTTGTATCCTAGGCTTACGAGACCTTAAAATTGAATTCATTGCTGTTTGTAGATAAACAAATTGGATATCATATTTTTTAAATGATGTACAGCCGTTGATGGTGTATTGATGTACTCTTGGAAATAGTTCGATAACCTGGTTTGAAAAACCAGTTCTAAGCTAAATTTAAGACACTCGAAAGTCGGTTTTTTCAACCTGATAACACGGATTGTTATATGTATATGAATTTATTTATTATTAAAATTGATTAAAAGTGTTTTTATTTTGACAAATACATATCGACTGTGGAAAGGAAAAAGGATGTAACACACACATATCAAATTTTACAGGAGGCGCAAAAAATGTGTTTTGATGATTTTTAGCCATATGCAAATTATGAATTATACAATCCTTGAAGTTCACGGAGACTTCTAAACTGGTGTTTAATTGACATATTTAGAGAAATTGTCTAGGAAAAACCTTTATTTCATTTATTTTCTTGGTTTTAATTTTTTACAAGGTCATATTTTTCAAACTTAAAAGCTAAATTTAGATACTAATTCGGCATTTTCAGCTTGCATCTTTCTGATAGAATTTTGATACATTTTGATTATCGAAAAAAACTCGTTTTGAAAAAACTGTGGGTTACGTCTTTTTTCCTGTCCACAGTCGATATAAAACGACATTAAATGTGTAATTTAATGGCAGTACACATATATAAGTGAATTCATGGTATATGTGTACTGCTATATTATATTTTAGTATAGCAAATATTATATTTTAGTATACTTTGAAAATATTTTTATTGTGGGTTTTGACTCGGATAGAATTCACGAGTACACAATACATACAAATACATCAAACTCAAAAAATACGGAATTTCACATAATATGCGAATCTGCGAATAAATGAACAACCTTGGGTCTTGTATTTTATGCCTTAAAACAATCCGACCTCCTTGATAAGACAGCGAAAGAGTCTTCTTTTTCAAGATTTTTGTTAATTGAATTGGCATTTACTTGGTAGAACTCCATTGTAATAAGGTGAAAAATAAGTATTTAGTTATATTTTTTTTATTTTTTATTATCGATATCTATTTCGGAGTATGCTATAATCAGATCTATAGTTCTATAGTTCAATAGAACTTTAATTCATTAGATGTATAATTAAATACTTAAATAGATCAGTCGACGTTTTGTGTTTTCTAAAACCGTATTTTCTAAAAAGGCACTCAGAATAAAATTTTAGTTTTTTGTTGTTAGTGTTTATATAATAATAAAGAAACGGAGTTTTTACCATTATTTCTCGGTATTGAAATTGAAATATTCGTTTTTTGTAAAAATTCTAAAATCGAGTTAAGCCAGTTTCTAAGAGATTTTGGAATTCAAAAACCGGGTTTTTTTAATGTTGGTTTTTGCTAAGCTCTAGATATAAGAATGCCAAAAACATATGATTTATTGAGTGCCACATAAATGAAGTCATTCAAGATCAAATTGAGAAGAAAATATATCATAAAACATACCTAAGATTTTCTATGTAAAAAATAAACTTGAACCTAGAACAATCTTATAGCTTTTAAGACTATACTAGAAAGGCTAATAAGTTTTCTAATTGATTATATGAAATAAACTGTATGGCCATGGAACATAATATAAAAGAAGAAAACAAAAATTATATACTGTAGTAAATAGATTTAGATTCAATATTGTTATGGTTTATATAAAGAGATAATCTTAGTGGGAAACATTGGGTATCGATATTTATTTACGCAAAAAACTATTAATATATTTACTTTCCCAAAAGCATCTTCTTACATGACTTTTACTTGGGTAAATAAAGCGTAGGCAGTTATTTTCAATAAGGTCCAGAGAATGTTGCTGGACTTAACGATTAAATTTTCTGATATTCTCCAAACATTAATACTTTAATCTGGTAAAGTTTCTAAGGAGTCGTTTAACTGTAAGCAGCCATTTAATACTCCTCAAATAAATACTTAAGTACAATTCTGGATTGTGTTTTCTACCCTTAATTCTTTATTGTAATGTGTTTTGAACCAGCAATAATGAAGCTTAAGATTTCAAGACAATTACAACCACTGGTTTGTATTTATCACAGAATAATTTAGGTTCCCAAATGAATTCATTTGTAGTTGTTTAATGGAAACAATTGAAAATTTCGACGTCTCTAAAACACGGCATCACAAAGAGAGTTTTTTCACACAAAAAAATCCTTTATAAAGCAATAACTGTAATTAACCAAACAATAAACATTTCCAATTGTTTTTAATACAATTATTTTCACATACATAATTAAATAAAGTTTGATGTAAAACAAACTTATAGACCAGTATAAGTTAAACCATGCAAATAAAATCAATTTTAATATATATTTTAAAGTTAGTGAAGAAGTGAAAAAATACTTCCGATGGATTCGGCGATAACTTTGTGGAAGTTAATCTTTAATATGACATTAAATTTTATCAAATTGTAACACAAAAAGTGAAATAAGAAAGTCATCAAAATCAATTTTATGTTAGAAATAATACTTAATACAGTGTAAAATGGATATTAAAAAATAACATTTACGGATGAACTTTTTATCAAAGATCAATTAATAGGTTGATCGTGATGACGGGTTTATCGGCACTGTATTATAATACAGTGTAATGAACGATTATTTATTTTAAAATATGAAGGGGTATCACCAATTAAAAATGTGAAAATATTAAATATTTAGTTCTACAAGAATTATGTGAGATTTACAGCACTTTGGCTTGGCACCATTGTGAGAAATGTTAGTTTAAAAAAACATATATACATCCAATAAGCTTTTTAGAATTAAATAATTTAATGTTTTTATGTAATTTCAATAGATTTCTGGCAAGTAAATCCCAAATCAATCAATATATGCTTTAAATTCAATGTTTTCAGAGTTAATGTAAAACTTCTTGCAAATATTTATTGGTAATAATATTAAATTTGAATCGTTCAAATTATGCACATTCACACACGTTTTGTCACCAACGACCCGGGTTTTGCCTTTCGACATCTTAAGGCATTCAAGTGCATGGATGAACTTGAACTGACGCTTAGTAAATGAGTGTATCATGTTTAAATAAGAAATAAATATATCACTAGGTTTAAAGCCATTGCTGGCGAAAAGGATTAACCCATGGGAATGCCTACAGATTTTAATGGTGGATAATTTCAATAATAATATTAATTTTATGGTGAAAAATACAGCGTTCCTGAAGCTAGATTGTAGTTTCAACATTAAAAAATATTACTTTATTGGTTCTTCTAGAGATGATCATATCGTGTTCATATATAATCTGTAGTTTATACTATTTGATGTTTTTTATTACAGTCGGTTTAAGCAAACAACGACCTTCAACTAAACAAAACCTAGATTTTCCTTTCGTAAATAAACGATTAGCAAGTGACCAGCACATTTATTTAACTAAGTCTGTGTGTGTTTTAATATATCTTCAAAAGTATAAGGTTTTAGTTTAAAAAAAAGCAGGCGTATGTATCTACAAATAAAAAAGTAGAATAATCAAAATTCCACAAATAAAATATCAAATCGGTTAATGAGCGAGATAATTAAAAGGTATGAACCTATTTGATATTAAATTTAAATTCAATGAATTATTATCAAACTCACTAAAAGCAAAATCTTAATTCTATTTTTTTTTATTACACAATAAGTACATAATTCGTTTATTGCATTTACAGAATTTCAATCGAGCATTGTTGAATGATGCAATATCATTTTTAAAGCAGAGCTTTTGGTGCAATAATAGTTGAAGGGACTTCGAGAGTCACGACACGATCTGCCGTGGCCACTCACTGTGCTGCTACGATGATCGCAAACTTTATAGAGGCAAGCTGTGTACGTGCTACGCCGTAGTAACGGATGATGATGTAACTATGTGATACATTGTGTTACAATACAGTAAAACACCAAACATACGATTTTTGAAATGCCGACAAAATTTGTTGATTGAGAGAATGTGTTAATATGGGTAGGTTAAAAAAAGATTTTTTTAGGTAAATAACAGGTTTTAGCAACAATTCATTAATGGATAAAAAAAGATGATATTTTTATAAATAAAGAAGTCACATGCATAATAAATCAAATCTACCACAGATAAAATCGAAAGTTGTTAGATTTAGCAATTGTTTATTTAATTTACGAGTAAATTTATGTTGTTAATGGATTTAAATAAAATGATGTTAAGTGACTTGAAAAATAGTGATCGACAATGGTATATAAAAACCGTACGGTTCATAACCCTCGCGCTTTGTTTTCTAAGAAAATACACATAAGTTGAAGCCTTTTCTTAATAAGTAGTATTCACCTTAACACAATTTCTTTTATCTGAGGTGTGTAAAAATCTTCCACTGTGCAATATTTTATTAAAAAAAGTAGGTTTGTACTTGAAAATATAAATAATGACTGCTACAAAAATACTATCAAATTTTCAATAAAATTAAATACTGTTGTTTTCATTTCAATAATGGAAAAATATCGAGAAAATTCACTTTTGAACTAAGCCAACGTTACTGGTGAAAAAGATACCAAGCGGTTTGCTACGACCATCTATTGATACATACACATGTGTTGTTTACCTATTATTTGCATTTTATAAACAACGTATTGATAATATTTACCAGGGCATCAATATTTTAGAAGCATATCAGATATTACATTGAATGTAATAATGTAAGCTATACTAATATAGGCTATTTGAATGAGTAATATTTGAATAATACTCCACATTGAAATTTTATTAATTTCAACTTATATGAATGATGGAAATTTATTTTCCTTCCAATAAATAAATATCAATGTATCACGTTAAGTTTTTTTTCGAAATGGATACTGCGCAGAATGCACGAGAGTAATTTATTCTCTTGCGTTTATCTCTTGGTATAATTTCGTTGAACAGTTGGTGGAATAATTAAATAAATACGAAGTCAGTATAAAGCCTTTGTGATCCGAAACGTATTATAATACTCTACATTGTATTGAAACACGTGAATTTGAGCAAAATAGTACGCTTTATGCGATTCTTTCAAAATATTTATTATCCACAAAAAAAATATATACTCACATTCATTGTATTCAAATAGTGTACGGAGCTGTCAAGTGCTTACCTGTAAAAAAAAGAAAACAATTCAATGTATTGTATATATTGTAAGATTTACATTTAAAAACGTTAATTCAATTGAGTACATAAATAAACAGCCTGTCAATATCCAAAATGTGGATGTTGGTGACATTTTGATATTTAAATTTTTACTTTTAGGGTGTTCACTGTCAACACTGTCTAAACAAAATTAGTACAAAGGACAAGTTTGGAAAAACTAAAATTCTTGCAATCACTACGATAAATATGTAAAATTAAGTTGCCATTTTTATACATTCAATACATATGTGTACTAATACATTTTTTATAAATTATAATGAATAGCAATTTGGGAAGTATAAATTTATTTATATATCGTGTTACAATTACTGAAATTTAATTACAACACTATCCTTTATTACGTTTGAGCCAAATTGGTCGGATATTATACGATGCTAACATTAATTCTCTTTGAACGTGTTGATTGTCAATTATAGTTAAAAAGATATTATTTTTATTAAATTATACAATCAGAACGGAAAAACAAGGTGTTTTATTTTAAATAAATATATTGTCAAGAAAAAACAGAACTAGTGAAATATCTTAACAATTACAAACAAAACAAAAAAAAATCAAATTTGGTAACTTTTTTTATTCAGGTTGTTGTGTTACAAACAATTATAACATGTGTTTCGCTTCTTTGAAAAAAATCATCAGACGGAATATCGCAGTAGTTTCCATTTCGCATTTCCATGCGTTTTTTTCTACAAATGCCCCAGGTTTCACCTTTCAGCATCTTCACTTCAAGTATTGTGCGGTGTACGGATGGCTTTGAACTTAACGTATTTCAATGCCTGAATTTCAATAAAAAAATTTGAACGATGCCAATTGATATTTAAATTCCATTTATCTCCTTTAGTTTAAATCCTTGATTTTTAAAAATATACAAAATATTTGTCAACAATATCAAGAAAATAATCAATTGTTAATTCTGTTACATATTGAGCTGAGATTGAAAATTTTAATTTAACATTGAAAATTATAGCATTAAAAGACATTCGAGCCGAACTACTGAATAAATAAAAGACAATAAATGTTTTAGGGTGGAAGTTTGTTCTACAACTTCACCGCCATAAAACAAAAAGAAAAATAAAGGCAAGAATCCTAGATAAGGACCAACGCTGAAAATAGATGACTAAGCAAAGATTCACCGAACTCGCATCTCAACCCACAATATAATTAAAAGAAAAAACAGAATTTTGTTTTTTCGTCGTTTCGAGTATTTGATTTCACTCGAATGTGAAACATTTTCCGCAAAGCAATAAAAATACATCTTCTAAATTGACAATTATGTATTTTGAGTAAATATCCCCTTCCACATTTATGCCATTCTTCATTTCCTTTTATTTTCATATGAAAAACAAAACATAACAAAAAGGAAAGAATATTTTATTTTTAATGTCTAATTTTAAAATGGTATAAAAAAGTCGGAACCGAATGATGATAAAAAAAAAATGAATGGCAATCCAAATGAGTATTTTAATGTGAGGAAAGCAAATACTTTAGTTCATTCAAACACATTAAGCGATATTTTATTATATTTGATGAATTCGGCGGTTACTTTGTGGAATTTAATGTGAAGTTAGTATCATTGTTATTTCACTGGTTGTGTTATTTCGTTGTGAAACATTTTTGCTTAGTTGAGAAGCGTCGTCAGACTAATTCTGTCGTAAGATACATATTTTTTTCTCCATGTCCGCTCTTATGGAAGTATCTTTAAATGTA
Organism: Himalopsyche anomala; assembly: GCA_031772345.1. Classification (NCBI taxonomy): domain Eukaryota; kingdom Metazoa; phylum Arthropoda; class Insecta; order Trichoptera; family Rhyacophilidae; genus Himalopsyche; species Himalopsyche anomala. The sequence goes on from CM062821.1 coordinate 24,121,935, forward strand.
TTTATACGAGAATTGTTTGTTACTCAGTCGCCAGCCTCTCTTTTTTGAAGAGGATAGTAGAAATAGATAGGATAAGGCAGGACAAGCGATTGGTTAATCACTCTCGGTACACCCCGTTATTTAAGGATTGGAATGGTGGGGGGGGGGGATTTTTAGACATCACAAAATATATATGAGAATCTGTAGAATTTCATTTTATTAGTTGCGGCATTCTCAATGAATTGTTGTGACTATAAATTTGACAGATTTTAACGGAACATAATAACATATTTTCGTTAATTTTATTCTCTCTAAATTCAACCGTTCAAAATAAAAGTGTCCTGTCACGATTCTCACTCTTTCATATTGAATGTTTTAATTAATGATGTTGCATTGAACTAAAATTTATTTCAACAGTCATTTATAAACTTTTAATTAATTTTTACCACTGTACTAGCAAAAACAATAAATTTTCAATAAACAGAATGGATGTATAATTTTGTAAGGAGAAATCTATAGCTTTATATAGACTTTTGGTTTGAAACTGAAATATAACACAAATATTTTAGCATAAATCCTATAGCAACGTTAATAATAACTTCACTCTAAAGTCGGCAGTCTCTGAAAGATTTTCTGCTCTGTCATGTTATAAATTTGTTTATTGATTTGGCATTTACTTGGTAGAACTCCATTTTAATAGGGTAAAATATCAAGGTATTTTAGTTCTACAGTTTTTAAAATAGTTCTGACGATGGCGTAAGCCGAAATAGCTATCAACCTTTACCTTTTTAAAAACTGTAGAACTAAAATACCTTGATATTTTACCCTATTATAAATTTGTATTGAAAAATATTTTTAAATCATACAAACGATCACAGGCCTAAAATTAAAAAGTTGCCTGGTCAGATACATTGCATTTATTTTCTATCCGATGAGATTCGAAATCCACTCGTTAAATTTAATTATAATAAGTCTTTCTGATAATGTATAATATGAATCTATACAAATAAAATAACAAATACCGATAAATAATCTGGGAACAAAGCACGAGGCATAAATTATGCATTAAGATTGTTTTAAACTATTATTTTTGTCGAAGAAAACCATGTTCTCGGAATATTTTTTTTTTTTTAGAATTTGGATACTAATTCGAGAAGACGGGGGTGATATTGAAAAGAATATGTAAGAAAGAAAAGCCTGTTTACTTACGATTCTTTGTTGTTATTTAAATTAGGTCACTATCGTCTATCACCCTTATTCTGCAAATTACTATCACCCAATTTTAATAAAATCAATTTTTAAATCTTCATCAAAAAATATGAGAAATGAATTATTAGAACTTATTAAATGAATCGACATAATCATTCATTCAAAGATGTACATGCATGTATAGCGCAAGACTTGGTGTTAGTAACCATATTATTTTTATATTTTCTTAAACAAAGAATTTCATAATGACTTATATCAAAAAATATATTAATCTGAATATTTAAAGAAATCAATTACACACCAAATACAAGGATGCGAGGAAAAGCTCGTTGACATTTTCGATTTTGTAAATTATGTGTCTCTTCAAAGAGACATCATTCAACCGATCTAGACCCATTTTACAGTGTGTGAAAATTGGGACGCCTATAAATCACCCCATCCAGGGAGAAATAAAATGAAAAATGACTAACAAATGTCCGGACGCAGGACGGGACTACAGAGAGACCCCGCGGCTACTTTATGTGAGTGAACATGTGAAACGAGGTGAAACAGCGACACCCACTTTAACCCGCATTCACACAAATCTAAGGGATGTTTTTCAAATAATATTAAATACAAATAAACATAAATAAATAAATTTAATAAATTTGAATATAAAATTGTTATAATTTAAATGCACCTAGTGCGGACATAAATATTTACGTTAAAATGAGAAATAATCATTTTAGTGTACGGCGTGTATGCACAATAAAAATCGGATAAATCGATAAATCAAAATTATTTGATTAGCTTATTCTATTGTTTGCATAGCAATCGTATGTACAGATACCGTACCTAATAATGACATATAACTAAATGAAATATATAATTTCAAATAACATGATAGTACAAAAATACGTATAAACGGATTCTTGATTTCAACCAAGGAATTGTAATAAACGTTTCATAATTTAAGACTATTTTTTTTTATTACTTTGTGAACACAATCTCTAGACAAATATATAAAAAATACATTTTTAATTGTAATATTTAGTAAAACATATATTTTTTAAATACTTGAAAAAAATATGTGAAATCAGCGATATGTCTATTTAAAAAAGGGCCCTGTTTGCACATAAGGTAATCTTTTTTTTTTAAATATGTACTATTACGAACACCTTTTGCAAGAATATATGGAACTGATACGAAAAACAAAAAAGACACAACGACTGTCCGACGTCTTTTATTTATGAGAGGGTTGAATTCGCCTCGCACCCCGCGAGCCACAGCAGCCTTAAAATAGCGAGGGTCTGCACTCAATCAAAGCACCCGCTGCCATATTTCTTTATCTCGCATAAAATATTGGATGTCAAATATCGTTTCCTAATGATCATTTCCAAGAATAACATATTATTTATTTTTTCAAAGGATCCAGAATGGTCGATGATAAATGTGATCCGTCAGAAAGAGAAAATTCAAATATAACACTTTGGCCATATATTTTGGAAGAAGGATTTAATTACTTTCATTTGAAAGCATTTAAGACATTGTTTTGTTTACGAATGAATTGAAATAATATGAATCCTTGTAGAATATGTAGCAAAAATGTGTTACACTTTTTATCAACAAAGTTATTATTCCAAGTTTAAAAAAGCTTATTCAACCCATCAATTGAGTTTTATAAATATGCAATAAAAACTTTTGATTGATTGCATTAAAAATACGATTTAAAAACTTTTTTTTTATTTCCAGCATTCTCGCTATTTGTATAAACACAAATATTTTAAGTAAATTAATCTCACCAAAATCTTATTCTTGAGTACGTATAAAACTTTTGTATTATTTTCAGAAGACAACATAAATCTTCTACGTGAACGTAAACCTAATGTGATTTTTAAACTTATTTTGGTTTTTAATTATAAAAAGCTTCCTTAATTTTAAATCAAACGTAAGCATGAATTTTTTTATCTGATGGCAGTCTCCACCTTAGATTCAAACTAATCACAGATTTTTTTGAGAAATACTGTTTTCAGAGATATACGAGAACGACCTAAAACCGGTGACATTTAAAACAAATATACTTGCAATCTTAAATTTGAATAGTAAAAATAATTTTAATTTGAAATTCTACAAAGTACCTTCAGTGTAAATCTTAAATAAGACTTTCTATTAATGTTATTTTTGCATTATTTATTGTCTTTGAAATTGTAGGCACATTGAACTAAGAAACAATATTTTTTAAGGACCCGAGTAATAAAACTGACTGTATTGTAAAGCTTTTTATGGTTTTCTCATTTTAATAAATCAAAAAAAAGGTTATGTTGATATATATTGTTTCCACGTGCTGTATATCTAAAACAGCTGCCGTTTGCTTTTCAAATACTTTTAAAGTGGAGAAATTTCTAGAAAGTTCGATTTTTTTAAATATATCGAAACACAATGCAAAATGATTGTTAAAATAATAATACGCGAACAAAATATTCATACAAATATTGTACCTGGGCATATCGGTAAATCGTTACAATTCAACATTTCAAACATTCAAATACTTGACTGAGAACATTGAATACGTAGAAAAATGGAGCGCTTTCCGTTTTCACAACTATCGAGTATATTTTACCCCATTGAAATATTGATGGCGGGTACAGCATGAATAATTGAAAGGCGCTCTCTCACATACTCGCATACTCGCCTACAAAATATGGTAATCTCTGAAAATTGTAAACATTTTCAAATGATGTATGAAAGCATTCGCGTGTTTCACTTTTGAAAAGGCTTATCTACAGGACGAGTTAAAATTACTATTGATGTTAAAGGTTAAACTAAAACAATGTTTGCGCTTAAATTGTATTCTTTTTTACGGTATAAAAAAGCTACATTGGCGATAAAAGAAATGAATTTAAATTGCCATTCGTCAAACACTTGAAATCAAGACAGTCATTGTTACTTGAAGTTTGAACCTACAAGCTATTCGATGTTATTTTGTATTCACATATAATTGTCATAATAACTCAAGTATTATTTTACGATATAATATATGTCTATTGATTTATGATGTATCTTATATTTCTAACGAAGAACACATACAAATGATAGCTGTATACAATACTCATTATAATGTTAAATAAGTTTTTAAAAAAATATGTATGTTCGTTTTGTTATACTTGTTATTATCCATAAGGCGTTATTTTATCGGTTAATGTTATTCTAACAAGGGTCAAATAAAAACAATTAACTGCGCATTTATTTTAACGAAAGTTTTAATTTGATTATCAGTGATATTTCTTCTAAATGTATTCAATGCATATTGTTTTATTAAGACTTTGCGAAACGCTCGGAATTCACGAAATTGTTCATTTAAGAAGTTCAATAAACATAAACAAAAAAAACAGATAAATATAAATTGAGTTCCTTGGTTTATTGTTAAATTCAATATGCTGTTAAATTTACTACAATTTTACATTCATCCTGTTCATTAAAATGTAAATTTTTACGCCGTAAACAAAATACTGAAGGGAACTTTTATTTTGCTTTAAAAACACATATTTTTTGTGACCCTTCAATCAAATGGCGGAAAAAAACTTAAAAACGACGATTTGTATTTCAGCTCAGTGACGTAAAAGAAATTCTTTAATTATCAACTGATGGTCCACAAAGTGTGTTTTTATTTGTGCAGATTGCTATAAATTGTCCCAAATAAAATTTTAAAGTAAATTCTCGATTATCCCATATAATGGGGGGAAGGGGTTGCAATACTAATTATAAATTTCATTTCGTTTTGCAATTTGTTATGTTTTATAACGTTGGTTTTTGTACCCTCACTAACATTTTTTTTTCTTTAGATTGAGTTATTTCATGAATTGCATCGTATCCCAAATATAAAGAAAGATTCGATGTACAGTTAGTTACCCTTTTCAAATCTTCCAATAAACATTTTTTTAAAGAGTAATAACATTTTTGCGATTGTTCTGCATTTGTATAAATTTTAAATAAAATAGATTTTTTAAGTACCTACTATAATTTCATATTATGATTCTACATATTTTAACAGTGTTTTACATTATTACTTTGAATTCCATGTGGTCGTGAGTGAGTTACTATTTTAATAATAATGTAATTCTTTTTTTTATGTATAATATTAAAGTATACTTTATCGGAGCTTACTTACACAGTTGAATTACTTGCCAATTTTAAACGTTTAAATAGTTTAAAATATTCTGTTTTGTTTTTACATTGCAAGAGTATTATGATATTAATTTGTAAATCTTTTGTAATGTTCATGTAAATACATAAATAAATTAAAACATAAGATTTTTAGCACAAAAATATGTTGATTTATAAAATTAATGTTATCAGTCAATGGCCTAAGTATATTTTAAAATGTATTCATTGAATGACCAGATAATCCGCACACGGATAATTGTATTTATATTATAATTGGAGGTTGTTCCATTCACCTGATAAAATATTAATCACAATATAGTAATAACTACTCTATAAAAATATAAGCCTTATAAATGTGTATTGTAACATATTGTTTTAGAATAATTTTCAACCGTATACCCCAAAAATATACCCGAAATAACCATAATATAAAAGTGAATTGGCGTTATGAAAAACAAAACTACGTCTACAAAGGCACATCCATCATAAATAGTTTCTGTTTTTAATCTAAAAAGAAAGAATACGCAAGATAGTCGACAATCTTTGATAGACGACTGCGCCACAAGACAGAGATGACAATAAACAATTTTGAAAAAAAACTTTCATTCAATGAAAACATAGTGCTGGAGAAATCAAACGCTATATTTTGAATGAAGTGGTTTATGAGAGCGGAACTCAATACATGTTTTAAAGTTTAACAGATGAAGTGTTTGTATTTCTCTCAATTTTTAACTCACTATTCATTTCATACACGAATATTATAAGTAATATTGTATCATATTTTTACCAATAATAGTATTATATTTATATTAAATCAATGATTTCGTATTTCCGCTTGTGTAACCAACCAGTTGTGACATCTTTGAGAAGTACCTTCATACTAAATCAATCGTTGAAATAAAAATAAATTAGATTTGCCTTTATGAGGCTAACGATTTAAATGTTTTGATAACTTTAATCTAACACAGCAAGTAAAGTAAAAAACTTATGAAAAAAATAATGTTTTAATGAGTATTTCAATTTTTCTTATTGAACGATCTATACAAATAGGTTCCGTTGAATACACCACCAACGGATACTCGTAAGAATGAATAAAAAAGAAAAAATCAATAACACGTAACACTTTTCCGGAAAATAAAATACGTTATTATTTTTTAAGAAATACGGGATATCGCAACAAAAAGACGCATAGAGTATTATTTTTTTCTATTTATTTATAACGTTGACAGAGATGATAACATTTTTTCATCACATGCGTGTACATTTTTACAGTTCACAAGACATATTAAAAGCACATAAATCGTATTTAAATTTCGCCGTGTCGATACTTTATCACGTGTTCAATCCACGTCATGCGCGGATGATCAGGTTTTATACATCCCCGTCTAGGTATTTTTCTATCAAACATGTACAATACATGCTTTCACCGTGTCACTGTTAATACCAGATGAACCCACAATAAAGTGACTAATCTCTACCAGTCTCGCATTTTTCCGCACTACGAGACTTAGTACATAATATTTTGATTTACAGCCAATGCTACGCTGTTTCCACGCGATAAACCTTTTACGCGATGTCCCTCCAAGCTGTAGCTACTTGTATTTGCCAGATACACGAGACAGTTTTAACGGCACCAGTTGTGTCCTTCAACCCAACAAATTATACTCATTTATTGATCCTAATGACGTAGGTAATATCTTTATATATACATGCTCGTGTGTTTTTAACAAAGGAAGGTTCAAATTCACAAAAGTTATTTTATTCCATATATTTAAAACCTTTTACTGAAAACCTCAAACGGGAAAATTATCCCGTTTTATAAAATTGATATATTTTAAAACATATACACATTTCCAATGTGAAGCATATGCACTTTCTTTTTGTTAAGAAATTTTCTGTACTTAGGACCTATTACAAATAGTTTTTATCAATCGTTCTTGCGAGCTTCAATCAAATATATACGTGTAAGCGAATAGCAGAACGAAAGCCCAGATCACTGCCACTTCACGACTTTGATTGGAATAGTCACTTCATAAGAGTATACATAAATATAAAAGAAAAATTCATATCACCACCGATGAAATAATATCAAATTATGTAACTCTTAAAATAAAAAATATGAGATTCTGTCAATGATTTTTGGATATTAACTTTACCGAACAAAAATATCCAAAACTTCTGTATTCCTGTTTTGTGTACCTTTTCAAAATAAAATGATTCGGAAAATAATCTGACAAGACAGGTGTAAAGAAATCTTTTTTCTTGATTTATGCAAAGGTTTCGTACTTTTTCTTCTATAAAGTTATATGAATTTGCAATAAAATGTATGTAAAAATGCCTGTATAACAATATAACACTCCCAATTCTAATAAATATATTCTTGTTAGCAATAAGATATTGGTTTTACTTTTTTTCATTTTTTTACAATAAACCAATATTCGAAACAACCAATCAAAAATGTATGTTAGAAGTAGGGATTGCATCGCCAGTTATGAAAGTCGTGAAGTCGACGAAAATTCACCATCGGTAATTACGTCCAAATTGAAGAAGCGTTGATAGATCTGGCATGGACATGTGTAGAGAATCTTGGAGGAACTATGTGGTGGCCGTATGCTTCGACTAGGGAGCGGATATGGAAAAAAATCTAAAATTATTCCATTGAGGATAGATACAAGCATATTTTAACGGCAGCTTATGGAGATTGGCATACGGAATGGAGTGTTTTGTTTTTCGACTATGGCAACATTTAAACAGGCATTGCTTTTTATTCGTAATGTGTGTACTATTGTCAAATTAAATTGCGTAAAAGTAAATACAAACGACCGATTATAATAGTCTTGAATCTGCAGGAGAAATATGTATAAAATTCAGCTCAAGCCTTCAGGATGAAATAATAAATCATTTATTTTATAAAAACATATTTTGATTCCTTAAATTACTATACCCAACGAATGAAACATCTTTTTAAAATAAATTTCGTGAAACATTCAATTAGGTTATTTCATTATGTTTTATTTAGGTTTATCCGAAGCATGTATAGATATATGTACACATAATTTATGTATTACAAACATTAATAAGCCAATAAATATAGTATTATTAACCTCCCACAGCCAGGTAAATCCAATATTGTACAGTCGTAATACCATTAACTAAGCTCGACGTGGCTTATAAGTAATTATTTGATCTCTCATTCCCTTATCTTAAAACAAAATAGACATATTAAATGTATTTATTTATATATCATTATTCACGTCAGAAACACAGTTTTTAGTAAAAGTAGTCACATATAATTTTCTGTTATTTTATTTACCGCTATATAGCTGGTAAAACGGCAACGGGAAAAATATTTAAGGTTTACCAGTAATTGAGCCCTAATATAATCTAACGTATACAACGTTTTCTTACCGATTCGTTGTCAGTACGCAAACTAACATTGAAGTATGTATATATAATATGATATAGTTTTATACCCATGCAGCCTTAATGGTTATTTAATGAAAGCCTAGATAGCTTAAGTAACTCGAGAGCCGCTGCAAGAGTGCATTGCATGTGTGGCCTTTGTGTCGACAACATTGTCATACGGTTTGACATGTTTGCAATAGTGACTTAATTTTCATCTTTCCTAGTATTGTCGTTTACTTATACGTCATATAAAAATGAATAATGTTTATTAAGTGTATCCCATTTTGACTGAAAAACATCAGCTGTCGCCAGCAAGAGAGGTTTTTTCAAATTATCCGGTCATGTTCGTATATAAACATTTAGTAAGATATTAAACAAATATCGTTTAAAAACATTAAATATATTGTTGAATTAAGTATTTTAATTAATTTTTGGAAACTGTCATAAAAAAGGCATTTTTTTTTAGTTTTCCAAAAATAATATATCTAATACCGATGCATTTATTTATATATGAACATGCTTTAAAAAAATAAACAAAAACTTCAATATTATTATACATTTCATATTTCTAGGGTATACGCAATCAGTTTGTCTACCAATAATTTTATTAACAGCTCGTTTTTTTATTGAAAATTTTAGAAAGGTGGTAGTAAATAAAATTCCTTGACATGTAATAAAAACTAGTAACAGTGAAAAAAACAATACGTGTAGTTCGATACGAATTATTGTATAAAGGTATTTAAGCGTCACACATCGTTAGAACTATCTACAACAATATAATAGACATCGTCCATAATTACGTCATTCTTATAAAACTATTTACATCGTTCTGTTATCAGGATAATATGTATAATTCGATCAATCTATTAATTAATAACTTTATAACGATTTATATAAAATATAATAGAGCTTTAAGCCGTTTTTCATATACGAATGAATTTATAAATTAATGAAGCTTAAATATTAATATATTTTTTAATCCATGTCCGCTCCCAATGTGAAAAATATAGCCTCCTAATGGAGGTATCTCAACAGAAGCTTTTTCTACGAGAACTGTTTGTTACTCAGTCGCTCAACCTCAATTTTTTCAAAGTGAGTGGTAGGAAAAGAAGGATAAGGCTAGAACAAGACTAGCAGTTGGCGAAATTATGTGAAATGACATCACAAAAGTCCAGTGTTCGATGAAAACTTTGAATTGATTAATTCTCAAATTCACTGTGATCTGACCGGGAATCGGACCCAGACCTGTGTGATCGGTAGATCTAATGGATCTAACCAACTGGGCCACAGCAGGCGTCAACCACAGTAGGCGACATAATTTAATATGAAAGTCCTTTCTATATAAAATGGTGCTGTTTTGTGTAGTATGATTATTTACATGTTTATATTAAAGGGTTAACGCTGATACACAATACATGCACTTAATTGTTACGGAAAATTTAATTAGTGTGGACGCAGCACTCACTTTGCATGTTAAGGGAAGCATCCTTATGTTTCGTGAAGACCGCAAAATACACTTGGGGGCATCACTCAAACTAACGTACCGACTGAACTATATAGTTTGAGCTCTTGTTAGAACACATCTTAAGGATACGAAGAAAATTTTGATTGGAATAAACCGATGGGAGAAATTTTATACCAACGTTGACAGCCAGTTTTCATAGTGCACAGACGATTCAGCTTAATTGACGTATCTTCTTATTTGGGAACGGAAACCAAACCAAGGAATTTACAGTTAATTATAACATCTAATTGGGACAATAAGTTTAAGAATTGTAGAAAGTACAAGCTTTTAAAGTTAGTTTTAAATAATATTCGGTAATATGCAGAAAATCGTGATGTTTTGGCAAAAATGAAGACTGTGAGGATGTTATTCTGGAAACTTTATATCAAAATATACACATTAGATAAAAACAAGGAAGATATTTACATGGGTCTGTGTCTTAACAGGAGTCAATACAATATTAGTTTAATTGACACTGCCGTTTAATATGACCACAATGTCCTAATCTCGATTTTTGTTTCATTCACACAGAAAATAAAAATATTTAATTGTCATCTATACGAATAAAGCTGAAGACTTATATACAATATAAAAGATCTAGTAATAATTACTAAGACGGAAATAACTATAAAGATAAAAAGATAAATTTAACAGACTTATTTGACAGTGTCTTGTATTTTGTAATATAAACGATATCCGTGCGCAGTAAAGAGTCATAACTAGGGCTTGCAATACCGGTTAACCGGTAAATCATTAAAAACGCACCATCGGTAATTACCGGTAAATTGGAAAATTTACCGGTAATTACCGAAAAATACAATCATATTATAACGAAAATGTATTCTAGATATCCATAATAAATTAAGATATTTGTTTTTTCGACTCTGGCAACATTCAAACACAGATTTTTAGTGGTCATACTGGTGTCAACTGTCATCACCATCGCAGTGACCGCTCGAACTCTGCAGTTGATCCTACATACTTGTTTTAGGACTCGGAACGAAGCATATTTTAAAAAAATACTTATTTTGGTACATATTGTTCTTTGTTTGTATATATTACATTATTGTTTATTTGCAAAATGCAAATTTGTAAATATTGATTTTGTATAACAAATATTTTTTAAATAAACATATTGTTTTGTATAGTAATGGATAAAACATAAGTATGGCAATATTTTAATTGAGTAAAAGCTGGCCAATCCGAAGAATGTAAAAAATGTGACAAAATAATAAAGTATGCAGGAGAAAATCAAAGATATAATTAAGTATGACTTTTCAAACGATCATAATATTATTTCTGAACAAAAATAAAGAGATAAAAGCATACAGTTATATTATATTTTTATCATCTAATCTATATAGATCTATTTTTTTCATTTACCGGTAAATCGGTAATGGATAAAATTATTTACCGTTTACCGGTAATTGAAATATGATGGTAAATTGCATAACTCTAGAATTAGCATATTTCACAGGTTTTATTTATATAAAAAAGTAATTAGCCTTGGAAATGACTATTAATACGCTTATCTGTGTCATATTTGAATAAACTCATTTAGAAACAATGCTATGCAAGAAAATTTATATTTGGCAACTCGAATCCTTTTCCACGCAACAGAGTGCGCGAAAACCCAAATGCATTGGTCCACTACGGGACGAGTGATTATTTTTTTAATTGATGACGTATTAAACAGGAAAGTATTACTTATAAAAACAATATCGGGTATTGGTTGATAATTATGTCTGACCATGAAATTTCAATAATTATTTCACTTAAGTTCACATGAAACCCGGGTCATTCATTAGCGACAAAACGAGTGGGAAGAAATTTGAACAGTTCAAATATAATTTTGAAAGTTCACTAAGCACCTTCAGTCGAAATCTTTAATTATAAGATAGAAAAGCATAAAAATAGATAACATTTAAAACAATTTTAATGGCAGAAAAATATAGCGGTAGAAGAATAAACTATGAATATATATATATATATATATATATAAATATTAATATTATAATTGATATATTATTATTAAAATACATGTTATAAATTATTACTTGGTATCATATTTTAATGAGAAAAAAATAGCAGGTTCCACCGAGACTTGAACTCAGATCGCAGGATTCAGAGATAAAATCGGCATAGTAAATTTATTACATCTTTGTAGAAAATGAATTTTATTTATTTTATTTTATTTTGCTTCAAACTTATTGAAGCAAAATACAAGAAAAATAAACTTTAAATAAAAAGTTGATTTATTTGCTTAGTTGTAATACCAATTGTTTGTCACACCTTGTTTTTCTTACTTAACTTTTGTATTAATATCACTGTTTCATTGTATTTCTTATCAGTTGACAATGCTCATCATGAGCGAAACCGGTACTGATCCAATACATTTTATATGGAAAAAGTACTAAAAATGTTTTATTATTTTTATTTTAATGCCATTTCACCAAGTATTGACAGTAAACACCTTAAAAGAGATTTAAAATACTTCAATTCATTGCGAACAATTTTATTAAAATATGTTTAAATATTGAAAAAATAGATTTTTTTAAGCCGGTATTTCGGTATTGAAAAACACACAATACCCTAATTTAATATGGAATGATTCATGAAATGTCAACTATGAATATACAAAGAATTCACACGTGGTATAGACAATATTATGTACATTTATTTTTCACAACTGAAGACAATAATCTATTTTCATAATATGTATAACTACTTTCATTATATAGTTATATACTATATTATCTATGGTGTGCTTTAAAACATAGATCAGGTTTTCAGATTTGCATAGCATCTCTGCTACGGAGGATCGGTGCGTGAATAATAAACAAGGAACTGCTTGGCGTAGTATGAGAAATATGTCAATATATCAAATGGGATATTTTAGATTGAATGAACAGAATTTGAATATTCTTTTTCGGCATGTTTTTCATGCCACAATGGTTTATTGATATGCTCTCTCTAACCACGAGCATGTCACTAAAATAGAAAAGAGTTTGTGCTAATGTACCTATACTATTCCGATTCAGATATTCAATTCAATGGCATAGGATTCATTTAAAAATTATATTTTAAAACCCATTAAACACTATGTCAAAGTAGTTTAACTTTGCCATTGCTGCCTTAAGTTGTTTGTAAAATATATTTAAATGATTGCAAACTAAATACTCATGACTTGTTCGTACGAATACCTGAAGATTATGTTGATTTAATCCTTTCGAAATGGTAAAATTAGATTTGCAATGGTTTTGCGCATGTTAACACGAGCACAGGGGCGTAGTGAATTGAGTCTGGGGGAACAGATCCCCCCAAACTTAATTTGTTACGTTAATACATATTATATTGTTCTGGCAGTAAATATACAAAGGTAATCTATTTATAGTATTCTGTGATTGATTTTTGTGTTATATATAATGTTATATATATATAATGTAATTTGACTCATAACGACATATTATTATATTTGTAATATGTAGAAATTTCAATATTACTCTGTGTAAAACAATACTAAAAGTAAAACACATTTTTTTTTTAGTTAGATATGTGTCAATAAATTGATTTAATGAATATAGGCATATATTGAGAAATTGCTCCACTAAGGGAAACCAGCCCTGATCATTATATTGAATTGTGTGCTATTTTTTATGTAAATAAGATTTATTGATAGTTGCAAATTGGCTTGAAAAGAAAAAGATTTAATTTTTAATCGACGATAAATATATTCTAATTACAAGATACGTTTTCATCTTTTTGATAGATCTTTTAATCTTTTATAATATACCTTGATAAAGGCAAGGTTCTTGAATAAACAGGAGTTTGTTGAAAATATAATTAATACAAGATAGAGTTAAAAAATGTCCTGTAAATCTATTTATGTTACAAAAATAGTATCAGAGGGAACCGTTGGTGTTTTTTTTTTACTTTGTTTATTGTTTGGGAGTTGGGGCTCACAAGAATGCTCCAGCATCCTGCCTCCATTATTCCGTGGGTGCGACGAATCCTTTGTTCGGTTTCAGTGATAAAGTCAACTTCGTCTTATATGCCACTCCTACTTTGCGATCTATCCTTGTTTACTACTCCGTCCTGCCTATAATAATAGGATTTTATCATATTTTTTAGGAATTTGCAAGAATCAGTTTTCTCTGAAGATTTTTGTGTTACTGTAAATACAATATGTGCCAAAATTGTGCCAAAACACTATCAGTCTGAAATAAAATTATATATAAAAAATGAATTTTCACAAACATAGTTCCATATCCATCAAAAATATCTGTGTGTGTAAAGTTATGCCTTTTATTGCAATTTTTCATTTCTTATTATTCATAGGGTAAAAATATCAACGCATTTCAGTTCTACAGTACTAAAACTGTAGAACTGAAATACGTTGATATTTTTACCCTATTCAAATAGAGTTCTACCAAGTAAATGCCAAATCAATAAATATCGTACTATTCAAGTTAAAAAATAAATTTCATGATACGTCACTATTAAAAACAGAATATTCGCATTAGTAAAACTAACTAACTAAAATTACATAAATTTAGTCTATCATGTTGTCGCGTGGTCAGGGTCCATAGCAACAATCCTTCTCAGTCGTGGGCTCACGATTATAATCCCGAAATAAATACTTTATGAATTTTTAACCAGCTCTGTTGTTTTTAACTCTCCGCTCCCACCCATTTACTATTCTAGATCATTAAAACGAGACTTTGAGAGAGCTAATATAAAAGCTTTCTTCTATTTTCTTTTCTAGCATCATACTTTTTTCTTTGCCCTCAACGAAAAGTGGCTTAGTGGCTGACTGAACTAATTCTCGTTCACCAAGTCTGTAGAGAATTTTTATAAATAATCTGTCTGCTCTAATAAACGTAAATATATTTTTTGTTTAAGTAATTGGCACATGTTTTTACTATTTATTACGAACTTATTGAAGGCATCTGCATATAATACTATACATTGACTATTTTGTGGCTAATACTTCTCAACAAATAAATTAAAACAATAAAAATATAAACATGTACTGACCAGAACAAAATTGTGGGATCCTACGAGTTATTCATACAGGCGTTTATCATTTGAAAAATTACAATCTCAATAATAGTAAGCAATTATTATCGTTAGCCATAAACGTATCAAACAAGAATATAATTCGGAGACGTATTTTTTTAACAATATTAGCAGTATTTGATGTATACAAACAATAAAAAAATAAATATGATCAGTTATTAATGTTAAGCTAAGAAGGAGCTCTTTTATTATACCAGTTTGACAAATACAGCAATATATCATATCGCAATTTTTAGTGTCAGATCACCTTAAGTCTAACATCGTGATCAACGTTCGTGAGTTCGGTTAAGGTGCTCATGGCTCTTGTTAGTGAGGTGTGTCATGTAGGGTTTCCAAACCGGTTTAAACCGAAACCGGTTAACCCGTTTATCTATGTTTTGAAAAAAACCGAAAACCGGTTTATTTCACTCGGTTAACCGCGTTTTATAAAAAGTACTCTTTTCTTGTTTTTCATGTTTTTTTTCAAAAAGAAGTATCTTGTACAATGAATTTACTGCGTAGAAGCGGACACAATTTACATTTATTTTTAAATTTTATAAAGAAACAATCTACTTATGTCTCAAGGTTATCCATGTTGTGAACAGAAATGACTTTTTCAAATATTTTTTTTTTGCATACCTACCTAATCAAAATACGTTATATTTCGTTTTAAACCGGTTAACCGGTTTTATTTCCAGAAAAAAACCGAAAACCGGTTAGTTGGAAAGTCCGGTTAATTGGAAGCCCTAGTGTCATGGATGTCTGTGAGGCCTAAAAATTTACTCCCACCCATCTTATCGTTAAAATAAGTGTGCAGCGGTTAGTAGAACAATAATCCTGCCAAGCTAAACCCTCTTTCTTTATTCCCGTAGAAAAAATAGAGGTTGAGCAACTAAGTGTCAAGCAATTCTTGTATACAAACTAAAAGTTTACCAGCTGCGTGATTAGATGGTCAACATCATTGGCGTCGGTTACGGAGGTCACGGGTTCAAATCCCAGTATGGAGAGTTTTAATAAATTGATTTAAGAATTTATGTCCAAAGGTTTTTGGATGTTTGTGATGTCTTAAATTACCTCCTACTCACCATATCCTTATAACAGGCATAGAAAGAGTGATTAGCTTACCACTAGTCCTGTCCTAGTTATATCATTATAATCCTACTTTCTTTGATAAAGGAGAGGTTGAGCAACTGAATCCGCTCTCGTAAAAAGATTTCAGTTGAGATAAGCTCTGTTAGAAAACCGTATGCTTCACATTGGGAGCCGACATGGTTAAAAAATCTATATGATTCATCTTGAGAACGTACATGGTTATATTCAACAAATCGCTTTGGTTTGTTCTAGAAATTTAAATTTCCATTTACTATGTATTTACATGTGTTATCCGTCAACTTTTACCGGTATGGTGACGGCTTTACAAAAAAACGTGTGGGTTTGGTAAAATTGAGTAACTTGGATTAGAAACTGGGAGCTATCATGACAGAAAAACCACGCTATAGCATTATTATAAACGGCATCCCATTTAGTATCTGGAGTTTATGATGACGTAAGTTATGCAAATACGTAACAAAAGCGCAAAAACCTACAATTTATGAAAAGAAATTCAAAATTTTCTATGCAAATTCGTGGGCTGTAAGCAAGCAAGAAAATGAGCGGGTGGCCGGAAAATGGCAGACATCGCATCTCAGATGGTTTCATGTGGCCCCACAAAAATGTGCAGAGTGAAAATTACCTCCCTATTTATGCAAGCAGCAAACTATTTGCCAGCAAACCGGCGGAGCAACTTACGAAGGAAACATTTTTACGAGAATTTTTCTATTCCGTGTAATTGTGAAAAGAAAATTTTATGTGGAATGATTTCCCTTGGCACATTCTTATTTTATTTATTTGGAAACGAAGCTGTGCCGAAGCAATTTAACTTTTCAGGTAAAATATGCAGACATATACTTCATAGCATAATGACTCTTTATTCTATTACTACTCCATTATTTATTAGACTTAAATTATTATTATCATGATAAAATTATTACCGCAGGAATATTTTCGTGAAAGGTAGTTAAACTTCCATAATAATAAGTTTTCTCGAGATAGACAGACCTTCGCATTCAAAATTAATGACAGCGAAATAATATGAATTTCAATGCGATAACAGTAAAATATTTTTTTGTTCATTTCCATTTTCGTATGATTAATAGCTTTAATTTTTTGAGTATAATAAACAAGGATATAACATGATGGTATAAAGGTAATCGTCTAAAGTTTATTATTAATAATGAGAAATTGAAAGAATACAATCTGTGTGATTGGAAGTAGTCATTTTTGTCACGAAATACTTGACATTTCTAGAAAGATGCTTTTTCAAAACGAAATTACACAATAGATTGTATAACGAAGTTATCCGTTTTTATGTAATATTGAAAATGAATGTCAACAAAGTTATCGCAAAATTTTAATAATTTATCTTCAATGGATTCGGCGGTATCTTTTGTGGAAGTTCATTTTTAATTTAAAATTAATTTTGATTAATTCTACTTGTTGTGTTAGAAAATGTGTCACGTGTTTCGCCCCTTTGAAAAACATCATCAGACGCACCATGGCAAGATTTACGAATAAACCAAAAAGTTATTGTAATTCTAAAGTATAAATTACAAAATGAATGTCCTGATTTGTCCTTTTCTGCTGGACGCAGGTTGCAAACATTTAAAATATTGATTATAGACTAATTATTTACATTAGGTGTGGTAAATCAGAATAGAAATAAATTTTAAGGTGGTTATCTAACTAGTTTATTTAAATTGTATTTATTAATTTTTCAATTTTAAGTTTATTCCTAAGCCTTCCGATGTTACGTCTGATAATACTTCTCAAAAAAGCGAAACACGAGTCACACATTGTAACACAACAAGTGGAATAAAACAGTTAAAACGACCGCTAGATAGAATAGAAATGACATTACTTCTTAGTCTATGTATGTTGTTATACTGACAAGCGCTAGTCAAAGTAGAAATGACATGACGGTTTATGTTTGGTTAGATAATTTAGACGGTTAGAATGACAAGACATTTTATTTTTTTAGGTTATGTGAAATGTCGAATGACATTAAAAAAAAACAACTGCGTGATTGCGCACGCACGTCAGTGGAGAGTGGCTGGCAACACTAGTGCACGCGTGATTATTTTTAAGTTTGTGAACAATTTAACTACGTCTATTTCGTTATTGTACACATTTACTAGTTATAGTTTTCATTTAATGTCTCGTGTATACTTTAACAAGCTAAAATTGGCGTACACATTGACTAGTTCATTTGTATATTTCATTTATATACAAATGAATATTCAAGTAGTGTTTGATACGTATATAACAGCATGTCGTTCGTAAGCATTTTTTTAAATATAAATTTTTATGGATATAATTATTATTCCAAGAAATTGTAATTTACGTAAATTTTCTTATATGGAATATGAAATCAATGTTAAGATTGTCTTTATCTCCTTTATAATGTTACACACAATATGCGTGTAGTGAAATATTAGTATTGTCTAATATTTTGCGTTAATTAACGATTTCACGCCACAAATCCGATAACAGAAAGATTTCAAATCATACCATTATTACTAAGCTCTACAGCTCCTTCCATTATAAATTGAGACTCGGGGCGCGTGTGTAAACGTTATTCATTTTCGCAACTTTCGGTCTTTCTCTAGAGCTTTTAACGAAAGCTTCTATCTCTAGAAAAGACTTTATATCACACTCTAACACGCTGCAAAGCTCAATGAATTAATGAATCACACCTGAAGGCTCTTCACATTTTCACCTCAATCATTGAATTAGAGCAACATGCTGGAAAATTACCTACGAGCAATCTCGATAGAAGGAATTTATCACTGTCAAATTCGCGAGCTCTTTGATGATGCGGATTAGACCAAAGCAGTGCTTCTAACAATTTCAAAAAGCGTGGGCCATTATTTTAAATAGATAATAATGTTTTCAGAAATCTAACTAATAACCATTAATCAAATTAATATTACACATCAAAATTTTGTTGAAAAGAAATACGGCTTTATCCAAAAAATAATGCCGAGTAATATCAATTATACGAGTTTGTTTTAAATTAACATGATCAGTTTTTCATTGAAAAGCATAGTTTATTTGCAATATACTAAGTGCATGTTTTTGATATATAAAAAAAATATAACGAAAAAAGGAAGTTTTCAAATCAGAATAATCTTTTTTTTGTAATCTGTATCTCTCAACTTCCTCGAAGAAGTATATTTAAAACAATATTTATTCAGTTTACTTTGAGCAACAGAATGGTAGCTAAATAGTTTTCAGAATGAAACGAGACTTCTCTCTTAATTCTTTCGCCTAAGTAATAATTCATGTTAATTAATGACTCTTCATAATTGAACATAAATCTTTAGATTGTAGAGATTATTGCAATGATATATCTTATTACAATTATATTTTAGAATTTATCGACTAATGGAAACCGAAGAATGATTTTACTCAATCAAAAATATGGTTTCAATTGATTTAACATTTATATGTGTTCACAATATTTTGATCTTAAAATCGTGTGTGATGCAATTCGATTCGAGTGAAAAAATGCAATTTTTGTTTAAAATGTTAAGAAGCATAATCTTTATGTAGGCTGCATAGTGTATGTTTCAAAGAGTTTCTGTATGATTAAAATTATAATGAAGTTGTTATTATATTTGACTAATAATATATCTTTATTTGTAAGAATTCATTCGAATGACATAATATATATAAAATCGTATTAATTAAATTATTTACCGCAAATAACTATTTAACAGCACTGACAATATATGCAAGAAGTTAAAAACTTTTATTTTGTCATCAGTCAGTAATCATAATAAAGTTATTTTCACTACGCTATATTCTAAGAGATTACTGCCACCTAGACCAGTTTTTTTGTAACATGTTGAATAAAAAAAAGACGACGCCCTGAACGTCTCCATTACGATTCGCAGATGATAAGATAAACCGCAGACAGGCATGAAATATTTTTACGATTCCAAGTTTTATAGCCATCCCTAGCAATACGCTGAGAGACAGAAATAACTTTATTAATTTCTTTGTCTCGTTAGATATTCATTTCCCATTTTTGACTGTCACCTCGTAAAAACGGGAGCAGTCAAGATATTTCATTCGTTCTCTGCTTCGGCGTCTCTATTAGAGCAGATCGTTTGAAAACAATAAAACGAATATTTTTCTTTCAATAAATATTTTATGCGACCGTCGATTAAGTTTACTATTCAATATTATCCATGTGAATTTTGTCGACGATATCACTATCAAACATATACGCAATGTAGCCCGAATTCTTCAACAGATAGATATAAATAAACACAAAGATTCGAAATCAACTTGTATTTGAGCATACAATTTGAAATATAAAGATTATTCAATCTTTCCGTTTTATATTTAGTATTTGGGATCAATAATAAAGACCGATTTCAGAAGGATCCATTTTATACAGTATAAACAGCATTAATCAAACTGATGTCGCGCGTTAAAGCCTCGAATATCGATATATATAAAACATAAAAAGTAATATAGTGCAATCAAATATTTTAAAAAGTTGATTGCGTCGATATATCAATGAGTGTTTATTTTGTTAATGTAAAAAGAGACGCTATTGCTTTTTAGCAGGCTTATCGGCAAAATATGTTCACGGAATATAGAAAAAAGCACAATAGGGGACGCTTTATTCACGTAAATATAAACATTTTCCCGGAAAGAAAACAACACGAGAAAATTTCCGGTCCAATAATTGGGCGTTATGTTCCCCTATTATAGGCATCTAATAACACGCCAAGTCGCACCCCATATTTCGTGACATATCGGCAGGCGAATGAGACATAAAGGCGGGAAAGAGGAGGAGGACTTTTTTATGTCATGGAGTTTGCAAGAACGCAAGCGAAGCCCATCGTTTAATTTTATTTTGAAAGCCTTCAATGAGAAGCCAAGGAAGGCCTCGTTTCATCAGAGACGTGCTTATTGCAATGAATAGGCGAACGGAGTGAATTTATTCTATTCGGTTACAAAAAAAACGCTACGCTTTCATCCATTACACAAATAGGTTTTTTTGACCATTGACCTATTTAAAAAGCTTACGATTCCTTTACCAAACGTGCATGCATTTTTTATTGTATTTTCATTTTAGTATATATTTTATTTTCTTATATATGATGACCAATATTTACACTTATAAAATGTTCAGATTTCAGATTCAAATACGTTAAAACACGTATAACTAACTTTACTTGTATATAAAGAATGGCGTAATGTTTTGCAAATGTTAAAGTTATTGTAATTTAAATAGTTGGACATTTGTGGGAACTTATTACACATTCTTACTTTTGATTGATATTCTCCTTGCGATTCTTCTCCCTCTTTCATTCGAAGGTTCTTGCTAATGAAGGCTTGAATATATAAGCGGCAAATTGGTAACAGTAAAACGAAATATGTCATACAAAACAAGATTTATTGTGTTGAATACTGTTGGAGCTGTTTTCAAAAGTCCATTTCATCTGCAGGCGGTATCGATTGCTACTTTTCAATAGCTCTCCAATACTAGTAGTTCAAATGCAAGGCACACCACTGGTTGTCACGTACGGAGGTGTTATTAAACTTTTCCCGAGCTACGCATCAGACAAAAATATCACCATGCGAGAAAATGGCGCCTTGATTAGACTTCGAAAGCGTGACGTGCGATTTTTCAATCCGTACATTTATCAACCGATAATTGCATAACTTTCAAATTACATTTTTTTCAATCTCGCTGCAAAAACGGCGATTTTTGTTTATTAAAAACTCGTCGCCATGCTATGCTATTGACTTTCAGAATGAACTCCCTTAAAATTATTTTCGGGAAAATTGTTTTTGACCGTGTTCGCTAGTTACCCGAAGACTCTAAAAACTTTTAAGCTGACGCACCCTAGGACTTCAAGCTCCATTAATTTAATATCCAAAAAATCGATATATAATACAATATTTGACATAGCAATCGAAGTACTAGATATAAAAAAATATCAGGTGAATATTTTTTTTCAAACCATACGATAATAGTAATTCAGGAGGATACTGATCGTTACATCCAGTATCCACTGAAAAACAATATCCAGATATTGTATTCACACTGAACCACGTAACAATTCCCACTTCACCGAAATACCTGCAAATCAATGTAAATACATTTCTAATTATGTAAATTTTACGTAATGCGACCGATCTCTTGAATGCGAACTTCAATTGCGAACAAGTAACTAGTTCAACACGCTTCTGACTTTAAGACAAGGTGGACCCGAGACGCTATCCGTAACCGAGTGACAGATAGAACAAGGATCGGATAGACCCACAGTGATAGACGTCACAATGCCACGTCACGGGAAATAATCGTGCCGCAGTTAAGGGTAGGGCTTATGACCTGTCACATCATTCTATGAGTATTATTTCCTAATTTGCAATGGAATACCCCCGCATTTAGATACTATCACTGAAATTATATGCTTGCCTTTGATAACAAATGGCGCACACTAAATTGCTCTGAATGTATTTATGGTGACAAATTAATAAGCCATGTCTGAAATCAGTGAATTATTTCATTGTCTTAATTGGAATAGTGAGAAATGTCTCGTATCACTTGAAAATAAAATACTAGTTTATATATATCTCAACTCAATTCTGAAATTATCATTTAATGAACTCAGATATCCTAAATGTGAATTTAAATCTAATATTAAGTTACAAAATTTAAGTGTTTTTAAAAATGGTTATTTATTACAGAAAAAAAGCTAATATTTAGAATATATTATACAATCAGCTTAATGGTTATTACATTACAGTTTGAGTTCAATTCCATTTATATAAACTATGACTATTTAAAAAAAGTCATCGTCATCTTTTTTGTTATGGTATGTAACAATTTGATACGCATTAAATTGCTCAAAGTATAACTTGTATATGAAAATTGATAACTTTATTATTTTTAGAATTATATTCAGACCAACTATTATCGATTTATTCTATAACTTTGGCATTGAACGTTATCCCTACATTACTGAATATATAATACTATCAGTTAAGGTCTGTACAAATATTTTTCAATTGATATATATGGGATAGAGTAGAATACGTCAGCACTATTATTTAAAAAATTGAGGGGGAAAGATATCTTAATTGATAAGAGCGGAGTCATCCCTTTGTCAAAACTTTATTATTGAAAACGTACTTACACAGTTAATGCGTATGCGAAGGATTCTTAAATTTCGATATAGCTATTATTCAAATTTTTCAGTTTACATTTTCCTATATTTTTCATAAAAACCTTTTCATTACACGTAAAACAAATCATATTGAAACCAATTGTGAATGTAACTAACTCTACATATGTCTGTACTTACTATTCCGGCCAAACCTTAGCCTTACCAAACGGGCATAATTATTTTTTTTAATTCTCATCCGCGTAACTACGAAACTGCGTAATTAGAGAACCAACTGTACTTATGCTACACATTCTACGGATTTTAGTGCACTAGTTATAAGAGACAGTAAGCATAAAAAAAAAATATATGTACACTTCAATACACGTGTACATAACATTAATGCTCACAAAAGATTACTTATTGCCATACAACGATTAGTTTTGATAAAGTTAGTCTATGAACATGAAACCGATATTTTCAGATCAGAACATAATATCCGAAGCGTAAACATTAATGTGTACTTATGTATATTCGTTCAAACAATTTTCAAATTATCCAATACACGAAAACAAACATTTTAAATAACAAAGTATTTATTTGCGTTGGCCAAATTTGAAAGTTTCATCCACAACTGTAATATCAAAAGTAATGCGTAGGTTCCTGGGTCAAATTAAATTAATTATTATTTTAGACATTTTCAATTACCAGGAAGCATTTTCAGATACTGTTGGAAGTATAATTAAAGTTTTGCCTTTAACATATCCTTCGGAAATTTAATCGAATAAATATAAACTTTTTATGTGTTAAAACGATGTTTCAGATTTTTTTTCATTTTATCACCATAGAATATACAAAAAAAAAATTCATACAAAAATGCATAAACTTTTGATTTGCACGTTTCAGTGTATGACCGTAGTGTCTTCGAACAAACAAAATCAAGAAACTGTATAAGGATTACAAAAGACTCTTTCATTACGTTTATCATGTAAAAAGGAGACGATTTGTTTGTTCAATATCAACACAGTCATCAGATAATATTGCTTATACAGATAATAAGTTTGTAAGAAAAGCTTTGCTAGTGTACGCTGTTTGTGATAGTTTCACCAAAATGAATTTGTCTATTGTATCGTTCAATAAACATTTTTCATCTTCACAAAGTTATCTATAATGAACATATTAATAGAATAAGGTTTTATAATAACTAACAGCTTAAGCGTAAAAATAAATATTTTAACATTAAAAAATTATAAAAGAATCAGCAATGAACCATATGAAGCTTAAAGACGTGTTATAAAGGCGCATAATAATAAAAATAAAAAGGTGTTGTCAATGATGAAACTTCAAACCATTTACTAAGTGAATTGTGAGATTCCATTAAAGGAAAGTTCTCTTGTTATGTTCAAACAATGGCGCAAAATAAGCTGAAGAAGCATATATTTGACATCACCGCGACACTCTTAGTATAAAACATCTCACTTGAACGCCAAATAAGACAAAAGCTGAGAAATGTGTCAAAACAGTTCCACTAAGAAATATGGAGAATGTGTTAATGAAAGTTTCGTTGGCTTGGTAAAATATGGGGATTATATATGATTGTCATGTTCTTATTGTATTTAAAATATAAATGTATTATATATTGGATCACATCTTTCGTAATTTGAGATTCCTTTCACTTCTTCACCACTTGAAGAAAGTGTTATGATGATATTTAATTAAGATTCAATTGTGTGCAAAATGGAAGGTTTTGTTTTATTTTTAATAAAAGGGGTATGAAA
The DNA here is from genome assembly GCA_031772345.1 of Himalopsyche anomala. Classification (NCBI taxonomy): domain Eukaryota; kingdom Metazoa; phylum Arthropoda; class Insecta; order Trichoptera; family Rhyacophilidae; genus Himalopsyche; species Himalopsyche anomala. The sequence goes on from CM062821.1 coordinate 24,147,239, forward strand.
AAGGTCAAGCCTCGAAGGAAAAGCTAATTAAAATAAATAAATTGCATTTCTTTACAATTGACATTGAATTTATAATTAATTGACTTGATAATGGGAAAGATGATTGGTTGGAGTTTTAATTAATATTTTCAGTATAAAATACGAAGGAGAAATTTATGGTTCGAACATTTGACCAATTAGGATGTTTTTAGACGAGAAATTAAACCAAAATATACTGTAGCCATAAATGCGCATCTCATATTTTTTCATATGAGAAATAGCCCAAAAAATAATTGTTGGTCTATAAAATATATTACAAACTGTTAATAAACGAAACAAAAGATTTTTTGGCTGCACAGCTACAATAATTGGCTCAATGTCATTTACATATTGGTCACCGACCTACGTAAAAGAACATAAGTAGAGAATTTTTTAAATTGAATATTAATCAGCAAGAAGAAAGACATTGGAAACTCTCTTTCTAGTGAAGTTGTAATAATCACAATTTGAATTGGCAAGACTATATTATTTTGGAATAACACTAATTGAAAAAATCGTTTGGTAGGTAGCCTTTGTCATCCATCTTATTGAGTATAAATTAATTGAGAAATCGGTGATATGATTTCAAAGATGACAAAATCCAACATATTCGCTACTGACAAAAATTTGCTGAAATAACGAAATAAATATGTTTTAAAATAATAATTATGATGGCACATAATTAAATTTATTCATCGGTTTGGAGCCGTTCAAAATCATTTTTTTAATTAATTGTGATACCGACCATTGACAAAACCGTTTAGAAGTACTAGAATGAAAATCCGTTCGTTAAAACTTTTCTCGCTTTAGAATTTTCACTGAAGTATTCTTTGAAATTATTGAAAACTTCTAGTCTATGTACATACTATAGTTTAAATGATTTTTCTTATTTGGTACTTTTAATTGCATTTAAAACCTAACATTGGAACAAAGTGCCGTAAAAGAGAAGAGATTATATGATACATGTTTTGATACATTCTAAGGACCGCTTATTTGCTTGTAAGACTTAAGTGTGGTCGACTGGCTACAGTACGCGAGTTAAATACTACATGGTTCTATGTGGACAGCTGCATGAAAAGAGATATGGGCATTTGAAATTTTGAATGCTTGCATTTTGAAAATTGTAAATGTTTCCAAGTTTTTTTTTGATTGTATATATCAATGATAGTACTGGCATGATATACCAATTAATAAAATATTTTTAAAAATAGTTCTTCATAGTTAATTAGAAATACCTAAACTTCTATTAGAACCTTGTCCATCTGAAATTCAAACAAACCGCCAGTGCTACAAGGTTCGTCAAAGTTAAATTTGTATGCAAACACAAGTGATTCAAAAAACTGACTTACGCTTTTTAAATTAAAATAAAACGAATTCTATGGAAGATATCTAATGTGAAAATTATTATTGGAGAAAATATATAAAAAAATGGAGGATAAATAGGAAAAGAAGGTTTTTTTTTGTAAATTGTGTTTGATATCATTAATGTACTAAGTTAATATTGTAAAATGTAATAATACCACACTGCAAGAATACAAAACATCATAATGATAAAAAATAACACCATTGTGTTGAAGAAAAAAATAATTGATCAAAATCAAATAATTGAAGAAAAAAAGCGAATGAAATTATCAAAATATAAAGGATATTATTCAACCTATGTACATTCACACAAGTTTTTCACTAACGACCCGGGTTTCGCCTTTCGGCATCTTCAGGAATTCAAGTTGAAACCTCAAATATCTTGCAACTCCCACGGCTTATTGGAAATTTAAGCAAAATTTCGACTTCATATTAATATAGCATGTAGATAATTTTACGCTTAAGACTGCCTCATTATTACTTTGGTTTGGTCAAACGTCGACACTTAGAACCTTGTAGTACTCAGCTCGCGAGTAGTCTAACGGGAAAGATTCCGATCTCTGGTGACTCTGGTAAAATTCTCAGTTAAGATTTAATAAACATGTAAACTCTGAGACATGAGTGTTAGTGGTGTTTGTTCTGCTAAAGTTGATATCGTCGGTTTACTGCCAGAAGTCATGAAGTGACACATCCGTCAAAACTGAGATAGATGTCATAAACTACGCATTTTTTCATGTGATAAACAACGCGAAACTTACTGAAAGTATAACTTTCAGTAAGTTTCGCGTTGTTTATAAGAAATATTTAATTTAAATACACGATGTTATACCCGAAAAAGAAGTCAGCACTTACGAGAAGCCATTAAGACAACATTAATCATGAATAATCAATCAGGTTTAAGCAGTTGGTTAGAAATGAATACGGCCAGGTTTTACGGAATTTATGTATTATGAATTTGCAATAAACAAAATAAATACATTACACAAATTATTAAATAAGATAATTTACAATATAAAAAAAACCCCGGCGTATAGTTAGTGACAGCACAGGGAAAGTTACAGATTTAGCCTTTTGGCTACTGTAGAAAAAAAGTACGTCTTTATCTAGCACGCCGGCTGTAATTTGCAATTATTAATTTAATTAGTTACTGACGAGATAACTTGTCTCTGGCGTGTTGAGCACGAAATATTTGACAAGATATCTCGTCTGTGGCAGCCATCGAGTTAAACAAAAAAACACGAGTGCTAACATATTTAATACCACGTGTGCAGCGAAAAAACATTAAAACATTTCCTTTAAAGTGACTTTGGACTTTATACTGGAGATGAAGTGGATAATATATAATCATTCTCGGACGGAAAGTAAAGTTACGCCATTTTCTGAATCGCATAACTTGCAACAAAAAAAATACTAGACACAATCAAAATTAAACAGAACACATAAGAACTACATTAAAAATCGCCATGACAGTTTCAGTTCACGCAAACGGTTTTTAGCCAATCGCATTCTCTGGGCTTGAACTTGCAAAATAAAAAGTGTTGCTAGAGCAATAATCGATCAAATATACATAATAATTCAAAATAATTTATAAAATTAAGTTTTTTTTTCCACCGGTTGTCATCATAGAAGGGCTTCGAGGCACTTCGTGCACTTTTCAAGAAAGTTCTTATGGCACATGCTTTACCCGGTAAATACGTTACGTGGAAAACACAGTTCTTGAAGATGAATTAAATATCCTAACAGTCACAAAGTGTTACATGATTTTTGCTAGATGTCATTAAGTGCGGTAACTTACTATTGAAAACTTTTCTGGAATTGAGAGAATAAGTATTTGTGGGACTTTTTGGAAACTTTTATACATGGTAAAATAATTTGTTAATATTTAAATTTAGATATAACCGATAAAATGTAGTTGATTTTTCCTGTGATGTGAAATTTGTTCCTGTAAAAATATGTTAATAATTAAAGCTTGATTATGATAATATAAATACATTAAAATTTAAATGGCAATTATAATATTTCTACAGCTCGACAGATAAAATAAGCGAACGAAAATTATGGAAACATGAGATATGAACAACTATTTGTTACGAAATTCTATGAAAATGTATACCATTCACTGAAATTCATATTAGCCCGATTTGCTGAATAAGTCGAACAAAACCATTCAACCGGTTCTCTGCAATCATGATTTAAAAAAAGCAATTGCGGTATTAATTTTCAGACAAATGAAAAAGGCAGAAAACATCGTAGCCAAATGAGAATATTACTAATAGAGTTTAAAATAGTCATGCGAATGTTCACTCATAAGCCTTGTTTGAAAATAAATATTATATAAAATAGCTATATTTGAGTACACCTAGAAAAAAATATATTTGTTACTAAAAAGACAGTTTATTTTCATTAATATAATATGTTAAATTTTGTATTAAAGAAAAACCGTCAAGTAGGTAATTATAAGATCTGTTTTCTTCGGCAGTTTGAAAATCTTCAGATAAAAGGGATTTGGATGTATTGAAATAAAATTGTAGCATATTAATTTCAAATTTGTCGACAAATAACCATGCGCATTTTTTAAAAAATATTTAAGACTTGTATTAAGAATACAGATATGTGTTTATTGACAGATATAATTTATTTATAACATTTTTTAAATAAAATGGTATCGTTTTTACATTCACATAATTTTTAATGTAAGAATACTGTCTTGTAAATAGATGCAGGATGCATTTTTCAAGGCAGCCATATATATTATTTTCACGAATCAATACCGTTCGTTACGAATGCATTGGACTCGATTGGGGCCATTAGCTTGATCATGCAACCTTTAAATTTATCATAATTAATACGTTCATAAAACGTAGGCGGTCGAATGGTGTTTATTAAATCCAAGACGAGTTTTAAAAATAGTTGAAATTGGTGTCACAACACGTACGTCAATTTAACTTATGTCCAAAATAAGCAGTCAAGTGAACACTGCTAATGTTTTCTATTTAAATAATGATTTTTTTATGTGATGACATGTCGGTTATGTGTAAAATAATTTGGTGTCAAAAGATTTTCACTAAATTGGAAATCGGCGTGTAAACAAAACGCATCAAGCGATACAATAGATAATGTAAGAACACATATTATAACCATAACTTGCAAGTAAAAATATAATTTAACTTTGATAAATGACCCCATAATATAAAAAAAGTTTTGTTTTAATTTATCGTATGGTCGTAACTAGGGATTCTGAAGTCCCGGGACTCGAGGCGTGATAAAGTCAAAGTCCTGGGACTTCCCGGGATTCCACTGTATTTAAAATCACATTTAGGTAATTAAAACTAATAACGTTCTTTAAGTTCAAGTAAAAAACACGAAATGCGTAGATTCTGATTTTTTTGTTGGTTCAATCAATGCGTGTTATCTTTTCACATTTGGTTGAAGTATAGTTTTTTTCCACAATTACCTTGATTAAATGCTTTCAAATTACCTCTGCATTCAAATTATTTATTGTACTTACAAGAATATCAATAATTATGAAATTCGTAGTAATATAAAAAATGTATTTTTATATAATGTGTGCATGTATTTGCGGCTCTTGGGAAAATTTTAGGTCGGCAATGCGGCCCGTGGTTAGGGTTAGCCAGGCCTGGTCTAGACTTTAGAATTCCAAGTCCTAGCAAGGCAACTAAGACATATTTTTTTCCTGGACACCATTACTGCAAAATAACAATACTTGTTATTTCTTTATTAACAACGAGCTCGTATCTTGATATTTGTTCAATACGATAATAAATTTTCGATCAATGTCAAATAAGGAGGTCATTTAAATTGTATTCAATCAACAAAATCAAAGTAACTAAACCTTGCAATTAAGTATATACTACTGATGTTAGTCGTTTAGTTTTATATCTTGATTACATGACATTTGGTTTATTATGGCTGACAAACAAACCAATTATCTATTCTCAATGTACATACCTATAATAAATTGTAAATTTTTTAATGTATTTGCAAGCTTTTTTTATTTTGTATACTATCGAATATTGCATATGATGATGTTACAACCCTGTTTAGCAAAATGCCCGAAGCGCCACGATCCCCTTTTTTGAAGACAAATTAGAGTAAAATTAATAAATTTATTAACATACATTTATTAATTTATGTGCAGGTACATTACAATTCAAAATATTGAGACATTAATACAAATATTTAAACATTTAAAATTGGCATTTAATTAATATAAATTTTTATCCCTTTATTATTTCTTAATGTATTTAAATATTAAAAAAGGACTAAGCTCAAATAAAAATACATTTAAGAAACTAGATAGTCATTCTATTTAAATTATTGTTGACAGAGTATTGCTGCATAAAGATTTGTTTTTCTTTCAAATATAGGTTTATTTTCTTTCCGGCTGATGGATTTTTATAAAGTAATAATAACTTTAAAACAATATCGCAAAAAACAGTGTTGTCATTATCAGTTATGTTATTCATGATTTAAAATGAATTAAAAAAATGGGAATTCATTTTGTCAAGCAAAATAAATATTTTTTCGTAAAAAAAACTTAATCTCAAGACAACCTAAATATTTGCACAGCATCAACATGCTACCTACAATTATTTAACATATTATGCTTGATTGAATCAAAAAATTTACCTTGAAATAAAATCTTTTTCTGATGATAATTTTCACACAATTTTCAATCATCGATTTCTCGTTCACGTATATTTTCGTCATTCACATGCAAACAATATTTACGTAAATATAAGAAAAGAAACAAAAAAGTCATTAAAATAAACAATTATTTTAAGGAAAAAAATAACTAGATATTTGTACGCATACACTGAAGTATAAGTAAAATTTTATAATATTTACTAAGTAACCTTCATTATTCTTTATCCTTTAAATATCCGATTTAACATTCAAAGCGTAAACAATGCAAAAATAAAAACATTAGGGATCGTAATCAGGGCTAGTTTTTACTATCTAACTATTTGAGCGTTTTGAAATATAATTTAATCGTGGTATCTTGTTGTAAAGTAAAAGAATAGGTACCAACCCTATTTACTTGGAAGGGAATATTAGAAAATCATTGTTTTTTTCCACTATTTATAATGAACATTGATTTGATCATACTCGAGATGTTTTTCTACAATATAATCTGAAAGAGCCTTGCGAGATATTTCAGTTTGACCTAAATTGACATAAAAAATATTACAAAAATATTCATCATTTCATTTAAATGATGATTACAATGATGTATGATATAAATATATACATACTTTAATTTCTATAAGAACACCAAAAACACATTCATAACTTGTTTCCATATTCATATATGTATTGCTTTGCGAACACTAACATCATTCTTTTTACTACACAATACACATACAAACATTTAGTGTGAAAAGTATTTCATAGGCCTCAGGGCCCAACAGAAAATCCTTGCGGATATTTTCATTGTCTACGACTTAAAAAACGATTGAAATGTATTTTAATACAATCTTACGATATATGATACGTGTATAGATTTTTTTTTAATATTATGCGATAACAAAAATCTTCGGAGTTTGAATCTTGATTTATCGCCCAGTCATAACATTAGTGTTTTTTGGAGCTGGCAAATCGCGAAGAGTTGTATTGTGTTCCGTTTTTCTTGTCTTTCCAACCACTTCATGGTGACAACTAAATAGTCAAAAGATTCAAAACTCTTAGGACCAATAGTTCTATCTTGCAAATGTTGCAAAGTCGACACGTACAAAGAATTCCAACATTCTGCCGTCGTGTATTATGAAGTTTTTAAAATTATTTTTTTTACGGAATCTGATAACCGTTTTTTATTATTTACGTAAGCATTTAAAATTTCACGCAATTCGCCACGTGTCTATGTTATCAGCAAATTCGTAAATTTTTTTTTTATTATTATTTTCTGTGTAGGTTACCGACGTTATATTGTAATATAATATATTGATGTGATACTCTTGTAGGAAACTTAACTGTTCTATTTTCTAATAAATAATAATTATTGAAATAAAACTATTTATTTGAATACAAGAATCACGCTAGACAAACAACCTAAAACACCATATTCGATGAAAATGAGCAGTTTTCTCGAGTGAAAGATCTCGGTCACTCTACTCAAGGTAAGCAATATTTAATAGTTCTGACACTGAAATGCGCTAAGGTGTGCGTTAAAACGAAACAGAACGATATGCACCGACTTCCGAAACGGTATAATGGCGCTGGTTCAAAACAGGTGAGCAGAAACACCTGGCATTCGAGCTAGTTTTTGTTTTGTAACAAATAAATGACGTCACATAACGTGGCTCTGAGGCGGGCTGCAATTGGTTGAAAAAAGGTGGCGCGACTCTATGAATTGGCAAGCATGACGTATGCGGAATGCCATCATGCTCGCTCGTTTCGATTTATAATACGTATGCACGCCTATAAAATGTTATGAATGCAGTTGCAAGTACATAATGTGTAGTAGTACTGCTGTCTGTTAGTATAATCATTTCTCACGCTACCTTCACTACTGACTGATATGTACATTCAGTCAGTCACAATTTGAAAAGATTATTGACAAACCGTCAAAATCAATATTATGTCATGCAATAAGGAGAAATAATTTTATGTAGTCTATTTATTCAAAAATGTTTTTGAGTAACGATCTTTCATTTGCAAAAAAATGAACTTTGATTTTTTATTACAAATGATGATTGAATATTTGAATACGTATCTTCGTCCCGTATTCATTATTTTTCAACTCGTAAAATATGTAAGTAATGTCTCCAGATCCCGAATGTTTACTTATTTTTCCATAAAATACATCGTAAAGATTATTCAATTGGTGTAAAGATTATTTTTTAGTTGTACATTTCCATCATTTTCCTGATTCTTAAATATCATCTACGAATGACTCTTCATTGCGAAATTCTGCATTTTGGATCGACGGTTAATTATGTCGGTTGGTAATGTTTTCTGTTTATTTTTTACGACCACTCGTAAAACTCTTTTTTAATTAAAGCCCTTGGGTTCTCACATTTAAAATATCTTCATCAAAGGATTGAAATATTTTAATAATATCAGTGGGGTATAAAAAAAATATGATTAAATACATCCCGAAATAAAGATAAATTTGTTCTTCATCGCCATCATTATACAAATTTTCATCGTTTGATAAAACGTTGAAGATAAAAATTACCATACAATAGTCTACAGACGTATATCGATAATGAAGGATCTTAGTGAATATTTTTTTATATATTTTATGATTTGAACGATTTTTAAACGAAAATTATACTTGAAAGGTTTTTTGATTTAACGTTTTTTGTGTAGGTGCTTTTTATCAGGGCTTCGAACCGCTATTTTTTCGATCCGATTTTCGTTCCGGTTCAAGTAAAAAAAATATCGAAAAACCCAGGAATTTACCCATTTGCTCAAAATACCAAAATACGCGCTGAACCGATAAAAACCGAATTTTTTTTTCGGTTCGGTTCCCGTTTTCGTTCCGGCAAAAATAGCGGTTTTAACGGTTTTTAATTTTCGGTTCAGTTCCGGTTCGAAGCCCTGCTTTTTATACACAATTTTAAGTTTAGCGGCTATTGTTTCCTATCACCATAAAAGTCGTTCTGCAAACAAAAATGGCGAATTATTAATGATAAAAAACATGTATGATTCATTAAACTGCCCTCTTCTATCGTAATTCTGAATAATTTAATTATCCAAAAAGGCTTTTTCGATAAAAAAAAAAATGTGAGTTAAATTCGTAAATATGTTAAAACAATATTATGCATTCATTTAGTGCAAACGAACTTAAATGTTTTGAATAGGAAACCGGTTTACAAACCAAAATAAATCAACTTTTCAAAATACATCGTGTGGTTGGATCTGCTCTCTGTGAAATACTTGATTTTTTTGTTAAATTAAATATATACTTGATGACGAAATCAAAAGAAGCAATTGAGGGTATTATTTGCAAACACGGTTCATTCCAAAATAGCTAAAAAATGAAACTTGAATTTCATTTTGAAAAACAATGTACATTTTAAAAGTATTTTATTACTTTGCAATGATATTTTGTATGTTATCAAGCAATGTTTGAGACTGATTTCTAAAAATGCTCTCAAAAATAGTTTTATCTACTAAATTACATTCATGGTTTGTTTCAACAATTTTGGAATGAGCCGGGTTTGCAAATAAAAGCGTCAATTTATAATTTAATCTGTTTTTGTAATATAATTTGGCTGTCTACAAAGCATTAGGGTTGTAGTAAAAAGGTTAACAAATGATATTCTTTATAACGTATAGAAAAATCGATAAACGTTATTCGAAGTCAAGTTTACAATATAAACATGTACATACGTACTAATACATAGTTATAATTTATGCCAGATAAAGATTTTGACGACTAAAATATTTATTTTTTGGGATTCATATTTAAGATCTAGGGTATCTTGCTGAACGAGAAATAAACATTTAATGTAAAAGTTTCAATCAAAAATTATTAAAGTGCGATTATATTTGGTAAAAAAATATGGAAATTCAGTTTCCTTTACTTTTCTATCGGCCATTTTTCACGAAATATTCTACCTCCATCTATAATAACATGAACCCACCGATTTTTAGTTCTGGTAATGCACACGACATTGGGTGGAAATATAAACTCGATATTTGAACAGTAATCGACTTATTATCTTGCCATCGATAATTATAACAATATGTAAAGTGTGTTTGCTGTTATCGAAATTTATCGGTTCACCGTTGCTTTTACCCATATATTGCTTCAATGTCCATAGCAGACATGTATGAGTTACGACTGCTTTGCATATAAATTGACAACGGTTGATCCAATTACAAATGTTTATTCAGCGCGACCATAACAATATTGCATCAATAAAGGCGTGAATTTAATTTTAGTGCATTTTTATCACAGCAAGTTAAACCAACGTACATACATGCGTTTTATTTTAGGATTACGATGCAATTATCCGGTCTGGTCTTCCCACCACCTTATTGTTGATTGGAAATATGGGATTCTCGGGATTAAACATTGTATTAAAAACACATTAAATTCTAAAACAACACGCGATGGAAAAATCTAGGAATGATACATACACTGTTTCCTTAAAATACGACTTGGTCATTTACTTGGCAGCATATAATATTATACTAAATGTACTTGTTTTACTTGAAATTTTAATTAATATCCGACATTGAAGTACTTACTCATAACTCTGTAAATTCTAAATTGAATTCCTACTTAAGACTCAATCTTTTTAATAATATGTATAAGACATATAATGTATATATGTTTATTTCACACAAAAGTAATGTAGAATGCTTGAACTTGAACTTATAAGCTATTTTTAGTTCAACACAAACTTTAAAATGTGTATAACACTTATTTATTAAACAACCGAATGATTGCGGTATTCTTAAATGAAAAAAGTCTCGTTGCCTGAAAATCCGTCGACATTATATTGTTAAATATAACGAGATATTAATAAAAATAATAAAAGATTTTTAGTACTTTTTCCACTTAAACTTTATTTGATCAGGACCGGTTTCGCTCCTCCATCGCTCCGAGGAGCGAAACCGGTCCTGATCAAATAAAGTTTAAGTGGAAAAAGTACTAAAAATCTTTTATTATTTTTATTATAATGCCATTCCACCAAGTATTGACAGTGAACACCTTAAAAGTGATAACGAGATATTGTTAAGCAACTTAAAGTACCACCGTAATACGTACCAAGGAAATTCGTACAAAACACATTCCTAGTGGAAAAAAAGTATTGAATTTAGTTTAAGTTTTTTAGCATAATATATTTTATGATATTGACAAGCTGGTGCTTATCCCACTCATCAGGACATGGAGCACGGTTTTGTGTTGGAAATGCAGGTAACCGGGTCGACGTCAAGTGAGGATGGGTAACTGAGTGGAAATTAGTCCCACAAAGTTGTGAAGTGTATGACCGTTTGAATAATTTTGACAAGGGTCGACATTTGAGTCTCACTCAATCAGCGTCGGAAGTATGTTTTATAAAGGAAAACACACGCGAATAATAATTATGTACGCGCGACTAATTGAATTATCGTATTTTCAAAATATAATACTTCAATTAAATTTCAAAAACCACCATAAAAGCAAGCTGTCGCAATTTCTCCTCGGCGTATTTGAATTTAATTATAATATTTTGTGGTCGAAATAAATCATTCCATATAATTTAATAAAATTGAATAAAACACAATTATACAGTAAAACGTTCATTTGTATTTTATGAGTGGTATCCAAAAACTGCTCTCTAATAACATTTGCTCCTCGTCAAATAAATAAAAAAATGGACAATGAAATGACAGTAATTATTCAAGTTTTAATTAATATTTAAATGTATTCAGGACACAATGTTCTTAGAGAAATTGAATACCAAATTTAATATATATTTTTTTTAATTGTCTGCTTTTTGAAATCTTCAATAACCATTTCGTTAGTGAAAAATAGTAAGTTAGCTTTATTTTTGCATTAGGTGTTATACAAGTCATTTTTTAATAAATGAACTTCGTGGCATTGATCATTTGTGTATGATTGACAGATCTTTCAAAACATTCCAATTTAAAACAGTAAAAAATGAAAATCTTCAATATTTACATATAATATATAGTTTTTCGTTTGTAGAAAAAATATATTGTTTGATTGGAGTTAGCAAACATGCTTACTTACAACTCTGATTTTGATTTTGGACCGATAGTCTCTGAGCCCTTCATATTATATATAAACTCAAACAGTTTCTCGTACATGCAAAAATTTTAAGCTCTTGAGTAGAACATCTTTTTGTTGTTTTTACTTTTTCCGTTATCATGTGTATGGTGAAAAAAACTATTTTTTTAATAAATCTTTAATAAATGAAAAATTATACTGACACATTCCGATTTTCATTCACTAAAAACTTAAATAAGCATTTTCTCCAATCTCTCATCCGAACATAATCCACCTCTTTGTTGAGTTTATAATAAAAACATTTTGGGGTGGATCCGACGCTGCTCACGCCACTTTCATTTCCACTTCTTTGGTGCGAATCCTGCTTTAATATTTTGACATTGAATAAATTTGCATTCGTTTAAATAATCTTATCCCCACTCATTCTGATGAACAGTAATTTTTCAGAGCTCTACTGTATTGTATAAATTTTGTAAACTGTTTATAAACTAATCTCCAGCTCTTTAATACGTTATAACAAAGTAATAATAAAGATAAAAAAAACTTAACATTATTTTATGTTAAGTTTAAAAAGAATACAAAAAGACGACAGCGTATTTTCACGTTATTAGATAAAAAAAGAACGAATAGAAATTGTTATAGAAATGTCGTTAGTAATAAGTTCAGCATATCAAAGTGTTTCGTTCCACAAGTGTCATATGAATTGTTAATAGCTACATATATCGGCTTCAGCCATCGCTAGACGTATGATGCACTTGGCGTAAAGCAGAAGCCAATTCAATCAATCAATTCGTATACTGGCGAGCATTGTCAACTGATGACATTTGTCAGTTGTCAATGTCAATTGTCAGTTGACAAAGCTCTCCATGAGCAAAACCGGTCCTGATCTTGATAAATACAAGTGAAGAAAAGTACAAAGGAATATTGTGTTTTTCTTAATATAATGCCTTTTCACCAAGTATTGACAATGAATACACTAAAAGTTTGATATGTCTACCTTATTATAATGAAAATCTATTAAGAAATGCCAATTCAATCAATATGTTATTGTTAATTTCATGAAATATGTAAATATAATAGCATAAGTAATATTTGTAATTATTTTTTTTGTTTTCCATGTGATAATGGCATTCTTTTATTTAAATTAAATTAAATTAGATACTTTCGATGGATTCGGTAGTTACTTTGTGGAAGATCATTTTCATATAAAATAAAAATAACTTTGATTATTCGTAATTAAGCAAACATTTGCAAAAGTAGTTGTCTGAGGATGCCTCTGAAAGAGGCGAAACACGTGTCACATTTTGTAACACAACTCGTGGAATAATCAAAGTTAATTTTTTTTTATATTTAAATTAGATAGCTTTGTTATTCCTTAGGGTGTGTAACAGTAATATGTAACAGAAGCATCTTTATAGCCATCCAAAATAAATAAACTTTAGTACTATAAATATAAAATAAACCTGAAATTTATTTTGTTTAGTCGATTGTAATTCCTTGTATATGTGTACAAACAATTTAAATTGGCACATAAGAGTTGTGGGACGAGTCTTTATTAAGATACTGCGATTACTTAAAGACTTACTGCGATGGATATAAAGATACAAGACAGCTTATGAACTTTAGTAGATTTGGATACACGTTACACCTAAGCAGGGGTAACTCACTTACTCACAATGCGTATTTTGTAAGCATATAATTAAATCTTCTTATAATCTCCCGTATCCAAGGTAATTAAAATAAAATACTATCTAAACACAGCCAGATTGTTGTGAAAAAGAATACGTCTTGAACATTTAAACGCACCCCTTCAATTTAAATTATCCATTATTTTGTTCAAATAATAAATTAGTTAAAAGTCGTAATCGGCTTATTGGTTATATTGGCATTTACTTGGTAGAACTACATTTAAAAGAAGGTGGAAAATCGCAAAGTATTTAGTTCTACAAATATATTTTTTTTATATATAGTTGATAGCTATGCCTTAATTGGTTAATTATTGGCTAACCTTTGTATTGCCGATTTAAAAAGTGAAAATTTTATAAAGTCAAAATAATGATGCTGCAAACCGTGTTTATTATTAATTATTTGTTTAACTTTATATTGAATCAGACATTTTTAATTCAACATGTTAAATAGTTAGGCCATCGGTTTATACTTTGCATAGTTTCAAAATATTTAATTTTTTTATTGAACAATTCTGAATGATTATGGAAGTGATTTTGGTTTAGCACGAATAATCTGAATTAGAAGCTAAACTTGACAAAGTCTGTGATGAACAATATATGTTTATATTTTACTTGTAACGCAATGTCTCTTTAACTTGAAGTATGGCATTAACTAACAAGTTTAGATAGGACACATTGCGGTTTACCCTACGCACTTTATTCCTAAATAGTTGTTTGAACAACTCCAACTTGTTAAACTAATTCAACAGTAAATGTTTTTAATTTAAATCAGCAGTCACCAAGAAAATATTGGAAACATAAATACACATAATGTAAAATACTCATTTTGCTTTTTGTGTTAGAATATACCTCAAAAATATACATAGTATGGATAGTGCTAGGACACGACAAGTGATTTATCGATCGATTTCGCTAGGAAAGTTTTTTTATGAAACTGACCGTACTAGGATTCGATCACGTTAGTAATGCTACCGAAAATGGAACGATATTGAACACGACCACGGACCGAAAATGTATGAGCTTTTTATTAATTATAATAAGTGAATAATTAAACCACACATTTAGAAAGTGATTATTCATAATAAATAGTCTATTTTTGTTGTTTTAAATACAAACAATCAGATTATTTAGACGTCTGGATTTTTTATATGAAAATTATAAAATTTACAAGGAAAAAATCTTTCATTACCTACTATTTAAGTTAGTAAATATTAATATTTTTGATAATTTTTAGTTTATGTTTGAATCAATTTTACTGAATAAAGTTTCATTTACTAAAGTTTAAGCATTTAATAATTGATATTTTTTTCCGCAATATACACATTGCATAGATTTTTATAGAATGTAATAATTCCTAAGTATTTCATTCAATATCTAGTTTTGGTCGACATTAAAACATGAAAGAACGAGTATAATTTTAAAACGCTTATTTTGTTACACGAAACGCCAAGTGATTTTTTTATATG
Organism: Himalopsyche anomala; assembly: GCA_031772345.1. Lineage (NCBI taxonomy): Eukaryota > Metazoa > Arthropoda > Insecta > Trichoptera > Rhyacophilidae > Himalopsyche > Himalopsyche anomala. The sequence continues at coordinate 24,162,484 of CM062821.1, forward strand.
TACTGTAAGTACTTGATCACATACTTACTAATAATTATACAGTAACTATGTTTGGGTTCTGTTGTGTCACTTACAAAACAAGTCATACGCCTATATTCAGAATTAATAGACATGACATATATGTATGTATAAATAATGCCGTCGGCCTATATCCGCTTCTTGTGTCAGACTTAAAACTATGACGTAAATAGTGAAGTAATTTGGCAAGTTTTGATTTACATATCCAGATTTCGTTCACTACTTATCTTATAACGAGTCCAAATTAAACATTTATTCATATTGCACAGCTTAGTAAGTTTTCATTTCGATATTTGGGGGTCTCTGCTGACATCGTTGTGGATGGGTACATCATTGCCATACTAAAATCAGTCAACTTTCGATCTTTGCGAATATACACTCATGTTTTTTCGTTGGAGTTTCCAATCGCTTTTGCGTTAAAATCTGATTTTATCTCAAGTATTCCATCATATGAAATTTATCTAAATTTTACTTTGTGATATTAAGTAAAAACTATACAACTAATTTGATGTGATGATATAGATTTTAATTATATTTACCATACTTCGTTTTTTTACAATATTTAGCTCAATTCCATCGAATGATATACATAATTTTTACAAATAATTTTAGTACTGGTGTATGTTTTTATGATGTATAAAATGCAAATTTGAAACGTTTAATGTTGGATGTGTACAAAATTTTAACTATTAAAATTTGATATTGAAGTACCATTAAGCACCCTCAGTAGACGTTTTATATTGTAAATAAAAACGTCATAATGTTCATTATGTGTATGTAATACACATCAGTACAACACAACCAAAATAAAAGGTAACACGAATTTTGGAAAAGGGTGTGTATTTTATTCTCAAGGGAAGACATGCTACGGATGGGCTACGTCCTGCAATACATTGGCATCTGTTTATGACATTATTCTAAATTGTTAACGATATAAAGTTTAAGCGGTTATGGGAGTTTCGGTGGCCATGTTGGCTAATCACGTCTTGACCCATTTCCCTGCGTCAAGCCTAATCCCGCAAAGCCGTTGGAGAACGGCGAGCGCTTGGTCCGCATCACATGATCCCGCAGTTTATGCGTGGAAACATTTCGCATCTCGAATAATATTGGATATTTCGTTTGATCCCGAAACATTTGCGGCTTACCCACCAACTGTGACTGTCTCACAATAATATGTGAATACTCGCTAGCCAGTGGAAAACCCGACATAATTTATGTTTAATGAAATTTAGTTAGCTCATTTGACCAATTGGGTTGGTATTAAAATAATCCATCTGTCTAGTAAAACTTCGCAATTTGATTTATTTTGAGTGCTTCGAAACTTAACGTGTAAGTGCTTTGAAATAAATTACACACGAGAGTAATAAGTGTTAAAAAATAGTAGTGACTGACATTTTTATAATTGTTGGTAATGATTAACCGGGTTTCGCCTTCACAATTTAAATTTTATATTTAAATTCCACCAAGCACTCTCAGTCAATTATCTTCGGTTCACTTGGTAGAACACCAAATATATATATCATCTACTTATGTATATATAAGTAGATGATACATATATAATATTATAAGTAGATTATTCATCATTTAAAATTCATGTTTACTTTTATAAATATTTCTTACCATACGATCTCGATCTACTGGTATTTCAACATTTAATATATTTATTGAGGACTGGCTGAATTTTAATTTTTCAGCTTCTGATGTTGCAGTATAATAAAATAAGAAGTTAGAATGTTTATCTTTTTTAAAGATGTTTTGTTAGAATTTTAAAACAGCATTATATTATACATACATTTGTGCAAATACGAGAGCTCTTAAACAACGTATTATGGATCATTCAGATAATAAAAAAATCAAGAGAGTAAATCACACGAGTATGCCTATAAAATGAACATTCTTAAAATGTAGATACGATGACTGTGATTATCACAGCAACCTGGTGGTCGGCTACATCATAGGATACAATAAATACTTACAAACATACATTGGGTGATAATATAATTACAATAGTAATGCCACACCTGTAATAAAACAAATTTACTCACCATTTTTTCGATATTGACTGAGTCACAATTTAAAAAAATGCATTTTGAATCACCATAAAAGTAGACGATTGTATTTGACGTAGGAGTGTAAAAGTCTTCAAAGAAGTTAACCTTCGCCTTCTATATCTTTCGATTTTTGATATGACGCAACTACTTAATCTGACTGGATTTAAAAGCGATAAAAATACTATGTATTGGAATTTTATAAAAAGTAGTAAAAACTGGCTTCAAGCTGTAAGGTGCGACTTAATGTTATTAGCTGAGTTTAATTCTAGATAGGTGCCAGCGGAATTGGATATACAAAAAGACAATTTTGCAATGCAACAGAAAAACAATGTTAAATTTCGTACAGCAAAAAGACTCACTGCAATCTTGTCGCTAATTTCTTATGATGGAAGACGGCACCGAAAAAAAAGATTCGGTTGATATTTTTCTTTCAGCAAAACATGAATTCGGGTAAATAAACATGGATATTTTTGTTCATGTGATACGACTATTGATTATTGTACATTTTTTGAGGATTACCTTATTGGTAGAAGTTGATAAGTTTAAAAAAATCAAAAATGAGGTAAGCTCACAATGAGATTCTTGTATATCAATAATTCGTTGTATGGAATGATTCAGTCGGTGCATTTATTGTAGCAGATTGGCAAAACAGTGTTTTGCATAATTTCAGGTCCTTTGAAGTAGCGGTTAGCTTTGTTGGCTTCCGTGTCGGATCTCACATAATTTTTTTCGATTGATTTCTGTTCGAAGGCATGGGTCTTTGTGATGTCTAAAAATTCTCTCCCACCCTTCCGATCCTTCAATAACTGGGAGTAGCTAGAGCGATTAGTTAACCACTATCCCTACTACTCTCTTTGGAAAAATGGAGGTTGAGCGACTAAGTAACAAACAGTTCTCGTAGATTTTTTTTTGTAGAGATACCTCCGTTAGGTGGCCATGTGCGCAACATTGGGAGCGGACATGGATAAAAAAAATTAACGCATATTTAAAGACGTACAATTATTGTCTTTGAATAATAATTCTTAACTTGATTCGTGTCATATCGACATACATGCATTTATATTTGTATATAATTAACTATGGTTAGTAACATATCAACGCTTCACCATAAAAACAAAAAAAAACTTTTACTGTTTAATCAGAATAATCAATTTAAGGCAGCACAGTGACGATATGTCTATATAACCCTTTTTAATTCAGATATCGTCTCAAAGCGCTTTATTATTCTGATTAATGATTTGAAAAGAGAAAAAACAAATTTTTAGTTTTTATTATTATTACAGCGTAGGTTTTTTGATGTTTATAATAACGTATTTATTTGTATTCGGTTATCGCATTTTAAATCAATAAATAATAATCAATTAAAACATCATACGATGACACGTATCATTTAATCTTGAAAATCGATTGATGATAACTGATAAGAATCGTCAGAAAATAACATAGATAACATAATTAATCGGAAAATTGATACCATTTGATTTCAAATGACGCCGTGATTGTGAATGTACAAAAAGCCAGACTATTAATATAAAGTCTACAATATAACCGAATTTATTAATTCGAAAATAAATGTTTGACTCAAATGATATGCAATTAAACCATCTATTTTATAAATATCTTGTGTAATATTTAGATTTTTCTTGTGAATTAATTCTTCAAAAACGAACTGTTGCTTAAAACTGTTGAAGTCAAACTATCTTTTGTAAGTAAAGTAAAAAAAAGTTGTTTAAAAAATTGGTTTGTATTTATATGATATTGTTTATTATTTTTACTTAAAAAAAGTCTTATACCACCAATAACGGGGCGTGGTGAGAGCAATAACCATATCACAAGCCTTGTCCTAGCCCATTTAATTTGAATTTTAAATTGAATCACATAGGGTTCTCGTAAAAAAACTTCTGTTCAGATACTTGCATTATAAGGACTTCGGATTTGGATGAAAAAAATAAATAATGAGTTTATCGAATGCGTTTTAGTGTATCTGAATTACGAAGAAGTTTATTAAGATAATTATCATTACATCGTGTAACTATAGAATCGTGATATTTTTTTCACCGATGGAATCTGTAAAAGAATAGGTTTAATCTCGTTTAAAAAATTGAAGTAAGAAGTAATGTTTTATTTCGTTCGACTGGCTGCATTTTTTTCATAAAAAAAAAACATATACAATGATTCATATAGGCTTTCACGGAGTTTCATTTTAACAATTGATATAAACAAACACAAGTAAGTAAACTGGGACGAAAAGACAGCGTCGTGGCTTTTATTACCACCGCTCATAAAATATTACGACACGGCGTATCTGATTTGTAGAAGCCAAACATTTTTTTTATTTATTTAAAAAAACGGATTTTACAACCTGTAACATTTTAAATTAGATACTCGCACTAAACGTAACATTAATTGCATAAATACAAATACAATCTGAAAAACAGCCATTATTGATAACTTATAAAAATAACCTTTTATTGATTTTTAATTTACAACCTTGCGTTACGTAGCTTTGATTAAAATAATAAAATATAATTTATCATTATAAAATAAAATGAATACCTTTGACTGATAATAATATAATCTGATAGTGTTATACTGTGGCACGTTGTTCGCTTATTTGAAAAACATTTTTTTTTTGTACGATTTTTACTTATTAATAAACTATTCACGTCTGATTGATTAACTATTCTTTTTTTGTCGCTATTAAATATTTTTTAATTAAAGATGGCTAGTAATGTGAAATCTAATGGTTCAAATTTTATTTTTAATCTTAAAGAATGCGAACATCGCGTTTATTTCAGGAACATCATGGTTACATCGAATTCTCAAAATTTATTTCGTAGATATTTTCAATCACTTTTCCATTACTTTGGGTACAAATTCTTATGATCATTGTATTTTTATTTATTATGATCTGTTGTAATAATATCTATACATACCAAATATCCGGTACTTTCAGAAAGTATGTAGTCACATTTGATCAAGTACTCATCACAATGATTGCATATTAGTAATGTACCATTATTATTATTTTATACCAATTCCTCAGACTCACATAGGACTAATTATCATGCTAATTTTTTATATTTGTGATACTTAAGGTAAAAGGAACGTATGCAATAAGATTGTATATTTCAATAATTTTTAAATAGGAAAAATTGTAAAATATGACGATAAAGTGTATGTATGCATGGAAATATAATACATTCATAGCAAAGTTTCTCCAAAACCTCACATAGGACAACATACGAATATATTCTATTGTTTTTTTGATATTTCACTCGTAATTTTAAAAACATGTTTTAACAACACCACGTCGTAGTGAACATCGTATATTGAAAATCGTATTGTTTGGTATACATACATATGAGTGAAATATGAATATAATAATAATTTATTTGTCTTCAATTGTTGGTTGTTCATGATACTCGGTAGGAAAAATATCTGGACTATACACTTAGAGATTTATTCGATAATCCGTAGTAATAATAACAAACTTATGCCCACTAGTTCTCTTTGTTTAGTTTGTAAGAAGGTAAGTTTTATAAGACTGTTGTTTTGTTTTTTCATTTTTAGTGCCGTTTAATATAATAAATAAACAATATAATTGTTAACTGGTCGTTTATAAGTAATAGTTTCCACGACAGTAACCGGTAGTCAGATGTATGACTTTATGGTCCATATCGCACTTATGCGACGCGATCGTAGCTGTTCTGTAGAGACGAGAGGAGTGAACGCTGAAACTTGGTCGCCAGAGTGGCGCTGCGCAGCTCGGGGTCTACGAAGACAAAGAGCTGGCCGGTCTGAAGCGTGAAGGTAATGTTTCAAATGCGACATTATGAAACTAGGCGGGTGGTCAACAGTGGTGGAGTACCTATGTATATCGTATTATATAATAAACATTAACAACTAAATAATAATAAAAAAACGTAATTAAATATTGTAACTGTATTTAAATAAGCGACGAATGAAGTATCTCAAAGTCGATTTAATCAACTTTAGAGATTTAACATTTTCACTTACGATAATTTAATTTCATTCGTCTATAATTTGTTTAATTATTAATAATTTCTTTCCATATTTCTATTGTATGTTACAACTTGTCTTAGTTGATATGTGTAACAGGGCTGAGGAGTCGTATAAAAAAAGACGACTCCGACTCCAAAGATTTTTTTCAATTATTTCATTTTAACTTATATACATGTATTCCATCAGATTATCTTGAGTAAACCAAGCATGCAATGTCAACGATATGGATTATTGTGGTTTGAATAAACATCATTATTTTTGAATATTATTGAATAAACATGATCTTAAAAACATTGTAGAATAAGTACAAGTGTTTATTTTTATACAATACTTTTTCAATATGAATTGATAGTGAAAGTCTTAAAAGTGTGTAATATTTTTTTTATATTGTATTATCGTTAAATAATCATGGAAGTTAAGAAAACATGTTTATTTTAAATAAATCAATGACATGGAGACGACCGAATACAATTATAATTTTTTTTTTTTTGTATAACAGCTCGACTTTTAATATATATGTGCAAAAAAATATTCGATAGTTGATTTAATTAAAATATAAAAAGTACACTACAATATAATACAAAGTTAGCAGTTAATTAACTGGCTATTTATGAACTGCGGTTAAGATTTAAGAAAAGAGTTATTTTTTAATTGATTATATGAGTTTTGAAGAACTTCAAATGTTGAAAATTACCACTCTCCACTGGTTTCCATGCGTATATATATAATATATGTATTCACATGTAGCAGAGCGATGCTTTTATGCGGTGTTGTTTAACCTGATACGGTATCACATATGAAAAGCATTATGACATTATGCAAATCCGATAGAATTTTTCCTCATGAAGACGCTGTTAAATTCACCTTGTGAAATATGATCATGTTATGAAATCTTAGAATAATTGGTAAAAGTTTATTGATTAACTTTCAATAATACACTATTAATGTTTTATTTTTTTACTAAATTTGTCTGCAAAATCACGGTAAAAATATCAATTTTAATGAACATGTGTTCTTTAAAATGCATATGATGTTTGGTACATACCGTATAATATATTATATACTCACATCTTATTTAGTATTTGTGATTAAGCATTTATTTATTTTTTGTCACTTTCAATACTTGTAAAAAATGCATTATATTAATAAATAATAAAACACTATTTTATACATATTCCACATCAGCATCAGGGCCAGTTTCGCTCATCTTGAGAATTTTCGGCTGTTGATAGTTTTCAGTCGAAAATACTCATACTGATTCTAATAGTCAATTATGGAATAAGTATGAAAAGAGTATTTTATTATTTGTGTATTACATTTTCCTTCTTTTTCATTGATTTGAATAAAATTAAGATTTTTTTAAATCTGTAATTGAAATGTAAGATAAATTTAACACGTCGTGTAAAAAATAGACAAATCCATCTGTTTAAATCGTATTATTCCCGCATTTTACAATGTAAGAATTATTTTTAGCACATGCGTCGTTTTTCCCACACATCCCGAAATACTTTCGTTTTTTTTGTAGTTTCTCCCGTATTCCATCCACCAACGTAAACTTCCTTTCAAGCTTCCTACCACTTTTACGTTTCCGCCCTTATCCACTCAGTGTCATAACGGAATCAGCCATTATTTGCTACTTTCAGAATCTGTCAGACTTTTGTCTTTTTCGTTTATACTACACCCGGTCGAGTTTTCCCAAAAAAAGGCGCTACTTGAAACGGGAAAACTTGCGAAACAAAGATATATTGGAATACAACAAAATACACAAAATGAGAGCATTTGTAATAGTGTCAAATGTATTGAATAAAACTGTATTGCATCAAACCAAAAATATTGTTTCTGTTATGTATAGTATATATAATGTATAAGCAATACATACTATACACCAGTGTTTTTCAGCCTTTTTACATCCAAGGACCGGTAAATATTGGAAAAATATATCTTCAACTAGATTCACATATGTAAATGCTTTCAGTTATCAACATACGTCTACTCAGACGTACGACGGAGTATAAATTAGTAAAAAATCTCCAGTTTTAAATAAATGCTGTCAGAAACCGGATTATAGTACCAAAACAGGGGCAAAATTCACATTTTTCTAATTTTCAGTACAAAATGTACTTCAAAGAAATTCGAGTCAAAAAATTATCGTAACAAGAATTTTTTTAAGAAAAAAAATTATTTTATGGGGTTCTGTATTCTGGTGCAACAATTAAATAAATCCGGGATTTGTAGATTATTATGCTTTTGTCGCAAAATAAAAATATCGGAAAAACCGAAAAAATATTAATTACTAGATTGTCGGAGTACATGGATTACTTTAGATTGAAGAAAAACACACCCACTTTTGTTAATCATTTAATCTCAGAAAGCCAAGTGTTCAACGACTAACAAGGGACCTAAATGTTGCACCAGAATACCGACCCCCATGAACTATTTTTTCAGGAAATTTTAGAAATAAATAGAGCACAATTGAACAGCCTTCCGATTTTGAATGAGCAGGTAAATTTGTCAAATTTCCCACTTTTATACCCTATATGTAAGTAAATATAATCATTCACCAACAAACAAAAATAAATATAATTCTTAAAATTACCCAACATTCAAATCTGTAGGCATTCCCGTAGGTTAATCCTTTTCGTCAGCAATGTCTTTAAACTTAATGATACATTTATTTATTATATAAACTCGATATATTCATTTACTAAGCATCAGTTCAAGTTCATCCGTGTACTTGAATGCCTGAAGATGCCGAAAGGCGAAATCCGGGTCGTTAGTAACAAAACTTGTGTGAATGTACATAATTTCAACGATTCAACTTTTATATTGAAATTCCACCAAGCACTTTCAGTTGAAATCCTAAATTATGAACATCACACCATAAATTTTAAGGTAACAGCTTGCTACAAGTTCCGTCATAACATTTAAAGTCTAAGAAGGCTTTAAAAAACAGTCACCAATATATTTGCCATTAATGAGGTATTCTTCTATCTGACTCTACAGCCTGGAGTGAACATTAGTCGTCCAGACTCATCTCCATTACTCTCGTTCCTTCACCTTCTTACACTAGTCTATGACCTAAAGCGCTCGTAAGTCCAGTCACACCCCCATTCATACCACGAAGTCACATTCTCCTACAGCAGTGGTTTCCAACCTTTATGTTACTGCGCCTCCCTTTGAGGAAAAAATATTTTCGCGCCTCCCCATTCTTTATTTTATATAGTAATAAAGACACTTTTAAATGGTAAATAAATATTTTGGGCAGTTCGCGCCTCCTCGGGGAGGCGTCCCTCCCAGGTTGGAAATTGCTGCCCTACAGTTTCGTCACATCTCAGGCGTAGCTATTGTGAGTTTAGTTGTATGCTTACACTCATCTATGCTTGATGTGTCCGGCCTACCGCAGGCATGAGTTTTAACAAATCTGACTATGTCTGACTCACAGTAGAGATTATTCAGTTATGCCGACATCGCCGGATTCCATCCATGCAGACAGGACTGAAAATCTTTCCCTTAACACTTGTAACTTCTGAAAGTTCTTAAAGCTAAGCACCCTGGCCTCAGACGCCAAAACTGGTCTTATAAGATAACACAAATTAATGAGATCGCAAAATTGAATTGTTGACATATGTATCAGTGGAAAGTAAAAGAACGATGACGATGGGAATCGAAATATCAAAATAATCAAATAACATATTTATCGCTAGATAATAAAAATATTTTTAACTCTCCCTTTTGAATTCGAAAAAATGTATCTGTTTTCTAAGAAAAACTCTTTCGATAAAAACCTTTTGCCCATCGAATATTCGATAATCATCATATACGTATTCTTTTCATCGAAGTATGATTTTTTAAAATCTTATACTAGGCGGTTATTCGAATCTAATTTTTATTTCAGACATCTTGCGTTATAGCAATTCCAGTTGTTCTTTGTTAAGATAAGAAATTGATACATACCTCTCGTAGATTTTCTGAAAATACGGCAAAGTCAAACGGGTGAACCATTTTTTCTTTGAAGTAAAATCGCTCCAAAATGTAAATTTTTGATATCTCACTGATGGCATTATTATACAAAAAATACAATAAGTGAAGTTGCTACCAAGCGCCGCGAAAGCGTTTTATGTATTTTTTTTACAGATATATAAAAAGAAGACAAATGTATTTAAATTTTATTTATTCATTCAAATTTAAAGAATAGGTGAAAAATTTGTTGACTTGCGAATTTTTTAACCAGTCCATAATAAATTATTTCTATTGAAGTTTTTTAGTTGCATTTACTGTTGTGAAAGTTCAATTCCAATGAGCATATTTAAATCCATTAATTCGTGTTAATTTATTAAATTTCAGTTATAGGTATTATTATATAAACAAAATATTTTTTTTTCAACATACATAACTTAAGTTTATGCTTATTTGAAATATATTGATTTTCTTTCTGTATTTAATTTTAACAGTAAAATGTAAAGTAAAAGTTCTCAGTCTAATAATTGTGGTTCCGGGCGCATTCAGATTCCAAATTAAATATGCAGCATTATATTCATTGTTTAATCATTGAATTTCTGTTAATCGTTACATTACACAATAGGCCTGCGAGTTGATTTTTTATTTAAGTGTGTTTTTTTGTTATTATTGCATGTAAAGTTATCCAAACCAATCAATACAATGGAACACCAAAATTTCTACCTACCAGATTGACAAGTTTATGACTTGAATACGCAATTATTTTGATATCCAAACATCAGTTTCGATGTCTGAACCCAAACAAGCTAAACATAACGCGTATTTATGTATTTTAGAGAAATTTGCCTTTCGCGGTACGCGAAGCGCTTTTCGGCAAAGCTCTGACTTTGGGGACGGTGTGTATTGAATGCATAATGCGATAGTTACCCCGCGTGATATTCCGCACGGAGTGGGTGTGCAAGAGGATACCACCCTCTCGGTCTGAGGATCAATTGGCAAAGTTTACACGCCATGCTTTCAGCTCGCGTGTGATGAATGGGTCGGCCGTATAATATATTGGATCAATCATTATGCCACCCGAAAAAAGCCCACGGAATCATTCGATTAGAAAAGTTTTCTAAGGAAAGCCACAAAAGTAAACCGAAAAATAGAAATCACTTGTAACTATATCGTGTGAAATGTGAAATTTTAAATTCAATGTTACATTGTTTTACTCATTGCAAAAGCATTAAATTTAAAATTGGTAATTCTTTCATCAAATAAATAGTTTCGGAAATACTAATTTTAAAAATGAAGCATAAAATAACTTTTTATTTTCACTATTATTATTTAAAATTTTTTGACCATTCTTTAAAAAAACTGTACTTTTTTCATCGGGTAATTGTTAATTAAACGATTTTTTGTTCTGTAATTCGACAAGGAAAGTACAAAATTATTTGCTTTGTAAAATATAGGTATATACCAAATTTTACAAAAGGCTATTTTTTTCTATTTATATCTTATACGCTTAAAGCACACAAAATTTCTGTAATGCCGCCGATAATTTAATGAAGTAATAATATAAATAATATAAAATGAATAATTCTGAATTTTCAGACACTAAAAAACCCTAATTAATAAATAATGTTCACATTAAAATATTACATATACATTTAGTATGTTTGTAACATAATGTTTTCTTCAAAGCAAAAAAATTATAAAGGTACTATAAAATATTAAATTGTGTTTTCCATAAAATAAATTATGCCGTATGTTCCTACTAATAAGAGTAATAATGGTTTACGTTGTTTTTCTGCTTCATTAAATATGAGACAATGTTTTTTTTATGAAAGTAAAACAAACCAGTCGTAAAAGATGTAATTTTATATTATAATATGTTCTGTGAAAAAACAGCCACCTCTAAAAAACAACCGAAAATGCACATTTAGTTTTATATATCATAACATCGTGATATTGGCCATAAGGAGACAGCGTTGAAGGAAAAAATGGAAACAAATAATACTATTCCCTCCTTTTTATATCTGTTTTCTGATTTTTTTTTCTGTCACCATATGGTGGGTGTAAGTTCAAAATTAGATACATTCGCGGAATAATAAGTGAAGACCGAGGAAGGCAATAACCAAGGGATCGTCGCTATACTTTTACGAGCAGAAATATAACAAACCCTTTTATTAATGAAGCTCGGGTGACGAAGAATAATAATTTAGATTAAAAAACTGAGAGCATGTGAAACCTTTTAATGAAAATGGGTCAATTTATTCGTACTCACTTTTAATGAGTTCACTGTCAATTCTCGGTGGAAAGGCATTATGTTAAAAAATAAAACATTTTTTTGTGCTAATTTCACAATATGTATACATACATCAGAACCAGCTTCAATCGTAAGCAATTGATAATGCTAGCGATCGCGAAGTCGGAATTTTTCATTTAAAAGAGTTTTCTTTTAAATGAATAAATTCATTATTAAATACGAAAATGGCAAATCATTTTAACTCACCTCTATTAATTAACGTTTTTTAGAGCTTAACATTTCATTCGGGGATTCGAACTCTTGGCCAAACACTGAGCTAGATGAAATGTCAAAAGAATTATCTTAAAATCTGAAAATACAATTGATTAAAAGGGAATTTCAATTTGAACAGTGTTTCAAGTTTATATTTACGATCTCATAGAAAATTAAGATAAACTTTAAGCGCGCGGAATACTCGAAAATAATTATTCATGCTCAAATTATTGAATGTAAATCATGAAGATCTTAAATGGTGCCATTCCTACCTTTGCTATCGAGTTTTATGATCCAATTTATATTGAATGATGCGCAGGGACCAAGGAAAGGTCGTTCCGTCCTTAAATTACCATTTCGAATAACTAATAATCGCTCCACATAAGAACAAGATATCGGTGAACTCAGTTCGCGAGAACAAATATTTGAATTATTTATTCAACTTTGTGAGTGAATTGAGAGCTACCGATTACATGTTCTGTTTGGTGCTAGCTATATCTTTGTAATAAAAAAATATATAAAAGGGATTACTTAAAAAAACACTTACTATGAGTGACACATGTTAAGCTCTTTTGAAAAATATATTTAACATATTAGTGTTTTTGAAAGGAAATAAACACATGTGACTCCTGTATAGATACGATAAAGGTTAGAATAAATTGTTTTACAACACATAGTATGTGATGAATAACATAAAATAACCAAATTTATCAAACAAAATAACCTTTCCTATCTTTTTTATGTTTTGTCATCAATACAATAAAAAGTTTTTAAAGTTAACTAGTTTTGTAAAAATAGCACTGTAATATTGTTTTCTTTTATCAGTTGATAAAACTCATCATGAGTAAAACCGGTCGTCATAATTTTAATAAAAGTGGAGTTCAAATGAATATTTAATTTTTTGAATGCATAACACATTGTAATTTTTTTAAATAAACACCATTTTTGTACGTTCTCCGCGAATTATCCAATCAAGGCTGTGAAGTCGAGTAAAAAAAGACGACTCCCGACTTTAAATAAAAACTGATCCGAATTGATTTTTTCAATCATTTCTGTGTAACTTACATATATGTAATTACTAGAATAATTTTACAATTACATCAATCAATACGGAAAAAAATACACAACTCCACGGCTCTTAACTCCACAGCTCTGATTATAATAATGATCAGAACTTGTATCGCTTACAGCGTAATGCACCAATTATTCATAGAAAATACTATATCTCCTTCAATTAATTATTTAAAATTCTAAAATACAAGCGAATTTTTTTTATAAAAAAAATCTTAAATATTTTATTAGCCAAGACCTTTAAATGCGATTTATTTATTTCAGTACACCTTTGCAACACAGATTTAGAGAGGCACTCCCTTAGTGTATGTAATATACTGCAAGACTTTATTCGTTAAGTGATCCCCGGGGAGCGATATCGCTTGCTCGTTGTCAATTATAAACGGGATGTGTGCCAAGTGCTTCCCTACATACAATAAAGCGCCTCTCTGTGTAAGCAACGTCCATTAAGATTATGAGCCGCTCACCTGTTTCAATAGGGATATCCGTGTAATTAAACACCCCCTCGTCAACGTTTCAATCGATAATTCATGATCAGCCATTGCCTTTATTGATAAATATGACAACGAAAATAATTTTCTAATACTGAAGGTTGAAATTGATAGACAATGAAAATGTATTGAAAAAAAACGAATTTACGCAATTCGATACATAATTAATAGAATATATTATAATATTATCATAAACGACGGAAAGTTAGCTGCGCGGAAAACTCTAAGGATGCGCGGACCAACCCAACAAATGCGCGGCATAATTTGTTATATTCGATATAAATAATGGTGTTTTTTTGTTTTGATTTGTTTTGTAAATTTGACTAATATGTGTATTAAATAAAACATAAGAAACAAAAGAATATTTTCTATTACAATTACAAATTAAGAAAATAAACGGAACGAAACAAATATAATCAGTCGCGTATAAAGTTGTGAATATATTTAAAATTTTCTAGTTTTTCATGTCGTGCCTTACAAAAAATCATTTTTATATATCTACTCCATTTAGATAAATTAATTTTTCTGGTAAGAGATAAGACTGTAATTCGAATTAAATTATCTTAATGCTCAATTTATAATTTATCTCAGTTAATAAGAGTTATTCAAAAAAAAATAATACTATTATACTCTAATACTAGAGTGCGTGAGCGCACGCAGCTTAGAGGGAACATTTATTGACAGTTGAATTGTCCTTGTCAAATATTTACAACTAGTCCTTATTTCACCATTTCTATATAATAGAATCTGGACACGTTCCGCTTTTATCATAAAATTGTGGAACCAATGGCTGTTCTATTATTTATTATAATATTACAACCTTAAGTTAACCAAAAAGCAGCTAAGAAAATTTGTGTTTTTGACTAATTACATACCCTATTCTATTTTTACTGACAGATTGACGTCGGTTGTTTAAAAAAAGTGAAAACTCATTACATTTATTTTAAATCTTAAAACTCTTTTTTACGAAAAATTTCCCACTTTTCAAAGCAAATTACCATCCCAACTAAACAATATATTATACAATGTCCGCCGGGAAAGTTTTTAAACCATTTTGTGTACAAAATTCTAAAATTACTTTTCCATTAGCTGATTCAAGTCTGGAAATGAAAGGACCGAACGTTCGTAAAAAATGCGCATTTTGCCTAAAAGTTTTTGATAAATTTGAAGCATTCAACTAATTTTACATTTAAATATTGATATTTTACTCGTTGGTACAAAATAGAATATTTTTGATAGTTTACGAAATTTCATGTGCTATTCTGGTATAATATTTTTTAAAAATGTTGAATGGAATATCCTTATTACGGTAAATGTGAATTGCAGTGGCGGCCTGTCAGGCATTTTAACTATTCATTTTTTCGATGAACCCTGAAAGCAATATTAAAATCTAAGTTATACATATGTTTGTGCATAAAACACCACTTTACTTACTTACTTTTATTTAATTGAGTGTATCAGAAATGTTAGAATTAGTATGTTTTGATCCGTAGATTATGGCATATTGAATTCACGGTCCGTTTCAAAACGCACCATTGCAGTTGTACATGTTACGTCTATCTATTTCTATTATATGAATGTTTCATTTTTTTGCTAAAATAGTTTACCAAAATTTATATTTGCAGTAAAATAATTACTACATTATTGTTGTTTGGTTTAAAAAAATATATCGCATTACTACTAATACTTATGTATATTTTTTCCTGAGCATGTTAATAGCTATTTTTGAAAAAGTATATGTCAATGTAAAACTAAAAACATAAAATATATTATAATGACCTCTGTTTGGACAAAATAACTAGTTAAAAAATTATTAGCTAATCGTTGTAGGTATTACTTACTATTCTACCTACATTTTTTGATGACGCACTTAATTTTTGTTTAAAAAAGTCCATATATTTTCGCCATTATTATTTAAATATATTTCAATGGTATTAGCACATTAACGATTCTATGATTTTTTGACACATTGGTCTATAAATGATTGTTAAAAATAACATATCTTTCAAATTGAAATATAAAAAGCATCTATCAAACAAGTCAGATCTATTCAAATACCGCGTGTGTTATTATTATAAAAAACATAGTGACTTTAACAGTACTCAATATTCAATGTAAATCAGTTGTAATTTTTTTATTAATTCCAGTTGATACCAGATATTCTTGGTTGGTTCAATTAGGAACTACTATGTTTCGTTTACGACGAAGTACGAGACATTGTAAAGCTAAATATTAACATGAGCATGTAATGTATTCTAACCAGTACCAATTTTTGAAAGTAAATATTATGTTTATAGTTTAAGGCTCAAATAAAAAAATGGAATGTGTTTTATTTTTAAGCTAAATATGCGTAGATATATTTTTTCAACATTCTGCGATCTTTATGTATAGTATATGGACTACTCACGAAGCATTTCAACAGTTTATTTATAGAAAACTGGTCTCGTTATTATTTAGTTTCTAGACCATTCTCTGGTAATGAAGATGGAAGAAGGCTAGACTAATATTTATATTATCAGATGGGTGAGAAGGGAACGTAAACATCACATAAATCCATGCATTTTAAATAAAATCCATTAATATTTGGAATAATAAATCTGTGAAATTGCCCGTATGAGGACCCTAGCACGTGAATACCGCAACCGAATAGAAATGATACCCAATGGTGTGTGTACCCATTCGGCTATAGACCCGAAAATCAGAATCTTAAGATAAAATAATGATAAAATAGTCTAATATTAAGTTACACAATAGTTAAGTAGCATCGACACCCCAACGAACACTGCAGTAATAACTTCGTTTAATTTTCCATTTAATCAATTTTATTCGAATACGCCATTATCAGATATCTTTGATCAGTAGTTTTTCCACTGTTAGCTAAATAATATTAGTTTATATCATATAGTTTTATACTTATAATGTAGTTCGAGATTTTTTGAAAACAATCAGTTTTGTATAATGTATATAATATTTTGTAAAGATTTTTTTTTCTTTTGAAGAATTTTTTTGTTCAAAACAAATTAGCATGTCAGAAGTGTCTTTTGTATTGACAGTTTAAATAAATTTGATGAAAATTTTCTTAAATGAATATTCTGGCAGTGACACTTTCCAATTGCCGGCCAAAAGGACCGCCCGCGGTCTTAAGCATCTAATTTCATACAACGTAATACTCTGAATTGTATTTCATGAATACATTATGCATCAGACGGCTGTCGTTTACATATAACAGAGTAGAACGATACTCTTATTCATTATGCGTCGCAATACGATTATTTGTATTAGCTTCACTAACTTTTGATTCCTTCGAATAATAAATTGCAAGACTATTTTTTGTGCAGATTTTTTTGATAACATATTCTATTTGATGAGTTTTATTGACATTGATTCTCAATTCAGCATTATTTACTAACTTCTCCAAACCAAATAACAGTAGCTGTCGTCGTAAAATATTCATTTATATTATCGTAATGTTTGAATTACTTTAGTCGCGAACGTGTACACTGCGCGAGGATAAATTTTTGTATCATATTTTACGGAAATGTAACTTCTATATAACACGTTTCACAAGGTCACTTTTTTCTAATGTATTTTTTTGTGATTTTTTTAATGTTGACATTGCATTGAGAATTTAGAAATAAAATGTATCAATTAGGTTCATTCGTGAGATTTTGGTTTTAAGAAGATGTTATTATAAACAAATATTTAAATTTGATATTGCATACATAAAATGAGTATCAATCAGTGTTTAATTAATGAAAATTAAACGAAGCATTTTGGATGACAGGAAAATAATTATGGTTCCACAGACAATATGTTATATTCGTGTTGATTTTTATCTAGCCATAAAGCAGTACACGTATTTAAACACACACTCTATCTCTCTCTGTGTTTTTGTGTGTATATGGCCAAGCATCGTTTGTATCAAACGAAATGAGGCTATTTAGTGAATGTTGACGGGGGCATTGCCACCTGGTAAAAAATCAAGTTTTCAATATCTGTTGTCTTCAAAGATTCCAATTCGAGTATCGAATACTCGATACTCGAGAATACTCGTTCATTTTTCAAGTTTGTTCTACTAATTAATACTCGTAATTTATAAATAAAGATTTATTTACAAATTGTATGTTACATTTAACTGAGTCTTGCGCGTCTCTTTTTATAATGGTTTTGCCCAGTTTTTCCGTTGACTATGTATGCTATGCGAGAATTTCTTTCATCGAGAAACGTTTAATTCTTTATTATTTTTGAAGTACATGTTTTATAAACTGAAATAAATGTATTAATGAAATTAAATAAGCTTATTTATTTATTTATCATCTATTTATATACACAAATTTTAATTTATAATATATATTTTGGTACATCTGAAACTACTCGAGTACTCGATTTTTTTTTAAATTGTACTACTCTATACTGGAGTAGTTGAGATATCGAGTAATTGCAGTATCTAGTTGTCTTGCTTTGTCTATCTGTAACTCACGTTATAACTGTGATACACACGATATGTAGATAAAGGGGGTGTGTGTGAGCAAGTTTTAAATGAATATTGACGACTGACATTGTCACCTAGTATATATTTTACCAGTAATGATTTAAATGTATGACAGCGTGTACAGCTATAATGGCTGAAGGTATTAACCTTGTTTCAATTTGGTATCAAATACATACAAATATTCATATTAGTTCAGAGAATATTGCACTAAAAATCACTTGTCACTTGGAGTAGAAATACTTTATCGTACATTTTTCCGAGAGTTCATTTTCCAAGGAAGGTAAATTTAATGCCATGATTATGACAAATTTCAACATACATTATATGGAAGCGTGTGTGATATACGTTCAAGGGGAAACCTAAAATCGAATCGTCCTCCCATTCAATTATCTTGTTGATAACGTGTATTATCAGTAGTTTACCATATCGTGATAAGTATATAGCGACACTGACTATATCAGTAATAGGTATTCTGAAGTATCTGCTTTTTTCGATTCACGACGCATGTCATGTCCCGGAAAATTCTCCCATATAATATTTTTCTCTTGGTCATAAAATTTATAAACACCGTCGGCACCTCAAAACTCATGCATTATTTTTACTTAACTTATGTGTTTTAATGAAATATTGCAAAAGACGACAATATTATATTTCCAATATTTTTTTGCCTTTTATTGCAAGGAAGTCGTGGTTTTGGTTATGAAACCATTTTCTTCGAAAAATAATACACTAGGTCAGTTATTTTATGCTTGTTATTGCAAACCAGCATCTGTTACATCTACATTTACGTACATATTTTATTTACATACGGTCATATTTTATTTTATTAAACAAAAGAATGATTTTGAATGATTCTCACCTTTTTTATTCTTTTTTTAATGTCAAAATGTTTTCAGTGAATAAAGATTTTGAAACCATATTTTTTTTGAGTAAATAAATCTACTTTGCACAAGTCTCAACTATCTGGTTATTTTATTCATTTGTCCCAGGAACTTATCATGGCAAAATGCGTTGATTTACCAGGAATTAATTCTCAGGTTGTCTCGACACAGAATTCTTAATCAGTAATATGAAAAACAAAATAAAAACTCGACGTAAGGTGTTATATTATTTTGATATTACGGAGTGTATATTTTCAAGACTCACCTTTACATTCTTCCGGTGATTCGTCTGAATTATCGCCGCAGTCGTCTTCTCCTTCGCACACCCATGATTGTGGAATACATTTCCCGCTTGCACATTGAAATTGCCTCAGTGAGCAGACAGTTGCTGAAAAAAAAATAGGAATGTTTGTATGAAGTGTTTTGGATACTCTTTATGTGTACGACACATTCAACATTTTCAAATGTTATACCATTTTAATGGAGAAGAGTTGTATGCGACAAAGTATTTATGTAAAAATTAAGTCGCAAATACCAAACACAACCACTGAAAAAAATTAAATGTTTTTAATAAAATTACTAACGGAAAATTATTTAAGTTTCGGTATCGGTGTTCTATATAAACCAAAAATGTCTCAAATTTACTACCTCTAAGAGAAGACAAAGCTTTGGGAAACCGTGATTTTCATGGATTGACGGGGAGTCACAGGACCTGTGATTACTGGAGATCAGCGAATGGCGTAGGAGAGCGGAGGATCGAGTGGAGTGGAAGAGATCGATTGAGGTAACCAATGTTCACTCCGGACAGCACGAATAAAAAGAAGGTATTGGTGATTGAGTGATGAGCATATTCTTTATTCAAGATTTATCCTGGCTATATAATATGTCTTTGGTCAAGTCCCAGCAAGGTAATTGCCAAAATTATACATATTGAATTTAAGGTTGAGGTATTGCTCATAAACAAAATTTGTGATCTCTTTTCTCCCCGAATAACTAATCAATATCAAGTGACTTAAAAATATATAGCGCTTTAGCAGTTATTTCATGTGATGCTAAATATATATTTGTTATGTATGTTAAAATAAACGGCTATTAATTTCATAAAAATAAATTCCATTCAGTTGTACACTTTTGATGAATACAAATATTAAAGGTAAAAAAATCTTTTTGGGAATATTATGAATCCCATAAATAATATGTTTAAGAGACATTTGGTAAAGAAAAATCTGAACAAAAACATCCAACGTAAGGATTTCTCCAGCTTAATATTCTTTCTGTGTCTGTTTGTACTTCCGCGATGAAATAAAAGAATGTAAAACAGGAAGCTGGTTGAATTTCCGCCAAAACATACAGCCCCTTTCCATTCTCTCCTGCTACTGTTTATTACCACTCTTTTTGAAATTGTCCTTTTTTCTTTGTTTTGGATTTCATAAGTTTTTATTACCCAAAACGTGATATTATTAACATCACAGTAACAATTCCAATTAGGTCATTCATTTTGATTAAATTATATCTCTTTTATCCCGAATTATTCACTTGGCAATATAAAAAGGGTTAAATCGTTAAAAAAATACATCGTTTGTGCAATTCATTTTCACCTTGTCTGTATGGGTATCGTGTACACGATATTTTTTTATCTTGATTCGATTTTGATTTTTAATTAAGTACAGTATTGATTTTCTTTCATGAAAGAAAAGTTTTAAATAAGAAATAATTAAGTTGATACATTGATCGCAGGGAGGGAGTGAAACTCAGAAGAAAACTTTATAAAGGGCAATTAAAAGTTTAAATTGAAAAGCAGCCTAAGGAATGGCATCTGATTTGCTTCTTAGTATCGTGTTTTCAACGCACTCGTAGATGTCTTCAAAAACATTTTTTTTTTACAATTTGACTGATATTTTATTTGCTTCTTGGATTACATATCGATGGCTAAGTGTCAATATGTGTTAACTACCAAAATGTCGAAAATGAGTTAAGAACGCAGTTGGCTGTAAAATGTTACATGTCAAAATAGAATTGCCATTTCAAATCAGGGAGACAACATTTTGACATTATATAAAATGTAACATTTTACAGCCAACTGCGCTCTTAACTCATTTTCGACATTTTGGTAGTTACTGTATATTGACACTTAGCCATCAATATGACATCTAACCCCACCAAGCTAACCACTTTGTTAATCTAAGTAATTTTAAATTTTATATTAAAATGAACTTCCACAAAGTTACCATCGAAAGTATTAACCACTTTGTGTTGATATTTTTTTATTAAAACGTATGCAGTCTAAGAAATATGTTAAAAATATTGTAGTTATCTATATATGTCTTTCAACATTTTAGAAAATAAAAACAGAATTTCGTCAAATTTTTATCGTGACAATATTAAAAATGTTTTGTGACGATTTACATTCAATAACTGCTGTGTAAAAGAACGAATATCATTAGATTCTTACCAAAAGGCCACGAAATGTCACACTCTAAGCAAATTCTAACTTCCATACAAAGTTTGTATGAAAGTTTGCAGAGCATAACGAATTTGCTTAGAGCGTGACGTTTCGTGGCCATTGGGTGCAAAAAAAATAATAATAAAACATTGATAGGTGTATCTATATAAAATAAAATAAACACTTCATTCAAAAATTAAATTCATTGTTCAACCGTCATTATACCTACATTTGTGTTAACGGTACGTAAATTGCTCAAAACACGATATTTTCGACTTGAGCATTTTTTTCGGCGTCGAAATAGTGTAGTATATTTACTAACGCTATAGGTATGGGTATAACAAGTGTATGTACATATTCTATTTCGACATTGACTATGCAATATTTTCTTTTTTTATTAAAAGTACTTGACTGCGTACGAATACCACTCATAGATCATAGATGCATTGAAGTACTTGAAGCAGAATTGAAATTAATAAAGATTGACATGTTATCTCATCCAATTGATGGACTCAACAACTGCATTGAATTTACAATGGACAATAATAAACACTCATTGATTTTAATTGTGTATAGTGAAACGCCAGCGTAGTTCAATATTTTATTACTTCTAGTCACCAGATTCGACATATTTTAATATACGTATGTAGTTGCGAAAGATTTGATAAAAATGTCGGCACTTTATACAATGTCAATTTGTCTCAAGAAGGGAGGAAAAGCTAATTCTTCTGTGACAGAGACATCTGTTAATGATAAAAAGTATTATTTTCAATCGTTACAAATATTCTAAAAGAAAGAAAAGTTTATATCTGTTTTGACTAGTGTTTTTCTTACATTTAATAGGACTAGCAAAATAATTGCCAAACGAACTTGTGCTCCAAAGTTGAATGGTGATTCGTTAAATTATTTTCTTATTTTTTTTACCATATCAGAAACATTTGTTGAAAATTTGTACGAGTTGGAAACATGAATGGACTCTTAATGGAATTCATCTCATCATATATTTTTCTACGAGAACTGTTTGTTTTCCAGTTTCTCAAACTCTTAGTTTCAACGTGAGTAAGGATAGAAATATGCTACAAGAACATAAGTAGTGGTTAGCTAAATGCTCTAACTATGCTTTTATTTTTGAATTGTATTGGTGACAGACATCCATCCTTTTGATCAGAAATCCATAAATTGATTAAAAATCAATTTATTAACCTATCTGTAATGGGATTCAATACATTAGTACCGCAACCAAAGAAGCGACGTTGACTATTGATTAGGCAAAAAAAAAACCTTGTTAAAAATATAAAAGTTTGACAATTGTTTAGAAAATCTCAGCAGTATTTAACTTCAATTCTTACTTCATTTGAATAAAGGCAAAACAGATATTTTTGAAATACTAAAATCTTTTGAAACCGTTACCTGAAAATATTGAATTTGAGATTTCTATAAATAAAGTTTATTACAAACCATCTTGATATTGACCGATGTAATGATTCTCTACTATGCCCCTGATTATGGCCCTTAAATTAATTATGCATTCATCGAATAAAGAACAAACTCCTTCTATTTTTAATTAATAACACTTGCTTAGCTTTATTTGTACGTTTCAGTATGAAAAAATGACCTCCAGTCTGGTAAAAAATATGTTGAAAAAAATTGTATTTCATCTTTCAAATTTGACGACTGCCAAAACACGTTAATTAAAATTTCGCTTAAAATGAATGTCATCAACAGAAATGTATTTTATAAAAAAGTAAACACTATACTCTTTCATAGCATTTGAACAGTTTGTTGTTAAATTTATTAAAATTTGATTGACACAAAAATATTTGACATCAATTGCCAGAAGAATCAGTATTTCAATTATTGAATTTTGCCGTGTTTTTTTTTGTTTTTTGTTTGAGAATGACGTGTTTTTTTATGGTAAATTTTACCATTACCTATTATGACTTCAAATTCAAAATATATGTATGCTTACGTATGCATACACAGATATCTACACGGTTTTAATGTATAAAAAAAAATACCGTATTGAAATAATGTTTTACTTGTATTTTTGAAGAAAAAATATATGTATCATATTGCAATTTAAGGGACGTGAAAATAAAATACAATAATTTTGTTATAAATGAGATACATTTTAATAGTGCAGAACAAAATAGATACTAATACCAAATCATAGCGGTGCGGTATTTATTAGTAAAAGTTATAGAATAAACAACATTCTATTAAATATTGGCAGTATTTCAACTATTGAAATCAAAATGTGCTGAACACTCACTCATCTAATATGAATAACTGCATTAACATTATATTTATAATATAGTAATTATAATAAACATAATAAATATTATAGGAGTCGACTTCCTCTCGCTTTATAAATGGACTACCGTTAATGCACTTGCGTTCGGTGCACCAGGGCATCAACTGTGAAGTGCAATCATATGAAATCACGACCGATTAGCTCTGAATTAACTATGGGCTGGTTTCATGTTTGACTTTTGCTTTTGAATAGTTAATAAGAGCACCAAAACTTTGGAATCAATTTCAATGAGAGTGCAACCTAATACTCAAATTCAAATTATACTCATAAATGATGTCTTTGAAATATAGAAACGTGGCCGTAGTTCGAGCAAAAATCGTTGGTTCGGAAATACTAAATTTTAGTTAATGTTTGTGCCTCATTTCAATAAACATTTTAAAGCTCAAATATTATGAAAATATATCCACTAGGAAACAAACATATATAAAATTATACAAGATTCAAATTAAAATGTCATTTTCTCTTCGATGTTATTACATTTAACTTTTCATATATTTCGTTCAGACGACAAAGGACGTCGATTATTAAAGAATTCGCCTTGCTGTGTTAAAATTGATTAACCCCAAGTAAAACTATTAGTGACTTGTAAGTAAATTTCATGTAGTTATCCAAAATTATGCGACAAATAAAATTGGCAAAGTATTTTATGCTTCTCAATATATATAATACATTTATTTCTAGTGGGATTTTATCAAGCAAATGTCTATTACATAGTATTGTCATATTGATTGTATGTTCTTTCTCGTCTTACGCCAAGTAAAATAAAAAAAATCTTTTCTTATACATAAATAAAGTATTGATAATAAAAAAAAATGAATCAATTCTTATGATACAATCACTATCAAATTGTTTCATGCCCGTGCACTTACTTTGCAAATACTTTATTATTGTTGATATATATTTCAATATGTGGATTTCACATATTAAATAGAGTTCCATCAAAAGACATTTAAAAATGACTTACCAGAGAATTCAAATCAGTATCTAATAACGTTATTTTAGCAAAAAATTGTAAAAAAATATATATTTTATTGGTTGCAATTTGCAACGTATCGTATTGTATTGCACAGCGTTTATTATCTTTCCTAAAATAAAGTAAATAATGGATTATTGAAGCATTGCGGCATTCGATTTAATTTTCAAATACAAGGATTAGTATAAGATCCGATAAGATAATATGCCAAAATTAACTCAATTTTAACGATAAAACCACAAAAATTAACGATGATGAATAATAAATATTATGGAAAAAATGTTAACAGGATAGTTTAACAGGGCAGGGCTCATTGACACTTTTACGTTGCTGATAAACCGAAACGTGATGGCTTGTAATTCAATTTGCTTGGATCATTAGCGAAATAAAGGGAAAGAACGCCAAAGCTTTCTCAATTATTATTATTACAAGCTTCGTTTAAAATGCTTTTTCACTCGTTTTACGAACATTCTCAAAAGATCACATAGACGACAACGTCAGTAGCGGATTTCTTTTTTACAATAAAAGTAGTCTGTTAATGTTTAGATACTGTTAAAAAGTCAACGTTTTGTTTTTCTACTGCAAACGAAGATAAAATAAATTAGTACAAACGATGATACAAACAATGCGTTTTGTGGAAGAGATCTACAAAATATAATCAGCTCATTTAATATTGATATTTTTTACACTATTATGATTTAATGACTTAAATAAAAAAAATGCCATAACTGCTAATGCATTGAAATGCGCTAAATATTTTTAAGTCGATAGATCACACGAGAAAAACTCGATGAGAACTCGAGGTAAATTGACATCACAGACACCCACGTTTTAGGTCTCAAATTTTAATTAAAAAAAAAAAAATTTGACACTGACCTCACCGGGAATCGAACCCAGACCCGCCTGATCAAAAAAGCAAGCTCCAACCAACTAGACTACTGCGGTATATTATTATTATTATTTTTACGCAATAAATTTCAATGCCACAATAATGTGTTCATTGGTAATAACTAAAAGACATCTCAACGCCTATAGATTTTTCTTCGTTAAATGATTTGAAAAATAAGTTTTACGTTCGTAAAATTTAGCTTTAAATAAATAACAGCGTAAGGGATATATCGATCGTTTTATTTATTAGTAAGATAGTTCCGAAAAATCGAACATGGGATTAATATGTGTTTAGTAAAAAATGATACTAAAAAATATTAAATGCCAATAAACTTATAAAAAAGTAAATTAAGTATTGGTATTTTCAGGGTTGTTACACATTTTTTTCTTAATTTCCTGCTACTTAGCCCGACTTAAATATCTAAACTTGACACATCCCTTAATAAAAATTTATAAACCCTATGTACAGATGAATGATACTTGATTTTTTAAAAAAACTTGAATATTACTTTTCCTATTATCTCAAAACAAGTTGTTTAAAGCTGTCTGATTAATGAACTGAATGATTTTTTTTTCTTGAAACATGACATAAATTACACAACATAAATTTTAAATTAAATAAATATTGAAATTATTTCAATGGAATATATTTAGAATGGTATACTGTAAGAAAATATTTTTGAGTTAAAAATATACATAAAATGTGCATTCAACAGTTCAATTTTCAAAAACAATATTTATTTTTTCAGTATTTTTTTTTTAATATATACAGTTTGCGATAGATTGCGTGCGCC
Source organism: Himalopsyche anomala (assembly GCA_031772345.1). Taxonomy (NCBI): domain Eukaryota; kingdom Metazoa; phylum Arthropoda; class Insecta; order Trichoptera; family Rhyacophilidae; genus Himalopsyche; species Himalopsyche anomala. The sequence continues at coordinate 24,189,386 of CM062821.1, forward strand.
GCTGATGTTCAGTAAATTGTGGATAAATAAAACTGGGTTTGTCCATCAAATCCGCCCGCTAAAGCTAACAAGAGATTGAAAGTTCGCATTAAAAGTTCGTCTGTCGAAAAATGTGCGGTGTTTTCGTTCTACGTTAAAATCTACGGGCTTAGTAAAACGTCTATACTTCAAGACTCAATGACGACTCGAGTGGATATTGATGGGCAATACCGAAATAAATGTCAGCGTAGGACATCTATAAGTAGGCACTCGTTATCCTTTCTTCAATTTTTTTTAAATATCCATATAGACTCATCCACATTATGTATTTAAATATTTATAAACTTTGAAAGGCAAATCCGTACGCAAAAAATACTATCTCCGAATTCTTATATTCACAAATTAAATTTGAAAAAAGTCACAAATATAAATATTTTTTTCTTCGGTCAACCAGTCGAACATAAAAAATATATTTATTTGGGGTTTTCCGATTGAAGAAATTTTACTGATGAATCTCACGTTATCACAATAAAATAACTAAGCTCCCCACAAATAAAAATGATATGTTTAGAATAATATAAACACTAGAGATTGGGAACACGGTTGAATGGTTAACGTCGTTTGCTTTGATTGCGGTGCTCACAGGTACGAATCCCAGTACGGGCAGTTTCATTTTTCAATCGATTAATGGAAATCTGTTTAAAGTTATGGATGTGTTTGATGTCTGAAACTTTATTCCACCCATGCGGCTTACAAAACGTAGCTAGAGCAATAAACTCACAACTAGTCCTGTCTTTATATCCCAACTATCTTTAAAAAAAAAATCAATTCTTTTAAGAAGTTTTCTGTTGAGATAAAGTCCATTTGAAGTCTATATGATCCACTTGGGAGCTGGCATAGTAACAACAAATTACAATAGATATATTTTTTTAGATAAGGACTGATTTATATTATACTTATTTATTGCAGAAGAACTTCGATAAGCCGACGAACAGAAGCACCCGTCTCACGTGGATAGATAGATTGCATCATCTTAATATGCAATAATGTAATCACCCACTTACGGCTTTCTAAAAGCTAATAATATAAAAACTTCCCCACTTTTATATGTAAATTTTAGGTTTTGAAACTATGCACAATCGTGTTAAGCTCAATTGATGTAGTGTGTTTTGAAAAAGGTAACACGATCACTAATATTTTATCGGGTTTTTATAATTTATATTTGTACATATGTTTAACATATTGATCAATTATTCAATTAAAATCATTACAACCTTTATTATTTTGATTTGAATGTCACGATTGTGGAATATTGTAAAATTGACGAAGAGAATCTCATTAAAATGCGGAAATGTAAACCAAGCAATATAAACCGATTCAGTAGAGATTTTATAAGTTGTCTGGTTCACGAGGTTTTCTAAAAACAAATCTCTCACAGTGAAAGACATTAAGTTTGACAGCGAAAGACGCGACGGTATGATTCTTACTCGCGGGAAGATACAAAATAGAAAAATATGTAAATCAAAATGGTTGGGGATGAGGTATAATATAATACTCACAATAGATAACATCGGGCCAATTCCCCCGAAGGATTCGCTAGTATGTACTCACTATTCAGGTAGCGGAAAAATATGGAAAAGCGGCAATGTGGAAGCGACATCCGTTAGGAGCTTGTCGAAACGTCGAGGGCATTAGTTTTCCTGACACATATATTAGTAAGTTTTACGGCATTGGCGCGCTTGGTATTCTACAAGAGTATTTGGGAAGTATATTCATATATTTGAAATACGTACTCGATTTCTCAGCACGAATAAATAATTTAAAACAAAAAAAACTCAATGATACTGCAAGATTGCCAATGCCTGACTATACATTTATTCAATACTAGCTGGCCCGACGAACTTCGTACCGCCTCAGGATCAATAAATGTTGTGTTAATTTATTGCATGAATTAAATTCAGTTTGAATGAATACTCAAAATGAATTAAGTTCAATAAATGGGCAAAATTCAAAATGAAAAGTATTTAAATTACATTGAAATGATGTAATTCACGTGGCACAGTCGATAGATTTAAAGGAATGCAGTAGATCAACGATTTGATTTTGAATTGTGAAGTTTAAATGATCCACATCTTTGTTTTTAGCCGCAAGAATTGCTCGTTCAATCAACCAATTGTGATTTTTGTGATTAGATGTTTGGGAACATTTTGTTGATGAAGCCGTCCTTCGTTGAGACGAAATTGCAAAAATTCAGCGGAATCGAAATCAATCCGTTCGATTCGTCAACAGGAACACGGCCGTTACCGACGATAGTCAGCAATTGCTTGGAGAAATCTTCGGCAGATGGATCGTTTAGAAATGTAACTCGCATGTTTGTCGTCAGCAGAGGCAAGCGTTTATTTCATCGGTAACGGTCAATCTTGGAATGACTGGTAGTGTTTGGCAGAAATCGCCAGATAGTAGAATCATTGCGCCTGCAAAACATCTTGAGTCACTGCGCAGATCTTTCATAGTTCGGTTGAGTGCTTCCAATGCGCGTTTGTGTGCCATTGTGCATTCATCCCAGTTGATGATTTTACTCGCTTCCAAAACTTCGGCCATTGCTGAGTGTTTCGCAATATTGCATGTCGGTTTTTCAGTCGTTTGGAGGTTTAACGGAAATTTCAACGCTGATTGAGCCGTTCGGCATGCTTTTATCAACGTAGCCGCTATTCCAGAAGAAGAAACTGCTACAACAATTTCGGATCTCGCACGAACAGTAACCATAATCAATGACATGAGGAATATCTCCCCAGTTCCACCGGGCGCGTCAAGGCAAAATAAGCCACCATTTCCATCATAAATTGCATTCATTAACGTATCGTACACTTCCCTCTATTGTGGGTTCAACAGTGGTAAATTCGTTTGAACTGATTGGTTCAATGCATCTCGAAAATATTCACGTTCACGTTCCAATTTTCGATTGAAAGCGTCGTTCATTCCACGATCTGGCGTTGGCATTCCTAACTTGACTAACAAACTGCCGCACATGAGGTAACACATGTCTTCGATCTAAAGCAAAGCCTGGTTATGTATCTCTTCATTCATCTCGAGATCGGGATTCCCTGAACTGACACGAATTTGATGTAAAATGTCTTCTGACATGTCATCCTTGTACCTTGTTCCACAGTTCACATGGATTCGATGGAAAGCATGTCAAAACAATGATAGAAAATTATGTGCGTATCTGATTAGGAGATTCAGAAAGAATTCCCAAGTCAGAAAACATAACCTCATTTCAATATTATCCGATTTTCTTTCGTTTTCATTTCATATCATCGATTTTTTTATTCTATTCCATACTCTAAATTTAAAATTATTTAAAAGTCGATCGTGTCAGTGCCATCTAGTGTCATCTATCTGAACCCAGCATAAAACAAAATGTTCATTATTTGAAAACTCTATGAGAATATTAATTTTCTTTATAATTTCTTTTCCGTGATATTTTTCCGATGTTTTAATGCTTATTCTGCTATTCTAGCCGGAGAGGAATTTAATAAATCAAAGATCATTGAAATCCGTGCAGCGATTCTCGAGATATACGTGGTGTAAATAACCCCGCTTTGTTTTATGTATATAGATTATTTTGTCAATTAAACACCAGTTTAGACGTGTCCGTGCATTTCAAGTTTTTGTATAATTCATAATTTGCATATGGCCCAAAATCATCAAAACACTTTTTTGCGCATGTGTGGGTTACGCCCTTCTTGCTTTCCATAGTCGATATAATTGTTGACAAAACATAAAAAAGAAATTGTACAATTTTCGTTGAACTTCATAAAAATAGTCAATTGAAACTTTCTTTGTTAATAATTTCGCATTCGACATTATATAAGAGAAAAACCGTTTAATTAAATATAGAATGCTTTTCCATCAAGTATTGACAGTGGACACAGGAATTACGTACGTAGCAGTATGCATTTAAAAATAACCATAAAGTAATAGCTTACTAACGTTATGTAATATAATTCACAATGTACTTTTCCTGTCAAATATCACGAAATATTTTTTTGACGTTCTATATATAAATAGTATAGTATTAATTGAAGTGAAAAGAGTACAGTTTCTAATTCCAAATAAAACTAATCTAAGAACATTGAATAAATAACAAACAAACAATCACACCTAATGCACGAAACACATTTAAATGTAATGTCAATATTTAGACCAGAGATTTGACAGATATGAAATCGAAACAATCGAACACAATCGAACATCAAATTTGAATTGTCAATTCGATACAAACGTTCGTGCAAACATCGTAATATTGTTGTCAAAAAATGTATCATACCTAATTATAAACATAACCTCATTTCAATAGTATTCGATTTTCTTTCGTTTTCATTTCATATCATCGATTATACTCTAAATTCAAAATTATTTAAAAGTCTATCGTATAAATACAGTGTCATCTATTGTCATTTACCTGAACCGAGCATAAAACAACATGTCATTATTTGACCTATTCCTCATTTGAAAATTTTGTTCTGTATGAAGATATTAATTTTCTTCATAATTTATTTTCCGTGATATTTTTCCGATGTTTTAATGCTTATTCTGCTATTCTAGGTAAATAAGAATTTTATAAATCAAATATCATTGAAATCCTTGCAGTAATTCTCGAGATATACGTGGTGTAACTAACCCCACTTTGTTTTATATATATAGATGAACACATGAACTACAATAGAAAAAATCTTTAGTCTAGCAATACCATTACTATCATAGAAAAAAAAATGTCAAGCAATTTTTGTGTAAAAAACCGGATGATATAAGTTCCAAAACGACACTATATAAGAAACGATAAAGAAATTACCACTGTTTGGTCAGAAATGAATAGTTGGCTGGATTTTCAGTTTGAATTCTAGTAGTAGTATTCAGGGCTGTGGAGTCGGAGTCGTCAAAAATGAACGGCTCGAAATTTTTTGGAAAAATATTTTTAATGATGTGTATTCAAACAAAATAGGCCCAAGTGTTGACAGTTCATGCTTGGCTAACTTAAGATGATCTGATGGAGTACATACATATAAGTTAAAAAGATTTTTTTGAAAAATTTCCTCGTAGTCGGAGTCGTCTTTTTTTTACACGACTCCAACACGACACAGCCCTGGTAGTATTTAAAGATATGGATTTTCTAAGAAATATGCACATGATATCATTTAAATAGATTTTGCTGTCAAAAATTTGTGCTAAAACATTAAAGCTATAAAAAAAATACAAGACAATTCTTTTTTACATGATAATAAAAAGTAAAATATATGCTGCATTTTTACAAATATTCGCAGCATTGTCTACTATTTTTAATTAAAGTTATAGTTTCAATAACATCATTTTAAAACTAACAATTTTTATAACCTTTCTTTTTTTATCAAACTTGTTCCCTCTGTTGGAGAAAAAAAAAAAGCTGCTAAATAATATGAAACATCTTATTAATACATTGGCATCGTACTCCACTGTACGTGAGGATGTGGTTTCTATGGAGATATCGAAATGACAATGTCTTCTGGAAGACATGCGGTTTGTTTGACAACAGGAAATGTGACAAGAATGAAAAGGGGCGGTTCTCATCTCGTACGCCGGAAGATCACGAATAGATCGAGGCAACCTTTGTTTCCTAGTATGTTTTCCTCTTAGGCGTATGTTTCGTGAACGCTACAATAATTAAAGGTTTATTCTAAATTAACATGTATTTGCCATTTTAAGGTGAACGTCGACAGTTCATTGAGAAATCGCAGTTCTCTCACAGGTGCTGATCTCAGATGACAATTATAAGAGATGAAACATACACACTGCATTTCTACATAATATTATTTATAGTAAGGTATTTATGTGTATTGTATTTAAAACATATGATAGTAGTATTTACTAAGCGTCAGAAAGTTTATCCGTGCACTTGAACGCCTGAACATGCCGAAAGGCGAAACCCGGGTCGTTAGTGACAAAATCTGTGAGAATGCACATAGTTTGAACGATTCAAATTTAATATTGAAATTCCACCAAGCACCTTCAGTCGAATTCTTAAATTATAAAATTCATTTATTATAGAGCGATTTGTTTAACACGTTTACTGCTCATTGGAAATCGCTGACACTGAAGCCGCGCTAAACATTTTGATATTTTGCCATACCCTCCCCTCATATACCGATACGCACTTTCGCACTTGAATTTCGTAGTAGTACTGACCCGATTGTTTTTATGAATTTCCAACGATGCTGCAGTAATTTTGTAGATGCATACAGTATGCCTGCGTCATATACGGGCTTGCAGTCAACGAGTAATAACGTTAATCTATTAACAATTCTTACCTGGTTAACATAAACATTCAAAATCAGAATAATAATATGTCAAATATGAAAAATAATTAAGATGAAAATAAATTAAACCCAATTCCATAACAAATAATCAACAGTAAAACCGTTTTCATTTTTATTTGTCAAGTACTTATAGATATATTATTTTATTTGTGTGTCAATGTGTATCAAAAAACTTGTTATATATTATGCTTGGTATATCGATTGTGCTCTCTACCATACAAAATAATTATTATTAATTAATTATGAATATTTAATATTGATTGAAAGACTGACATGTTTGATCTGAATCAATTATATAAACATAAATGATTTCATTGATCAAAATATTGAATGACGTCTTTTTAAACGACTTGGAATCCGGCGACATTTTGCGACTGCGTAGAAATATTTTTATTTCTTAATATAGACAAAAATCTATTAAATGTTTTATTATACAAACTTGTAGTCTTCTGATACCAGCCATTTTCTGTTGATCGAAATGAACTGCATATCATTAATGTTATCGAGTGATGATTTAATTATTAATATTAATTAAATTATTGTATTAAAATTAAATGTTTAATGAAATCTTTTTCATAATTGAATTATATATTTATATACGAAAGAAGTAAGGATCTTGTTACTTCAACTTCAAGAATTTTCGATTGTAACGTGAACAGAGCGCTAGGCTAGACGACAAGAAACTTATGGCATTTTTTCATCTAGCATTTACAGACTCCAACGAAGACATTCATGGCTCAGCAATTTAAATTCAAATTCAATTATGTCTAAGAGACTGAGGGTAACCGAACTTTAAGTGCTTTGGCGGAACGCCATGCATTCTCTAACTAGACGCTCGTAAAATTCCCCTAGGACTTTCTGGAATTATCTACAGTTTTTAAACAATTGCAGTATTTTGCATAATTGATTAAAACTGAAAGAGAACTCGCAGAAGAATAAACACTCAATACTGTTTTTACGTGATATATTGATTCTAGAAAACAAAAAACAAATCAAAAAATGAGTAAGAAAGTATCAAGATTGTAGGAAAAACTAAAATTGATTACATAAATTCCCGAACTTTTTATATATATTTTATATAAAGACCTTTTTTTAATATTTAATATTAAATTACAAGTGAAATACAGATAAAGTTATACAAACTTTCATACTGAAATCTTTAGCTACTTTCAATGACGATTGAAATGAATTCATTGTTGAATAATATAAAATAAAAATAACTTTGATTATTCCACGTATTGTGTATCAAAATGTGACACGTGTTTCGCCTCTTTCAGAGGCATCCTCAGACAACTACTTTCGCAAATGTTTGCTTAAGTACGAATGATTTTAATTTTACCATTCTGATATATTATAATAAAGATCAAAATAAAATGGGAGGGGATGATAGAAAAACAAACGATAATGGTAATACAAATGACATTTACATTAAGAAATGATTATCAAATGAGTTGGATCAATTAAGACGGGTTAAACCGCTAGAAAATATATTACTATTCTGATATATTATAACAAAAATCAAATAAAAATGGGTGGCAAGGGGGGAAACAAGGGGGGAAAATAAACAAACGATATAGGTAATACAAAATGACATTTACATTAAGAAATGATTATCTAATGAGTTGATTTTATTTTGATCTTTATTATAATATATCAGAATAGTAAAATTAAAATCATTTTAATGGATTTTTAAAAAGAACTGATAACATCTTTGTTATCTTGTAAACAAATCAAAATAGATGAATATTGTTCTAAATTTGATTTGGGTCTCATCTGCATATTATTTATGCAAATATCATTCGTCAAAACAATTCTAAGGAAAACTAAGAGTAAAAAATATTTCAAATAAGTTGGCTGACTAGATCAATTCATCCAACCGAAATGAAATTGAGATAATTGGAAAAATATAATTGCGATACATTTTAAAATTGTTGTATAATTAATTACAGTCTACTGCGTAATGAAAAAAAACACCAACTACAAAAAATGAAACAGAAGTCTTTAGGAGAACGTGGGTTCCGTTAAGACGAAAGACTAATGTTTTATTTTAAATCAAGATATTCAACATAAGTATCTATTGAAAATAAATAAGATTAGAATATGCATGTTTGTAAAAGCACTTTTTTGGATAGAAAATTTCTCATATTATATTTACAAGATAAAACTTTCTTATGTTATGCTAAACCATCAAAATATCTTTTAATTAAATAACACAATTTGATCATCTATAAAAGATAAAAGTATTTTTTTTAATCTCGGATTCTTAAATGACGTGTAACAAAATTATTTAAGCCATACGCATGAATGTGAACATCTTCAAATATATTTTTGGAATAGCATCGCCAAAGTCAATAAAAAATGATTAAACAAATGCGCCAATTTATTCATGTCAACATTTTTGTCTTTTATATTTTAACTTTAAAAGAGTTCATTTTTATAAAGCAATATCCTCTTCCAATGTGAAGCATATGGAGTGTGTGCTACGAACGGAGCATTTAAGCAGAAGTTATTATTTTTTAAAGTACGGGAGTAGCTATTCGTCTTTTTAGGATGAGAGGAATTTTAGACGTCAGAAATTTACATGTGCATTTGAACACAAATCAATAAATCGATAAACGATACGCACTTTACACAAAAAATGGAATTATATATTTCAATAATGATCAATAACACCTTTTTTGATAAACCTGTGAATCAAATGAAATATCTTATTTCCCATTCAAAACGTTAGATTTACATCTGTACTGAATTTCCTTATCAAATTAAAAATTTATACCTTGTTACGCGGAAGTGAATTTTTGAGAAGAAAAACACTCCGGTGCAAAAAAAAAACAAACGGAAAGATAAAAATCCGCAGTTTTCGCTTCTCTGCACGCGCGCGCGTCTCCTGCCATCATTAATATGCAAAAATCATCAAAACAAATCTTCAAATATTACGAGATAAGGAAAATGTTGCGTCGTTAAGGCCCAATTTTCCTCGGCTGCGCGGCCCGTAAGCGATGAGGTGATTTCACGTGAGCAGATATCGAGATACGGCAACTGCGTATTTATGTACGAGTATCTTCCAGCGGTAGGTAGCACAGGGTGTCTGCAAATTTTCAAATGGGATCGTGCGTCAGATTTAGACCTTCAACATTGGGTACAATAAATGAAAAAATATCTTTTATTGATAACCATAAATGGGAATTGTACGTAGAAAACGATTTATATACAGTAAAACTGATAACGGACTAATGTATTCCAAGTGCTTTTTTTCCTATAAAGTGAAAAACGGCAATGCTAAAAAATAAATCTTTGGATAAGATTGCCAAATATTAATAAATAAACAAACATTTCTTTCCAAAAATACACTTTATTTATATATATTACCTACATTAGATTTAAAATAGCAAAACGTATAAACAGTTTAAACATTCACCGATATTACAAAAGGTCTAGTATCTCAAATGCTTAATTATCTTAGCATTGACATGAAGGGATATAATTATAATTATTCTGACGCACCAATATCTATATTATAATATTATTCATATACAGTAGAACCTCGATTATCCGGACTGTTCAAAATCAACACGAATTTGTTAAGCAGGTAGTAACATAAAATTTTCTTCCACTAATTGTCTCGTCTGTAATATTTACAACCTAAAATAGAAAATAAACGGTTATCAGCGTGAGCAAGAAAATTAATAAAGACAATTTATGGCCGCGGAAAGTTGAAATTCTTTAGATGAAACAATTAAAAATAGCACTAGTAAGATCCAACAACCCATTAAAAAGACATATATGAGACATCACAGTAATTACAAATTCTATAAAGTGTGCTGAATGCAACGAAAAAGATGTCACCTTGTTAATAAATTGCGATGCAATCGATCCTGGATGCCAAATGTTGAATAATGTGGAGAAAATTAAAGAAATATTTGCACCGTAGCGGCTTCAAAAAGAACAGTTTTAAACAAAGTTCAATAATTGAATTTCAATATGCATACTAAATGCACTTGTTCCATATTAATTATTTTTTTCGATTATCCAGATTTTTCATCAACCAAACTACCTTCATCTTCAATTAGTCCGGATAATCGAAAATCTACTGTATGTATGTTTGTATAATATACATATATTTATAATACTAATAAGTTCATTATTAAATTTAAATTGCAGTTTCTAGATATGTTGGACGGTTGAAAACAAAATTTCTTAAAATAACTCTGAAAACACTCTATAAGTAGGCATAATACAAAAAATACTTCGCGTTGGTAGTACAGAAAGAAGACAGGCAAGCATCAAGTTTACCCAGATACTTCTCCCATCACTTCTTCGTTCTCTTCACTTTCTTCAATTCATTTTTGAAGAATCACCCTCCATTTCATCTTACTGTCTAGGTCCAACAACCTTAAGTTGTTGATAGTCGAGAATTGATGAGTAACAAATAACAATACTTAAGTGTATTGATTTTACACAAAGATTTTTTTCTCTTCCCGAGTGGACTGAGTTATGTTTTATTTTAAGCATAATACTTTTTTGAGCACGCATATCTTACTCGGTTTAATTATAAAATAATAAATGAGATTTTTTTCAATTCATTATAATTCGGAGGCTTAAAGTGACAAAGACGAAACTAAAAAACAATATTATTGAGAATAACGCAGAACCAATTTTTGTCTAAGAGATTTTGTATTTAAGATTTAAGACATATTATATTTAACGGCAAAACATACATTTGAGAGATCGAAAGTTTGCCTTTATAATAATGGTATGTTGAAAAAATATGGTACCTATATAAAAAAAATACTAAATATAATAAATAGTAAATGATAAAATAGAGAAAATTAAATAAATATTTTTTTGTTGCTTTGCCCTTGTCACACTAAGGCTCTTGATATAATATAATATGTTCACTATCATTAGTTATATCGCCATCCCCAACGAATAAATCAAAGTGAAATACACTCTAATTTACTTTTCATAGATTTAAATGAAGACTTTTATGTATCTTAGTTATTAATTGTCAATCAACTTCTGCAAATTGGCTTAATCGTTCTGAGTATCGATGTATACATATAAAAAATCATGACTAGGTAATTATATCTGAAAATAAAACGTAAATTTCCAGACATTCAAACGGCAGAGGTATTAATCATTTTGTTCAGTTTTTTTACACAGTGAATGATAGTATAAGGTTGAAACGTAGAAGATTATATATTCTTAATAGTCCAGCTGTCATTTTTGACAATAAACGAACGAAATTTCAGAATGACGCATGCAATAAGAAGCTTATAGCGCCCTACCGCCGAAATAATCACAAAGCCTTTACTTTTTGTCTAGTATAGTAAGAAATAAAATATTCACAGCCAAATAAAAAATCGAGTATATCGTATTTATAAAAAGTATTTCTCATTTTATTCAGAAGCATGTAATACATATAAATGTATGACGGAGGTCAAACGTGATATGTTAAGACAGGGGTTGAATATATTGCATTTTTACGTGGGACATTGGCGCCCTAGTTTTTGTTTTACATTATATCAAACTACAATACTATAGATATAACTAAAATAAATAAAAAAAACTTCTTTTTTAGATTTAAAAGTTCCGAAACAGTTGTACACATATAATGTTCAGTGAAATTTCAGCTACAATCGATACTTTTTCATTTTTATAATCGTTAAGAATTCAATATGAAAAATTGATTGTAGACCTTTCTTCCACTAAATTTAACTATTTTTTATAAAAAATACAAATTCATCTTATAACAGATATGAAATTAATATTGTATTATGGAAACAAAATTATCAAATCTCAATAATAAAAGACTGGATTTTGACCTTTATTTTTCACTTTCTTTAATATTTAGTTTTGACGAAAATATTATGTAAGAAGTTAAACGCACGGAAGAAGTGACGTAAAATAAATGTTTACACGTAAAACTAAAGTAGGTACATTAAAAATTTCAGCGCTCTTATAATATTTTCAATGCAGCAAACAGCTTGAGCTGATTAAGCTACGAAAAACCACTTGCAAATTTTTATGCTCTAAGCTTTTCTTTCAGGTATTTTTACAGAATATTTTCTCTCACAAATTTGACAGAAACCCGTTTATAAGAACACAACTTTTTATATTGTATTGCATTAAAAAATAAGGAAAAAATTATTTACACATTCGACGCACAGTAATAAAACTCAAGAAAAGTTGCATGAATATACAAAATTAATAAAAAAATAAATCCAATGATCATCATTTTATCGTCTTCCGAAAATGGTCAATGTATAAAAAAACAAACAAGACAGAAATGAATCATTGTATTTAGGTACACTTGAAATCAGAGATAAATTATATATAGCTGTTTTGAGATCGCTTCATCGTCAGAACAACGTTTACATATATTTTGGTTTATCTTTACAAAATAATATACGCAAACTTAGAAGATGTAGATTATATTTTATTCATTATATCTTTTTCATCTTGTTCAATCTCACATGTATAATTTTGGGTAAAGCAATTCTTTTACTATTTTAACCATATTTTAATAAATTTTAGACATATAAATGTATCTTCAGTCAATAAAAACAGCTATGTTTCAGTTTTCAATGGCACCATCTCTCGTCCAGGAATCAGTTTCAAATTTATCACACTGTTTTATCTACCTATGTTGTCGACTATTTCTGATTCTTCTTTTATTTATGAACCGCAAATTGTGAGTTAAAAAAGGAATCCGCTAAATTTTTTTTGTAATAAGTGCTAAGCACGAAAAACAAAGTGTCCTTGGATTCGAATGCTTAGTTGAATGAACACCGAGTTGTTTTTTACAGATGAGATAATAGAATAGAACTATTGTAGTTTTTTTATAAAAAAAAAGTAAACTCAGTCATCGTTTCTAGGGTCTAAAATCTAAATTATAATACGGTGGAGTAAATAATTCTCAGGACTGAATGGATTAATATGTGTTATATTTGTATCCTGAACCAATGTAGTGTTGTTTTAATATTTCAATTAAATATGAAACTTTTGAACGAACCAGTAAATAATTTTTTAATCTAATTTTAAACAAAACAACAAAATTAATCTTGGCTGAAACTTCATCTATAAACATGTTTTTATCCTGGTGAAAAATTGTGAATTAGTTATGTTTTATGAAGACAACAACTCAATTATATTTTGGGTACTAAAGTCAATAAGTTTTCCAAGTATTATATACATACCTCGTCCGTGTTAGAAGTGCTAAAATTTGAAACTTCGAAAAGAGTGATGCACAGAAGGGGAGCCAGTTTTACGAAAAATGTTTAAATATGTCTCAGACAAAGAAAAAGCGATAACGTGAAAAAATCAATGGTCTTTTAAAAAATCTCTGTAATCAATGTTAGTAAGTCACGTTGGAATATTTTGTTCTGCAAGTAGCACTCTTATTTTTAGAACTGTTACGTACTCTATTAAATTGTTTGTGTACGTTTGTATAGATACAAACGACTTGATAAAAATTCGACAACTGGAAAAAACTTTCTCGAAAGCTCGAGACGAAACCGATCAAAATAACTTTTTTCCCTTAATATGCGATGTGGGGGTTGTTAGGTGGTAACTGGTAACAAAGTTTTGTTAGGTTCATACAAAACTCTTTACTGTGTTGGTATTTAGATAATAAAAATCAATACTCCCTGAGCAATACATACTTACATATGAGAAGAATATAAGCAATAACACACAATTTTAATAGCAGGTTAAATATATTATTAACAAGACATACAAGTTATCAAATTATTATGCTAATGGGATAAACATTGGTTTAAAGCAGCGACTTCCAACTTGGAAGACGTGGACTACTGCAAAGGCAGGCGTGAACAGCTTAAATTATTTATTTACCATTCAAAAAGTGTCTTTATTATTATACGAAATAAAGGATGGGGAGACGCGAAGATATATTTTTTTTTCTTCAAAGGAAAGCGTAGCAACTGGTTTAAATGGTTGTTTTTTTTTAATTGCACTTCCTTTGTCTAGTAAGAGAATTATGCATTAAAAAGCGGTAATGTCATCGATATTTTCAAAAAAATGCGAGATTGGAAATTTATGAGAATTAAATAGTAATAAAGGATGATGCAGGCGAGTATTTATTCGTTTCTATGGAAAGTCTGTTATATAATATAGAAAGGTTTTCTTATCTTGTTTTATTTTATATTGATTGATAAATGAAAAACATTTTATACTAGATCACAAGAATAAAAAGTTATATAAATTTCTCCAAATGGAATATGCCCTTAAGCCCCGCCAAATCACCGGCCGACACACGTTTAAACGGCAGCCGCTATGAGAACACGTGTTGCTGTTGGATTTCAGATTGTATTATTATAACAGAATGTTTTAATATATTTAAGTTTTCGTTATATCGAGATTATACTGCAATTTTAATTCATTGTCGCGGTAGTACATCTTCTTTTCTTTAAGTTATATTTTTTAAAGCTTTTTCTAGTAATAAGTAATTTTCTAGTAATTTTCACAAGATTTAATATTCTAAAAGTAATTGATAAATATTCATTTAATTCATTTAATTACAACCTTAATTCCTAAAAGCATTTTGCGCAACAATTTGTTTTATGACGAAACAAAGACCATATAAAAAATGTGAAATAATATTAAATTTTAAAAGATGCCGCTGATGGATGAAATTCAGACCGGTTGACCAATTAAATACCCTGAAGCACTATTTCGAGGCTATTACAACGAAAATTCTATTTTATTTTAGCATCAACTTTCATATTAATGTTGGCTACTTGTTCAGTAACTAATTCTAACAGTGGAACTAAAACATTAGGCATGTAGCTGAGATAAAGGTTAAGCTGTGGTCACGATGTAGAAAATTTTATAAAGTGTTTCCATGTACGCTGTCTAACTTTTTCAACATTGCTCTCGTTCTAAACATTTAGAAAACATGGGATTCCATGAATCTTTCAGCAATACGACAGTGTGATAACAGAAAAAAAAATGAACAATATTTTATTCTCACTATATCACTATATAAATATTTAATTTCTTTAAATCTAAGAATGTGTTCACAGAATCATCAAATTATTTCAATTGGTTTTTTATCAGATACATGAAATATGTTTACTACCATCGCTTGGTTCCCTACTATTTTTGTTGTACTTTGTATTTATAAAGTCTTTATCAGCTATATGACGTTTTATTGTTGTACAAATTTGTATTTTTTTTCATTCAAGAGGACGTTAGCTTATTCGTCTTAAATAGGCAATAAATAGTTTTCCAAATATTCTTATTACTATGAAATATTTTCCTTTGCGAAAACGATATTTAATTTGTATTACGCATCAATTTTCTTTTATAGATTGTAAAATAAATTGAGTAAATATTCGCTTAGTAAAATCGACCTTGACGTTTGTTCACAACATATTAACTGCGTATTTTCTTAAAACTGCTAAATACTATACAATGTTAGCATTATAAGATGTTGGTAAGATTTTTCATGCTATTGTGAACCATCAAATATACAATATAAAAGTGACATTGGCTGCCAAAACCAAAGTAGTAGACACTCCATAGAGGCAATTGCGTCCAGTTAACCTTTATTAACCCGGTTGCTTCACAAAGACCGAATACTGGAGAGATTCTAATTAAGGCAATAACCGCTAGGCTCATTTTTGCCGTTGAAACAATGAAACTCATTATTTTTAGTGGAGGGAGAGAAATTCTGAGAAATGCTGCATTAAACCTCGCCATAAAATCTAATTAGAGCGAAAATTCTCATAAACATATAAATTGAAAGCGATAATAAAAATAAATGCCAAAACTTTTCATTTATTTTCGTAGGCCTAAGATCGATTACCGGTAAATACCTTTTATGCCCATTACAAGGCTTTTTTACGAAGTTGTATCCCAAATTAATATTTTTTAAACTCAATTTAAATTTTCTTATCATCTATTTTGTTTTTTTTTTATCGGAACAAATACATTTTTCGCTATTAAATAGCTAGTTAGTTACAGTAGTTAAAACATAAAAAGTACAAAATATAAAAAGGCGCTTAGTACCAAAAAAAATAATGAAAAACTAAGTATGCAGAAATGTTCCATGTGTCACGTAGATAATTATAGATAACGACAAGAAAATCTATGCGTTTGAAAAAAATATTGAGTTGAGAATTGTAATATTTCAGAATTAAGCTTCTATTTACACCGATGTTTTTAATTAATCTGTCACTCATTTTATAGTAGAAAACTTTCGTTGATTATATTAAAATAGAACCACATCGTGCTTCAAACCTCTACACATAGATGCCAGTGTTATGAAAAAATATAACTTTACAAATAAAAAGAAAACCAAAATGGCGACAGCGGGGGAGACTATCTTTCTAGATGTCATCAGTGAATAATAATGAAAATTTTATATCTCTTGCAAAAATAAGAAAAATAAAAAACAAAATGGTTGCCGCGACAGGAAGTGAATAAATACAAAGCGAATACAAACATTATCCGCTATTATTATATATATATAAATTATAACCATTTTTCAATGCCTTCACAAGTATTATTGGTTATAAAAACATTCCTGGTGAAGGAACTAATAATCAGTACTGTTCTGAAACGCGATGGTGCTTGCAGAATGGATATTTCTAGTTATATTTATTCTGACAGTAGGAAGTTTCATCGGGTCCCTGTGGTGGGAATATAATACAAGCGCTAGGGAAATTAGTCTACAAGATGATGAGCTTTTCGTATCAGTATTGTACATTTACTACGATTCAGGTATCAAGATAATACGATTCCGAAAGTACTTATAATAATGAATAATTTTTCAGCTTATCAAAAAAGCTATCAATAAAGTCAATCATAATTATTATTGCAGACAGTAAAAATAGGTAATATTATAATATTTGTATCATATATAAATAAACGTATTGGTAATAAATGTTAGCAATTTTCGCCGATCGTAAAAGCTCTCCATCGTTCACCAGTTGAAGTCTGTGAAGTTATCACGGTAATTTCATTGGATCCCAGAATCCATAAACGTATTTTAAAATTGCATTTAAAAATACCACATTTAATTTTATTATTTTTTAAATGTAACTTTGGTGATATTTATGAATATTTTTTTAAATGTTTGTACCTTGTATAATATATCAATTTCAAAACAACCACGGGATTCAAAATTTTATTGATTACTATTATTAATTTTTAATTGTTTGATGTTTCATTGATTATAATACACTTATCCTGAAAACAAGGCTTATGAAAGAAACTTAATTTTTTTTACCAATATCAACTGTAGTCAAAAAGGTGTTTGTTTTCTCTCTCTATCTACATATATTTTACTTGGGATGCTTAGTCCAAAAGCTGGGTGAAACGAAGCTGTAAAATTTAATGAAGCTGAATGCAGTGGAAACTAAATTGAAGCTAGCGTACTAAAATATTTTCTTATCTCGAGAAACTAAGTCGCTGAAGACAAGTTTCAGAGAGATTTGTTTGAATTAGCAAGTTGATTCCTCTTCAGAACTAATATTCTGTAAGATATGCATAATAGTGCAGTTGGGTTAGACATGTATTTCCAATAAAACTTTGTCAATAGAGAGAATGTTTTGTGTTGTCTTGTGTTTTCTTGTTAGCTATTTTCATGTATATGTGGTCTAATTTGTAAGAGCTTAGCAATCATATGGGCATGGGTTCAGTCAGGTCAATATCAAATTATTATTTTTTACTTTATATTTCAATTCTTAGACATGAGAATTTGTGATTTCTCTTCTCCTCCAGTTTTTTTCGAGTGACATGTTTATCGTATTTTTTTAAAAATATTTTACATCAACTGTAATGCTAAAACATATCTTTATTAAAATCTTTTTAAAAAATCAGTCTAAACTTTCCTTTTACTTAAAGTAGAGCTTCGAAACGGGAATGAGCCAAAAACCAAAACAGTTATTTTTGTCGGAACGAAAACCGGAATATAAGCTTTAATAAGATGTTACTTACTAATTCAATTACCGTTCAGCTGTGACGCATCTCGATATAGTTCTCATAATTTACAATGTTATTTAAAAAAATCTATGGCTACGGCTGTTATTCCACGGTACCGGACCGTCATAAATGTATTACTAAATGTTCTCAATTACAGTAAAAAATATTTATTAATACAAATAAAAACATTAAAAAAATTATCCACTCGGAACTCACCCAGGAAAACCGTTATTTTTTCCGGAAAGAATACTAGAACCGAACAGATATGTATTTTTTACTGGAACCGAAACGAAAACCGAAGCGCAAAAAAAATAACGGTTCGAAGTCCTGGTTTAAAGCAATCTACATATATTTAAATGTATATAAGATGTTGATGTTTCACTACATAATTTCTGTAAAAGTTTATTTAATTGCAAGATATTGGAGGGATTCCGATTATTTATTGGAAAATAGGTACATAAAGAGTCACGATAAATGCGTTCTTCAAGTACTTAATATATTTATAATACGAGTCATCTGGTATCAAAATCAGAACTATCGCATATATGTCGAAATTAAACTAATAATGTCATATTATTCTGCTGGTTATAGTGTATGGCTGGAAATTAAAAAATGTTTGAAAATCAAATAAATGTGGTACAAAAACGCAAAAGAAAATGATGCGTGGTATCAAAAGCAGAACTTTCCACGACGTTGGAAACAAAAGTAGAACAGAATGGTAAATCTGGATTTCGACCAATCACAGAGCTATTTTAACTCTTTGAGGCACAGGATTTTTGGTGTAAAAAAATACCCAGTTGCACAGAATGTTTATGTTCAAAATATTTTTAAAAAAAATGTTACATAACTATTCATTATAATCTAAAATTGCAAAAAAAAATAGTAATTCCAAAATAACAATAATGCTAAAATGCTCTATTAGTTATCTAAATTCGGATGGTGGGATAAATTTCAAGCTGCTGTGCAAGAGCATTTTTTTTTTTGAGGTGGTTAATAGAATGACCCACCATGCATCGTAAGTATAAAAAAATGTGGGACACATTTAATACCATGATGCCCCAAAGAGTTAAGTGATGTCCCATACAAATTTTAAGTTGCACTCGTTGATGAGCTATGTTTAAAATTGAATTTAAATTAATACAACTCAAAAAGCCGACAATACGTTTTTCGTGTTTTTCTCGCAACTTCGAAAAATTAATAGTTCTACTTTTTAATACTATACGACTCATATAAAGTATTAAAAACCATTCAGAGTGAAACTAAATCTTACAAACTCACACTACAATTGTATCAATTCGTATTATAAATGTATAGTCGTATAGAGATAATACAATAGAGCTAAGACATGGAGACAAGAGCAACTCTCTCAGTAATGCAATTATGAAGTTTACAACTGCACCACAATGGTACTAAACTTCACGAGCAAACCAAATGAAATAGTAATAATTAATTGAATCTTATAGAACTTTACAACGTCTACGTGACCGAAGTCGTACATTTGTATAAAAAATCAATTATTTAAATGTTTATAAAAATACACGAAAAAATAATTTCAAGTTATTCTAAAACATTAATAACACATTAGAAACTAATCCGACAACTTTTTTAATTCGTCTGACGTATGTCGAATCTACGTAAGCACAACCTGATATATGTCGTACGAAATAAACTTAGTAGTAAATATCGCTTGTATGGGTTAGTTAGCTCAAAATAGTTTATAGCGATAGTAAATTTGAGTTGGCCTATGTGGTTTAGTGATGAGTTTTACACTAAGAATCAGGTGGGTCTGGGTCCCGACAAAGTTCAAATTAAATTTAGATATTTTATAATTTAAGATTTCGACTGAAGATGCTTGGTGGAATTTCAATATTAAATTTGAATCGTTCAAATTATGTACATTCACACAGATTTCAGACACAGTCAGTTCTTGAATTCATCCGTGCACTTGAACGCCTGAAGATGCTGAAAGGCGAAACCCGGGTCGTTAGCGACAAAATCTGTGTGAATGTACATAATTTGAACGATTTAAATTTAGATATTTTGTATTTAAGATCTTAGATATGGTTTTCTGCGATGTTTCTTTTGTGACTATTCATGAATATTATCCAAAAGCTCGGAAAACAAAGCCGGCAGTAATCATAATCCTAAAATCTTGGTTGATCAATTAAAAATTATTTTTTTGATGTTTGGTAAAATTATGTTAAATATTTTTCTTTGTATTAATGTAAAACCTTGCTATTTTAATATTATATATCTACATTTTTTGTGAAATCCATTCAATCGATTACTGTTGTGTTTTGTATACAAGTAACAGGAGTTAGCTAACGCTTTCGTTACAAACTCGATTTGATTTGTTTTAAATGTACACGTTAAACCTTATTTTTTTCTTATTTCACCTGTAAATACCAGAATACTAAAAAAAAACTTTTTTGGTAGTGATTTTTTTCAAATTTTTCTTTGAATCTGTAAAAGGTAAAAATTAATGGTAAACATTTTCGTTTGAATACACGACGCATTACTGTGATCGTCCCTGTAATTAGGCGCGTTTTAAAAGGGTTGTTGTGAAGATATGCACAATCCTATAAAGATATTTATTGCCTTACAATAAACCTAATGTATACGGACAATATACATTATAGTTTTAAAGCTGTTATTTAACGACATTATTAGATGGGTGACGATAAATAATACGACGCTTTCAACCCCTTAATAAATTTTCATAAAATAATATTATACAACATACTATGTAAACCCACTAACAATATTTGATGATTTACATTAATAGTATCACTCTAAAAGATAATTATCAAATCGTTTAGTGAAAATCGAAAAACTTGATTCATTCATGGTTTTTTTAGATTATATACGATTGACGGATAACCCTCAATAAAAAGAAGATACACTGTCACAGACCTTGGAGCCAGTGGTGTACTGGGGACAGGTCAGTGACCTGGCACCTGAAAATAAGCAACCTTTTTGACCTAAAATACATACATATATTCAAAATATTATTCATAAAATTTAAAAACTTTATATCAAAATTGATCTACCAGACGAATTTTACAAAAAAAAATGTTCACATACAACGTGAAGAAATTAATTAATTGAATTTAATTGCGTTTATTGCGTGCTTTTTTATTAACGTAATAGTTAAAACTTGTGGTTTTTTAACTTTGGACGGATATAAAAAGAAAATAAAAAAAAATAGGGAAGAAATCAATGACCTACCTGGTACCTATTTATTTACCACTACACCACTGCTTGGAGCTCATCACGAACGAGCACATTGAGAAACACTATTGAGGAACTGACAACGATGTATTTTACAAAAATTCTTTATGGAAAACTATTTACAGACTATAATTTGTCTGCTGCATCTTCACACATAAAATAATATGTAGCCTAATTAAGAGTAGCTTCATAGTTGAATTATCAATATTATGTTATTCATTAATAATTTGTATCCAATATTCATAGATTCGTTTCATATTTTTTTTAGAATTTTTTTATCACACCTTGTGTTTAGTCTTACTTAATTTTGTATAAATAATCATATAGCGTTTTATATTTAATCAATTGATAATTCTCGTGAGTCGTGATGATTCAAACCGGTACTGTTCTATAATAATGTGGCATTAGTAATTTTAAAAAAAGAATATTATTACATTATGCCATTCCAACAATAATTGACAGTGAATACCGTAAGTGATAATCTATCATGTTGGCTATTAGATTAATCTGAACACACTCAACCCATCCCTTTTTTCTGAAAACCCGTATAAATAATATATCCCGGCCATCATCGCCGGGTGGCGATGCTCAAAATATCTAGTTATACTTAATACCGTTGCGATTTTTCAATCAATTTAAATTTTGTATTTAGAAATAGTCATTTTATACCTTCCCTAACCAAACCTGAAAACAATAACGGGGGAAAGATGATAATTTGGCTGGTAGTCAGTCAACCCATTACCTTATTGTTCTTTATTTATCATTTCTAAATAAGGTTAAGCAGTCTACTGAACTTAAATGAGCCTTCTAAAATACTACCTTCCTAGTACCCACATTTTACATTTCGTACAGATCGTTCCAAAATGTCGGTATAAGTACATACATGTTAAAATAACGCATATATATTAAATGACACCAAGTCGATGCCTTTGTATAAGCATCACTATTTAAGCTTTTTGGCGTGAATACGATAGCAAATTAGTATTATCTTTTATATCCCTATTCTCAAAAAATAGAGATGTTGGGCAAATGAATAACAAGCAGTTTTCGTAGAAAAAATTCTGTTGAGAATCCATTTTTCTCCACAATAAAAACATACATGGATTAAAAAAACTAATTGAAATGAAGAAAATTAACTAAACTTACAATAAGAAATATTTGTTTTGCTTTAATTTTAAGATTTGAAATAATGCGATACATTTTTTAAGTTTTTCTGTTTTTAGTGTATGTCAAAATATTTTTTAAAAAATACGAAATCTTTAAAACATGGACTAAAATGATAAAAACTAATATGCTTAAATATTCATTATTTGTATATAGAGTTGTGAAATAAAACTAAATTATTTAATAAAAATAATCCGTCTAGGTAGGATTATGCTTGAATAATAAATATGAAAATATCATTTGTAAAATCCTCAAACAAAAACACATTGTTTTTTGCGTTTCATTTTTGCCGAAGCGTTCTCTGTTTTTCTTTGGTGAATCTATTTTCGACTCCAATGAACAAAAAAAAACTCTGTTTTTTTTTGTCAAGGTTCAAATATTTTTTTTATCATTCAGTACAAGCAAGTGGTGTCGATACGTCGCTCAACGTTAATTATGGAGTAGGTTCAAGGCAATGAGACATCAACTAAAGCCATGTTATGTTGACTTAAATCAGTTAACTTCAACCTTTTTACATCCGCGGACCGGTAAAAATTGGAAAAATATTCCGCAGACCCGCGTCAACAATATACACATATTTACGTTCAGTCAGTTCTCAACTTAATTCGCAGACCGGTACCGGTCCTCGGACTATTGGTTGAAGAGCACTACCTTAAATGATGTTTCATATATTTCAATGTAATTCTTATAACTTACAATGTACAGAGATGAGCATTATAATATTTACAAACCAAATTTGAAAAACCCCTAATTACACTCATTAGTCATTTTTCATATATTCTTAAAATTGTATTCAAACTTTAAAAAAAAGTTTTATTTATGAACATAATGGCAGTGTGTTTAGATTTTTATATAACAATTGACTAATTACATTTTTTTTATACAAAACTCTTTTTATAAGTTAGTCTCATAGTTAACCATTAAAAATAATGTTTAAATGCGGTTACTAAATATAACACCTACATAATATTTTAACATATTTTTTTTATAAAATATAATATATTGTTGGTCTTACCGCATTTTAAAAGATTCATGAAATTGCTGAAAAAATGGAGACCGCAGCTTTCATAAAGGCTATGTATGATAAAGAAGTATGATGCAGGTTAATAAATTTAATTGAGTTACGAATAGCAGAAAATCTGTTGTTTTAAGGGTGAGTGAAATGGTCCTCATAGACACCTATGAATAAGAAAAACTATTAAATGACTTGCTTGCAAACATTCGTGTAACTCAAGAGTTCCCAGAC
This sequence comes from Himalopsyche anomala, assembly GCA_031772345.1. Classification (NCBI taxonomy): domain Eukaryota; kingdom Metazoa; phylum Arthropoda; class Insecta; order Trichoptera; family Rhyacophilidae; genus Himalopsyche; species Himalopsyche anomala. Next base: position 24,213,308 of record CM062821.1, read on the forward strand.
TTTTTCGGTTTCGGCGCCCTTAAAATATCAGATTTTTTTGCGGCGCCCCAAGTCAAAACATTGGTTATCTCATGGCAAACCGTTTGAACAGCTACTTCTTATTTTCTTACAATAAATTGAAAAATTTCAAACAAAAACTCTTATTTATGTTTGAAAATTTTATCAAACGTTTACAAAATTAAATACATACATTAATATTAACATGACCTCTTTTTCCTTTCTTGGACATTCAATCTGATTAAATCTTGAAATAGTAACTGTCAAATGGAGATTGTTTAAAAAAAAAATGAATATATTAATCATTTACCAATCGTTAGGGCGGGTAATTGTTGAAAAAATAAATATTGCGTTTCGGTCGAATTATTTTTTACTAAAAAATAAAGGGTCACTGCTTAACCACACCACTGGCTCCCTGATATTTTTTTACAGATACCTGTTTGTGCAATAGAATAATAAGAAATGAATAACACAACCGGGATGTTTTTAAAATTCTATTACGCTAGATTTTATGAATAACACGAAGGTTAAAATTTGTCTTAATTGTAAATGTCGCTGTAGAGTTTAGACCATTGCACTCACCCTAAAATAGACATCTTCAAACGTTTATATGTGCGTGCGGGTCACCCCGTGATCCTTTCGCCCCCTGTGCGCCACAGCCTACTGCCGCCCAGCGCAGCGCGGCGCCTACCGATTTGCGACCAATCTTTCGCAAGGATGCCTTTTGGCGGACCCGTACGTGCGGCAAATTTAACCCCATCATAACACCACTGAGCTTCAGAACATGCTTTGATTTATAAAATAATCGATTATTGAAAGAGTGTAGGAATATTATTTAAAATTTGTGAATTTATAATCGTCCTATTTGGTAGACACGTTTCACTATTAAATCACTACATCAAAATTCCCTGTACCGCAACTTCCAATAAGATGGTTTAGCATAGAAATATACAAAATCAAACGTTTCTCATTTAATTTTAATAATTCTCAGCACGAGCATATTAATCATGGAAGCAAACCGCTACTCGTTAGGATTTTTTTTCATATCAATTTAATATTCTATAAACCAACATAAGTATTTTTTAAGAAGGCATGTTATATATATATTTGTTATTTCGTTGTATTGATAGATGATTTCCTTTAACATGTTTAACTGTTCGAATATTTTCAGTATTTAGGTTCACGTCAATAAACGTTAACCTAAATACATCATTAATATAAATCAATAAAATAATATATACTGTTATTCTATAAGCAAGTAATATAAATATATATGTAATTTAATAAAACTCTTCTGGTTTTGCTCATCAGTTGATAATTCTCGCGGTGAGAAAAAACGGTCCTTATCTATAATAAATAATGTGAAATGAGTACAAAAAATGTTTTAATTTTTAATACAACGACACCAAGAATCGATAGAGAACACCTTAAAATGAATATTTTGTTTTTTTTTTATATTTGTAAATTATCGAAGTTTAGATATTTCATCTTCCTTTTCCATCAGAGTTATTTTAAACAAATTTCTTAAAAAAATTATTGGTTATCAAAACTCAAACCATTGAACGATGTTAATAAAAATTTGTTCGCTAAACATATTATTTTCATATATTATGTTTCTTACATAAACAGTTCTGTGCGTCATGATTTATAACATGCACGAAAAAATACATCAACTGTTACAATTTTGTGGAAATCTTTCGATACTCGATAGTCGTCATACCAACATTAAAATGGCAAAAAGGTGGTTAAAGCAAGAAAATACAAGAGACAAAAAAAAATATTTATTTAAAAATATGATTGTCAAAATTTTACGATAAAAATGCTCACCTCTTTTTCCTTGGTGTTAAATGTTACCTGGACGACTAATAATGTTAGTAATGTAGATAGATCTTTATCCTGTTTACAAAATCTTTTTCTTCGTAACACATTTTTTCTGTTTAAAAATTTTACATACCTAATAAAATAAATAATACTTTTTACGGAATAAATCGCACGATAAAAATTACGCATTTGCAAGCATTCATATTTTTGACACATGTTTTATAGAGTTTTTGAAAAATATGAAAGATATGCTTATCTAAAGTCGATACGATTTATTTTGAATAATACAGCAGATGCGTGACTTTAACCTTCGTTGACACAATTTTATTTTTAAACTGAATACATTTATGATGCCAAAAATAGTTGAGATCATCTTTATATAATTTGTTTTTTAGAGACTAAATATCATGAAAATTATTCAATCTCTAATCCATCCCTTCAGTATCTAAAGTTTCTATGTACATTATTAAATTTGATATTAATGAGATAAACTTTAATAAGTACTCGACTCAATTTTCTGTTAAATCTTAAATCGAGTCGAAATTATTCAAAGCCAAAGAAAATGTTTTTAGGAATTTATTGTAAAACTTTCGTTCTTCGAGTTTACGATTATTAAATTTATATAAGATAGTATTTTCCTCGACACGTTACTAATACATATTTGATTTTTAGTTGGTTTCCTAAATTACTTTTTATTTATACCGCCGATTGTGTTTTTATATAATTTTTTCATGTATCTTCATTGTGTTGCGAGAAATCATGTGATTATGCGTTAAATTTATAAGTCTTGTTTTTTTTTAAAGAAAACTATTAAATTATGTCTGTGTACAAATAAAGAAATAATGCGCTCTCTATGAATTTTTCCACCAGATGTTATGACGTCAAATGTCAAAAACTTGTTTGTCTGTATTGGGAGAAATTATGGGGGTGTAGGTGTAGATACAGCGTGTGAGTTGTTTACAAGAGGACAGTCTGTTCTTTATGATCAAAATACAAAAAAAAAACGACTCACTGTGAGCATTTTCATGAGAATCGACCATAGAAAATGTTTCAATGTGATTTATATGAGAATAAAAAAGTTCTAATCGCGTTTTCCAATTATTAAGAACCAGAGCTCGAAAAAAACTAATTAATTCGTATCCTTTTTTTTAAAATGTATAGCCAAATCACAAGGGTCAAAATAGAAGCGTCTACATGCAATTGAACCTAAAAAATAATTAAAGTCGTGTTTTAAGCATTAGGGCGGAGTCGTCTTATTCCTAATGACTTCACAATTCACTCTTAAGAAAAATTGAAAAAATCAAATATTTAACAATAAATTGAAATTACTGAACCCAAACTCCTAAAGTATGTGCAACGGCGGATAAGTGATTACTTCTCATTGAATGTAAATCAAAGAAAATAATTTTTGTGTTGCTGGTTTCCATTTATTTGAATGCACTCATTAGACAGCTTAACAGCAAATATATTCGATTGTTTTTGTAGCATAATTAATAAGGCTTGTTTTATATACCAGGGTCTGGGACGTATTACGTGAAATACGAGAAAAATATCAGATATTTATTGAATTATTTTTTTAAATATAAATGGTAAACAGTTTCTTTTAATTAAATATTACAATATTATCTTAAATAATATAAAAAGCGCTACAAAGAAAACTCGATGAACAGTGATCCAAGCAACAACAAATTAGTCTTAGATTAAAATTGAACAAATAAATTGAAAATATGTAAATTTGGAAAGTATTCAACGAACAAAATCCGAGGAAATTTGAATTCTTGAATATTACAACTGAATGAAATGGAAAAACTCATTAAAATATTTTGATTGGCTTGTAAGACAAGCTTTATTACGAATTTGTTACAGCTTCTATTTGTTTCCAACGTTGGCTTCAGAATATTAGAAAAAACACGCCAGAGTAAAATGGGAGTCCATTTTTCTATTTCATTTCAACAATTTGAAAGAAAAATCCAACCCAAAGAGCTTAAGCATAGCAACCAGAAATTAAGTAGGTACAGTGTGGTTTTTAGGGAAGTCTTTTTAATGTAGTAAAGAAGAATGAGTTGCAAAAAATACACTTAAAGCGATGGTATGTTAAATGGGTCAGTAGGTAAAGCCCGAAAACAAAAAAGTGCCAAGAAGTAAAATAGCTTCAAAATTATTGTCGGTGAGACACAAGGTCAATTGTGATCTTCAAATGCTTTTGTTACTTACAAAGATACTTTTCTTACTATTTGTAAACGAGTTCAATTAGTATATTATTAGGTAGATTATTAATGTATCGGATATATATATATTATATAAACGTTTGACGTTTCGTCAATGAATAAATTTTCGTAAACAATACAAACTCTAAAATATCGATTTGATATGAAAAAAATTAATGATGGTATAGTGATTTCGCCCAAAAATAACCGGCATATAATTTAATTTGTATTAAATCAGTCATGCCGTAAAATTTAAGATCCAACTAACGTTTGATATGAAATCATTTTCCGTCCGCAATATGTCGTGTCTTGTAAATCTATTGTTATTTAAATATCTCATCAAATAAGCCCTTTATAAGTGAAGTGAGTCAAATAGTAAAATGGTAAAACTTTTTTCTTGGACTTTTTTTACTATCAAATCTTTATTTTATGTTCTGGTGGATTGCATATTTTTATTTTACGAAGATAACACTATTGCAATGATTTTTCCTGATGTTACTACACTTTTACGATACTTCCGAGTTGTGAAGAATATTACAAAGCATCTTATATATTTTTTTTTCTAAAATACCACTTGGCTTACTGAACCTCTAATGAATCCAAATAAAATAATAATATAAATAAAAATTTAAATCTCTTAGGGATTATATTTGATGTGTGGTATAGTGATATTACTAGTATTCAATTTACATACATATCTTAAGCTTATTCCAAATAAAATTTTAAACTATCAAATTGTGTACATGCATACACGTTTTTGTTACCAACGACATGACGTTTTTTCAGGTAGAACTATAGATTGAATAATAGCTTCAAACTTATTGAAGATAAATTGTGTTCTTATATATACACGATAAAACTATTTGCGAAACGTCCGTTCAAGTTCATTTGAATTCATAAAGATACCAAAGGGCAACACCCGGGTCGTACAAAACGTATTGAAATGTACAAAATTCGAACAATTCAAATTTTACTAATATTACAATTCTATTACTATTAGTATCGACTATTATTATTAACTATTATCGTTTTTCATACCATTATAACAAAAATATCAAATTCAAACATGAGTGACGTATCACCCGTGTCATTTTTGTTGTTGACTGTTAATCTGTCATTAAATTGTTTTGTAAAATGATTTACGTATGAAAATCAATAATATATGTTCGATTATATATGAACAATACCGTGGTTGGTTTACAGATTGATAATCTACTTGAGCACAGTATTTTTCAATTAAACACCCCACTAAAACGTATAAAATATACAATATGAGTAATGAGTATTGAACAGTATGATCTGATGCAAATGCAAAATAGAACAACCAAATTAAACGAAGTGTCGTCTTGTGACAGTGCCAACTTTACTCTGGAAATACAGACAATTTGTCTCCGAGGATCTCATTCTGAACTTGCTTTTCAATTACACTCCATTTTAAAAAAATACATTAATTTTTTTTAGTCGATAAGTATATTTATTTTTACAGACAAATATGAATAAAAATATTTTAAAATTAGAAGTTATTATTTTGAAATGTTTATTTAAGAAAAATGGTAGTGATCAATTTTCAAAAAAATGTTTATTGGTCAAATTCAGCTATATAGAATTTTGAAAACATCCCAGTTTTCACTAACTGTGTACTGTATAAAATGAACAGGGAGACGGGTTTTCAACATATTTCATCTCAACCAACACGCACAATTAATTTATTTTAAATATTATAGGAAGCACTGACAATAAGGAATATATTAATATCATCACTCCATTTGACATTTTACAATTCTCCATATGATAGTTACTATTTCAACATTCAATGTTGAGTAGCTTTGAATGTCTAGTAAAAAAATGAGGTGTTTTCATTGAAATAAATCATTTTATTATAAGAAGATAAGGTTTTATCAATTACACGATTTTTTTCAAAAAAGCCACTTGAACATTTTTTATAAATATGTTAGATCTCGCTGTAGACAATTTCAGTCATCCCTAAAAAAATATTGAGAATGTGAAATAAATTATATTGAAAAGCGCTGGAATATTTTCTGGTGAAATGGGACTACTAAATAATATAATAAACATATTTCACTGCTAACATGTCACTCTGAATACACTTGCAATAATTAAAACATGAAACTGAGATACTTTTTCGCACTTTGCTCGATACCAGAAATAATAGTATGTGCGTAGAGAAACCGATTCATAGCAGTGACGGTATTTAAATCATGAATATGTTTTGGTACACATCTCGAAATAAAAACGGTGACATAGGTACATTTAATACAATGCATGTGTGCACCAACAACTGGCAACTGGCCACAAATAGCACACGCTTACGGCGAAATGATAATTTTAGATTATTTTTCTAACTCGAAAATAGTAACGCAACAAGCAATTTTGTACACCGGCTGCTAGCTTTTCATCATACAGTCGGAATAAGTAAATAAATTTATAAAATAAAAACGAAACGAAAAAGGAAGGAAGTTTTAGAGCAAAAGTGTCCACTATATTGATGTTAACTGTCAATTACTGGTAGAAAGACAATTTTTTAAACATGTATGTATGTAGTTTACGCACACGACATATCAATATTATTAAAAAGATTTAATATTATATCGCGTATCGTAACAATTAATTATATAATTAAATAATAAATAAAAGACATTTTACAATAGTCGTTGAAATCGTAGTAATTTTACAGGTCCGGTCATACATAGTTTATCATTGCTTTGCAAAGAACATTTCTTCTGAAATAGCAGTGATATTTTGATTTAAATTCCACACTAGTTGCGTTCAATTAATTACTTCTGTACGTATATACAATAATTCGTTGGATATTTATTCTCAAGTGGATCTTGGAAAAATTATTTCGACACGAATCGTTTTTAATTGAAATATTTTTTCACACAACTATCTATCCAGTGATTAATTGTGAACTTCATTAAGAAGACTTGACTTAAGAAGTTGAAAACAATAATTGCAGAAGGAACAAACAACTGACATGCCAAAATGCCCAAGTAAATACAAGGCGCCACTTGAAATAAAAGATACATTAAAAAAAAATTTTAAAGCATAAATATTTAATATAATTGGTGGATACCCTTTTAATTTTTTGAAAACATATTAATACTAATTGACATTTTGGATTATGTTATTATGATTACGAATTTTATGATCACTTGATAAACATGTCAGATTTAAATATTAATCATGTTTTGATTTTGATTATTGACGTTTTGACAAAGATAAATAAAACCCAATACGTCGAAAGAAAAATGTTACAAAAAATCCTTGAAAATTGTTCTAAAGATACTCAATCTAGCATAATCTCATTGATAATATCAATTAGATTTTAAAATAAACTGACAAATAAATTCTCAATAAATCACTTACATTCAGTTTTTTTTGGTTCTTCAATGCCAATAAGAATTTAGAATCACTTCTAGAAAAAAAATCGATAAACACTTATCTACAGTATATTTAAAAAGTCTATTCTAGTCTTTAAAAACTAGGTAGAATGTGATTTAATGATTGATTTCTCTCGCATGATTTAAATTACAAATAACGTCAACACCAGATCGTTTCATCTGAAATGAGTTAATTCCTATTACATTAAATTCTTGAGGCGTCCAGTTTTTAATACCACGAAGGAAGCACCAATTTAGTCAACTGTACAATAAAATTCAGTCAAGTGTACATACGTATGTAACATTGCTATCGATTTTGCGGTTTTGGTGGCTTATACATGCTAATGCCCCCTTTATAATTTTCCTTACTGTATCCAAAGAGAATCTGCATGTCAAAATTGTGATATTCTATTGCCTAAGATTAAAAAATCTCTATCCTAGCCATCGACTTCTTTACTGTTAAGATATTCTCCATTATTTCTGGCTACAATATATTATATAATGAGCCTCGAAAGGATTCCACATTTCAACATGTAATCAGAAAAAATATTTCTTAGAGAAGAATTGCAGAAATTCGTTGAATATTAGCGACATGGTAAAACAATATTTGACCACGTAACGCAAATTTTATGTCATATAAAAAAAATCATGAGTATATTCAAACATGATTCCATGCAAGCTATTTCAAATTGTCCTTGCCAAATAAGGATATATAAACGGTTCTTATTATGAGTGTTTATTTATAAGTTACACAGAATGATTAAAACAATAAATCATTTTTACTGGAAAATTTGCCAGTACATGTAAAATCAGAAAATTTTAATGGTAAACATTTTTTTGGTGAACCATTTGAATGTAAACATTTTATCACGTTAACATTTTGTCTTTAGACCATTTGTCGGCACACCAATTAGGTGGCGTGACTTATAAATATAGCCCGTCTGAAACGGAGGATCACGATTTGTGTGAGATTGTCGCATGTCGTCGGCGTACGCCACACAAACTAGTTAAATATACAATTTAAAAAAATTAACAAAAAACAATACTGGCACACATGAGGGAGGCTTGGCGACAAGCGAAGTGAAAAGGAAAAATATGTATAGGCAACTGTTAAGTTCGAAAGAGACGACAATACACGGAAAGTCAAGTCAACTAGCCTTGCCAAAACTGAAGCAAAACGCATTCGTCTGGCATTCGCACAAGAATATTTTCGACTTCCTACATTTTTTGTCTTATATCTATCTACTTCCGATTGAAAGCGTCTACAAAACTCGAAATATTATTTGACATTGATTAACAACTCAAGTATAATATTGTTTCATAATATATTGAATATTTATTTAAATTTGTTACCCGTGAAAATGTATGAGTTCAATCTCCATATATTGCCGTACATGTGTTCAATTATATTAAAATATCAGTTATGACAAAATATATTTCAATTATTGAATATAATTAAATTCTAATGGGTCAGAAGTATAAATTTTTAAATAAGATAAAATTCTTGGCGTTTCCGAGGAAAACCATTTAGACAGTTAATTAAAATACTTTCCACCTACCTTTTTTCCTTGTAATTTATTGACTTATTTCGCAAGATAATTTATTAGTTTATCCTATTATATTATAATTATTTGTTTAGATTTGTTGGTCGTAAGGCTTATAATTACAAATAACAATATTACATATTTTAAAATTGTAATCTCATAACATTGAATATTCCAATAAAAAATCATTTTAATATTTTACTTCAAACTATTAATAATCACAATATGTAATTATCAGTAAGATCAAAGATTACCTTTTCCTATGTCTATAAAAGCTTTAATCTATAGTAAATATTTATTTAAACAACTCACGCATACATTGAAACAAATTCGTAATTTCAAGGATAAATGGAAATTTTTCGAGTAAAAAAATCCTTAATACATTAATCACCAAATCATTAATTTGGATGGTAAGAATATTAAATAATAAATCTTCTCTTTCATGTCAACGTATCTTTTGTATTTTACTCATTTATTAATCATAGATACGACAGCCAAGATTCGTTCATGGTCAGGTCTGAAACCATCAAGTGACATCCACCAATATAGTTTGGATCTGCCTAGTCTCCTGCTCCATATTGAATTATTATTATCTAACTCGTTGGCGATGGTCTTCGACCCACAGTATGTTTTTGCAAACAGAAATATAAGCAATTGTAATATTAATCTCACACGGTACAAAACAGCTTAAATAAAGTTTAAAGATTTATGTTTGCAAAATACGCTTTAGACAATTTTAAACATATTAAAATAATATATCTGTAGCGATAAAAAACGGAATATACACCATATTGTCATAAAAAAACGAAAATCAATAAAACGTTACTCAAACACTTGAATTCGGCAGTTGACAACGAATAATAACCGGTTATCGAATCACAGTATTTCCTTAAACTTGGTTTTCGAAGTTTCACAAAAAAAAAATGCAATTAAAACAGAAAAAATGTTTTAACATTAAAAAAAGATTACTTCAATTTACTGCAATTATTTCAGAGTTATATGTTTATAAAAGACACAAAGCGTACAAGTGGAAACGCACGACGCTTTAGTTTAATGTGTACTCATTACTCACTATTTATACTACACATTTCACTTCTTTTAACTATATATAATCAATGCGGTTGCAAGTGAAAATATAAAGATTTTTGTAAATAATATTAAATATCAATTCTAATATTTATTAACGAGTTACCAAGTTTAAAAAAATTGGCTATCGATTGTCGCAAAATTTAGCTAAATTCCAGTAAGTATTTGAAAGCCGAAAATCCCTTGTCAGCGTATAGTATATTAAATTCTCAATGATGACGCCATAGGACAAATTAAACTTTTTGCAGCATAAAACTAAAGGCTGGCTATATATAAATATCATTGAGATCAGTTATGTACAACCGGTAAGAGTGATTATTAATTAAAATTCGATTTTTTACGACCGTGCCTTTATCTGGCTTAGATGATTTGAAATATGTGAGATTAAAAATTAAAATTTTAGGAGTCCTTTAGTAGGGATTGTCAATTTTAAAAACCGGTTTTTTATAAAAATGTGCGAAAATTGAATGCTGATTTTTTCAAGGTGTTCGTCCATTTTTTAATATAAATATAAATATTTACTTAAAATGTGTAGTTGAAAAGACAGTATACATCAATAAATGTGTTGAAAATTTTTTTATTTAAAGTTTTTTTAATTATAAATTTTAATGTATTTAGCTGGATTTTTGAAATATTTTTGCTGTGCACGGTTAACGAGTACATCAAACTCAAAAAAACCAAGAGTCTAATTTGACGTAAACGATTAAAAAAACAAAAGAACCTATTTGAATTTTGTTTTAGATGAATTAATACCTATAAATGTACCAGCGTCACTTGACTGCCCGCGAGGGCGCCACCATCGCATCATTAACGTTGCCGTAGTCAACACGTCCTAGGGCGACAATTTTAGTTCTGAGTTCTGCCACAGTCAAGTTAAAATGGTACATCTCTAACGACCATCTTTTATTACCCAGCGAAAGAGTATTTTTTATTTTAGATTTTTTCGGCAAAAAGACTAAGTAATAGATCAGTGGATCAGTTTTTACTGAACGAAAATATAGTATTTTCAGCCATTTTTATATGAATTGTCGATTTTTTGGGAAACTTCAAAAACCGGGTTTTATGAAATATTCTAATTCAAAAACCGGTTTACTTAAACGTCAGTTTTTGTGCAAGCCCTAACATATAGTATCAAATACATTGAAATGGAAACTAGAAGACATTTTTCTAGTTAAATTACAGCACTGGACAACACAAACATCAAAAGAATCTTTCTTAAGCGATGTTATGTAAAACATCGAAGTTTACCACGACTGACTAGAATTGTATTTAAAGAAACAGAGTCGTATGATTTTTCTGTGATATTCTCGCAATAGTCGAACATTTTTCAGATTCATATAAGCGTGACGTTTGCAGGAAAATCGATCATACGATGTGTATATCATGAATGAATGAGTGGACACATATTTAAATGAATGACTACTTAAAGACAAGATGTGTTCATTGATATTTTTATGATTTTACACATGGCATCATATGGCATGATGATAACATTATAATTTGTAACATGTGCGATGCTTTTTATACAGGCAGGGCATAATATATTACTCATGTTATTACAACTGTAATAACAAAATCATAACGACGGATGGAAACTTTAAAAAAACCGAAAAATTACACCAAACAAGCTCTGCTTTCAAAAATTTGGATAGTACTAATTCTGGTACACAAAGTCTAGGTCTTGAAATAATGTTAATAGTGCAATAAATTGAAATTAAAGCTGCCACAATCATATTATATTTAGATGTACGAACAATATTTTTACAGAACGTGAAATTCACTTAATAAATTTTAGTGCTACAATTAAATCATAGAATTTATATGAAAGGTCGATGAATAACCATTAAACCATTTTTTTAATATTAGGATAAGTTTAGGCACGAGTATATTTTTATGAGTGGAATTATTTATTTTTCCACCTTTATTGAAGATGATTTCATGCGTATTAAAAAATATACATTTTTTTAAAGTGATATAAAATCATATAAATACATTATTTTCCAAAGTGCAATACCTACCAATCAAGCACTTTTGTATTAATTTTATAACCTTAGTAATATATCGAAACCGGTTTCACTCACCGCGAGCATTATAAACTGATGAGAATTGAGTTAATTTTTACTAAATTTGGTGTTTTCTTATATTTTGATTATTTGTACTATTTATTGCTACTAGCTGTAACCCCGTTGCCATCTACGGGGGGATTTTTTTTTGCATTTTTGATAAATCAAATATTTACTGGCGTGGAAAATCAAATGCAAACTTATTCATTGAATAAGCCAGAAGGTTTTAGCTTAATTAATTCCCTAAAGAGTTTTTTTAAGAATACACCCAGTCCTCGTTAAGAATTAAAATAAAACGGAATTGTAAAAAAAACACGCAAATATCGGAAAAACGTGAATTCTGGACGTTTTTAAACAGGATTTCACTGTAAATAATCAAAATTTATGTCTGAACCAAATTTAAATTAAGAAAAAAGAATTCGACCCATAGTAAAAAAAAATATTATGATATTGTTATTTTAAACAAAAGAATAGTGTGTCATTCAACTGTGACAGTAACAAAAGACAGTGGAAGATGTCGACTAATAAAATATTGAGAAACCGTGTTACATATAGGATGAAAAAATCATCAAAACAGAGGGCGGTGTTGTTTTGAGAAGCCGTATCACATAAAGGATAATCGAAATTAATTGCGAATTTTATCCAAATGTATGAAAAATAGTCAAAATATACTCTCATACAACATGAAAAATAAAATTATATTTATAATATATTTTATCTAGTATGAAAGATAGTCAAAATATATAAAAATCAAAAAAATATATATTTTATCATTTTCATGCATTTTATCCAAATGTATGAAAAAAAATCAAAATATTATTCTATGATATATATTCATATCATTATTCGCATATTCTTAATGTATTAAAGAATTTAAAAAGATTTTAAAGGTCAGACGTGAAAAAAATTAATCATTATGATTCAATTGATCAAATCAGCTCCAAAGAATATTGGTTTCACATAAGACTCACGATCCAATGATTCATTTCGATAGCCCTATAATCATAGTTTGCAATAGTCGAATTAAAGTCTTTGATTATTCGAAAATTTTCTAATATTATGATCTATTGTGATACAATACTTCAGCTCTACACCAAGAAATATCGAATTTTCAAACGTGGCGATATCAGAACATTCACGCGCGGTTTAAATCCGCTCCCATTGGATAGAACGACATTTCAAAAATGTGCTGTTCAAAATAAGCCGTTATAATTGGGCGAATTCCACGGCAAAACTCACATTTAGCGCTATTAATATCAAGATTCACAAAAGTTTTAAAACATTTTTTTGGATACGGATCAATCTTGGAAGAATATTAGCCATTATTTCAAGAAGTAAATATTTTTTTGATACAAATGTTAACCTGATAAAATGATAAAAATGTTAAGTTAACTAATCCATTATTGCTCATAAATAATTTTCTAGAAGCTATTTCATTGAATTTGCGTTGTCGAGATCTTTTTTTCTCTCATCTGTCGTCATGTGACGATCTACTGACGACAGTTTCAGGAAGGGAATCGACCTAAAATAGAATTTTACGCTTGGTAATTAATATATGGCAGTAATTAATATATGGCTACTAATTTTTTTACAAATGTTAACCTTTTTTAAATATTTTATTCGTTTGTAACACATTATAAAGATTAATTTAACAGCCAAAAATCGCCGATGAATTTGTTTAGTATCCATACCTGAAGAATTAACAATATAACAAAAATAGGAGAATGACAACAAATTATAAATTACAAAATACAAAATACGTCGCCGTTCCGTTATGCCGATACTCATCAAAGGGTTAAGATTTCAACCGAAGGTGCTTGATGAAATATCAATCATATCAATAATGTCTGTGACGAGGAAAACTTGTTCTTATTTTTAATAAACATTTTGAAATTAGTACAAACAGTGATTTATGCACTGCCACCAAAAATGACAATTATAAACCGAAAATTGTGTATACAAATTTTATTATAACATTCTTTAGACACATTGAAGTGAATTCTCATCCTTAAATAAAATTCTTGCACAAATCGAATGCAGTTTGTAAACAAGTTAATAGAAAACTAAATGAACATTCTAACTACTGCGCTACCTTGAATTATGAGTGCACTAAAGTCATGGACAATATTAATCGATTACAATTATTTTACGATGTATACTAACGCAAGCCTAGCTTCAAGAATATTTCATTGTCAAAAGTATTCAAAAATAAATTGTCTTATTATATCATAAAATCTCTTTGAGAAAAAGAAACCTTTGATGGTTTTTAAAAAGATGTCCAGCGGTCTAGTAAATGCGTTTCATACCGAAAAATGGTATTTTAATTTGTGGAATTCTTAATCAAAAATATATTTTTATACTTCACAGTAATTAAATCTAATACAAATAAGTGAACTTACGATCAGCTTTGTTTAACTCACAATAAAGATAACAAACAAGGGAGATAATTTGATTATATGAAAGTGTTTTGTGGTTATTTTGGTTAACTACCTTAAGGTTTCTTTAAATGATATTTTAACAATGGCTTGTGATATTATATCAATCTATACGCACAGCGTGTGGTAAATTTATAAAATTATCATGACTATTTATCTACTACACTATCTATTAATATCAGATTAATTATACTATAAACGAATAGATTTTTCACTTTTAGAATTTTCACTGTCAATACTTGGTAGAAAGGTATTATATTTAAAAATATATATATTTGTATTAATTCTCACTTTTATTTAATAAAATTGATAAGATAATATACTTGGCTTACTTCACTTCTCAGCGGTTCATAAATTCTAACTTCTTAACTTATGTTAAAAATAAAGTAATAAAATGACTTTGTGTTTCCCGGAACGATAACAAGTATGGTATTATTAATTAGTATTCAAAGCAAATAAGTTTCTTTTTAAGTCATTATGTATAATAACATTAGCTTCTTGTAACGGCTGATGTAGCTGTGATTAATTAATATTGGTTTGGTCATTAAGAATTTCATTATATTGATTATGTCTATCCATTTCTAGTCGTTCTAGTGCATTTCACTTAGGGTTTTTATGACAAAGATGTAATGATAAAATTAAAGATATTATGTACTTTTTATGTAGATACTTTAATTTTTAATGTTTGTTTACATTACTTACGATTAATCATTGATGGTTCAATAACTATGATATGATTGACTTTCCAATGCACCGAGCAACATGCTCACATGACGGTTCGTTACGAAGTCGGTAACTACATAATGAGTGTAATGACATAACAGTGGCGTGTGACATCAGACGAGTGATAAATTACATTGGTAAAACCATTCGATAAACAAGTTAAAATAATTATCAATTTTTCAAAAAAACATTCCGCTTAAAAAAGAACCTTGTTGTTAGAGGGAAAAATAAACAAATTCTTTTTTTTACCCGAGATGATTCAATATATCTAATTAATATTTGCATGTATAGGTAACATGTATTTGACAAAAATATGGCTAATTTTAGAATAATGAATAGTGAATACACTGAAGTTTTCTACTGCATTTTTATGATTATGACTTAGACATTGTGTTATGTTGTAAAATTTACAATGGAAATATTAAATAGTAAGAGAAAAATAATCGGTGAAACTTTCATAATAATTTTGCAAAGCATTACTACGGATAGTAATCCTTTCGCGTTTCTTAAGACGTAAAAATTTCGTGTAAGCGTATTTATATTTATCTTAATATAAAACAATACACCTACATACTAAAATATTTATTGAATAACCGACAAGAAATTTCTCAGACTCGACACAACACCAGTCTCATATAATACGACAATGAACTACCCGTTTTTTTATCAATTTAATTAGGGTACGTTAAGCTGAGAAGTAAGTCATCCACAACGTGTTTTTAAATGTGATATTTTATAAAGGTGTAACAAGAGGATCCAATTTTCTACTGCGTCATAGTTTGAACTTTGAAGGTACATATTGAAACAATTTTTGATGTCTTCAATAATAAGATTTGACTTAATCAAAAAAATTATTTGGGGGAAGACAATGATCACTATCCTGCGGTTATAATCCATAGTCACTCTTCATAACATTTAATTATCGGTATGAAATAAGCAAAGAATAAGTGTTTACTAACATTTAATTTAGCGATTGGCATAAAGTAAATATTGAATTGATATGTACCTGCACAATATAACTTAGATATACTTACATAATAAAAATAATAAAAGATTTTTATTACTTTTTCCACTTAAAATTTATTTGATCAGGACCGGTTTCGCTCCTCACGAGCATTATCAACTGATAAGGAAAATAAATTAAACAGTGCTATTTATACAAGTTAAATTGAAATAAAAAGGTGTAAGCAAATACTAGGTTAGGTTTTTTTTAAATTTCATTTAAATTATGACTATTTATTCTGACCATTTAATAAAAATTCTGACCAGTGTTATTTAAATTCTGACTAGAAAAATACGAGCCTTATTATAAAGTATGTAACAAATCGAGCACCGTATTTTGTGTAACTTGGTTGTCTGCCGACGGAGTCTTGCAAAACTCCGTCGATAAAACTGCAGCTTTCTTTGTTTGCAGATAATTAAAAAAATGATTCTCCAATTTTTGGGAAGGTACACAATTGAATAATTATTATTATTACTACTGTAAATCCGCTACTGATATTTTAGGCAAGAGCACAGACCGTAGAGTAAACTAATAAAAATACCGGAAGGGCTAGGTGAGGCGTGGTTGAGTAATATAAAATCAAGTTTGCATTGACAATGTCAGGTAACACATTAAGTTCCCATTTATTGTGAGATAATTTGTATTCAGAAATTCTAGAAAAACAACATAATTAAGAAGGTGTTGGAAAATAAATGCAACATAGCCACAGGCAATTATTATAAATAAAATAATTATTTTCATTCTCCAATGGAAAAGGTAAATATGTTATCAACTGATTAATAAATATTTTGATATCTTTACATCTTCTACTATTAGACAATATTTATGCTTCTGTATATCACCCGCTACTAAATATCCCCCTAATAATATATTATAGAACGAGTATTTTTAACATATACAACTTATTAAATATTGCAAATGTCAAATTATGTTTCAACAAAATTGAGCTGGCATTGAGCAGGTGGAATTCAATTATAACAATGAAATTATATTATAAACTTATAATTGTATTTTTCGTAATTAGTTAAGCAAATTTATCGATAAACAATTCATCAATTGAATTTGGAACTAATGATACTTACACAGATTATTTTTAGATTTTTATTAAATAAAAAATATTTAGTTTTATTATATCTGTATAGTAATAGTTACGACTTTTTAAAACAATATTAAATGCGGAAAAGTTTTATTTTGCCTTTTTGCTGCAGTATTTCATAAATTTCTTGGCAGCCGAATAACTTTTATTTATTTACACGAGAATAAAAATGTGTGCTCTCATCAGAACCGGCATATACTGGTAATAATTTCTATTCGTATACAAATACATTCCTGACTTGTAAGTATGTATTTGTTTATTCAACGAAAACACTGCTCGTCCTTATTGTAAACCACTTAAGAATCATTTTTATAGGACATTTTGTAACAATGTCGATGCTATTATTGTACAACTGTCGTGTTGTAGCAACTTACTTACAACGTAAGAAATGGGCGTAAAATATCAGTATTAGAAGGTCTACTTGCCATACATTATTCTTTCTAACTCGTAAAATATATGCATAAAAAGTAGTGATACTAGCAGATGTTCATTTTTGTAATTGTGTTGCGGGCTTATTTAATTCCATTTGTATGTATATATATATATTATTTTGTAGTTACATATTGCTGCTGTTAAAGAGATAGCTTACTCGGTTATAAAACATAGCTTTAATAGCGTACCCATATGGAATGTCACAGAGAAACAGTTGACAATAATAGAATCAGCTGAGCAAAGTATTAAATATCAAATATATTAATTGTTGTCTTTTGCCTTACTTTCTAAGTTATCTAGGTAAAAAAGAGTTTTTTTGTAGTACATAATAATATAAAAAAATGTATTTTTTAAAATGCCGGTGATTATTACCATTACTTGTGGTACCTTTTGGTGTTTTATAAATGAAAAATGCTCTATTATATAATATAATATGTTGTACAATTAATTGGGGTTTTGAATACTTACTATCGGAAATATGTCCGTTGCCAGCTATCACGAAAGAAGCCCCAGTAAAAAGAGCACAGAACGAAAACACAAACCACATTTTACATCGAAAAATCAAGGCGAGCGTGCTCCCGCGCTCAGCCAATAACACCATAGTTTCCCGCATTCAACAACCACAAATTATTTTTTGAATAAACAATACACAAATAGAACACAGTTTCAATTTCAAATATCGAACGTCTCCGTGGCGCGCAAACGTCAATGATACTTTTGAGGTTATAATACACCTTTGATAGGCACAGGTAAGAAAGAACACGGGCCACAGTCGGCTACTATCTCGCGAACTTCGCACCAGATGCCGGGTGCCAGTGTTACCTGCTCACATTACCTGAGCACACTGTTAACTCATCTACTTTCACCAAACGAATAGCTCGTGCACTAGGATGGAAGATTCGTCGAGTGTTCGTGTGGACGAAGAGTGTGCGCGCGCAATTTTTATAACTCGTTTAGCTAAAATGTATAAAAATAACTACATCGTCGACGTTCTACGCTAATACGCTTTATTTGAGTGGAAGAGATCTTTGCTTTACAAAACAACTTATTTTAACGTAGAAAAATTCTCTCCCTATAGATACAATGTCTTCACTTAAAAAACACTCCCATAAGAACACAATTTGAAGTTTTAAAAAGTGTTCAAGGAAATCTAAGCTTTCGTGTGCTTTTTTAACTCTCTTCGCTGAGCGAGTTTAATGTCAAATGATTTTTTGTTATTAAGTATTATTTATTTGATGAAAACATATTGATAATTTTTATTTTAATAGATTTTCAGGTCACCTCATATAAACAATTCACAGTGAGCGTTCCCGCTTGCGCTGTATGAAACACTTTTTCACTTTTATTTCTTTTAGTGTTTTATCATAACAATACTCAGTTTCAAAATACTCACTACTTTTACTTCAGGGTTTCATTTGGAGTTTCACCTATTTTATCCAAACAGACTGTACTACGAAGCTACGACGACTACGACAGGCGGTATGGTGCGGGGCAGGCGTAGCGAGGAGGGCGGTGTGCCTAGCACAGGGCCGAGAGGTCTGTGCGAGCGAGCAAATCGATAAACTAGCACCATCTTTTGGATGATTTCAACGCATGCGACTCCAGTCTTCTCTCCTCCGGCTCTGTCTACTACAATCACCGTCTGCCTAGTAAACTCTACCACTACCCCATACTAACACCCACACACTTCCAAAAGATAACTTCTATGTAATCAGGGTTGCGAATAAATGAAATTGTCTTCTCTCTCATGCTGATAACTTTTTAGGAATCTTGGACAAGATATGTTAAAATAAGCTGGAAAATCCCTGTATAGTTTTATACAACCTTCTTTGAGCGTGGATAATTTTATATTTTTTATCAATATTGTATAAAACAATAGAATCATTTAGACACCAAATTTTTTTCTGCCTATTATCATAGTTTGACCAAAAATTATAAATTTTAATAAATAAATTATTAAGACAGCAAACATTTTTTTATTTAACTCCAAAAAGAACTTTTTCATGAGAACAATGTCTTGTTTCTAATATGAATCTTCAAGGTAGGGTGTGTAGGGTGCATATTTAAATAATTATTAGTTTTACAGTTAAATAAATACATACTGCGCATCACTTCTCACGTGCTTTCAATCTAATCCAGGGCTCGGCAACCCTTTTCGTAAATGGCCAGATCGTTGAAATTTGTAACTCGCAAACCAGAAAGTAAGCTCGATGATATTTAAATATGCAGTTAAACATAGTATTCTTATTTTGTATTATGCGGTGATGATGTAATTTACAAAACACGTATATGCATTTTTTAAATTCTTTGATTTAAGTATTACATAAAAGGAAGCAGAATTTTCGTACTGCCATACATAAATTATAACTTAAAAATAATAATCATATTATGCAGTTATTATTTTTTTCTGAGATATTTTTTTTAAAACTTATATCCGAGCTTAGTATTCTGTATCATCTTGTCTGATTCGGGCCAGATCGCAAAAAGGCCAGTGGACTATAGTTGCCGAACACAAAAATGAATATCAATAGTAATTAAGTTTTTTTTTTTTATTAATTTGTTTATTTTTAATTATTTTCAGCGTGCCCGCTTCCAATTAACAGTATGTGGACTGTATGGACTCCTAACTGACCCGACGTCAGAGAATTCATAGTCATTCAGTCATATCCAGTCATACACAAGGATACGGACACGAGTAGTAGTGAGTTGGCTCATCACTCTTGCCGGGCTTTGTTTTTTTTAATCTGATACATAGGAAAAAAATCGAGGTCTGCTATTCCTTTGAAAACAAATTTATAACTTGATTGAAAAAACAATTTATGATAATTCGCCAAAACCAGCGCTGATGAAAAATAATTGAATCTTTATTACATTAAAAGTTTTTTGATAACTAATTAACCTTTAAGCTGTTGGCACGTGTTGTGACTTTTTCTCGCTTAACCACATATTAAGTGAATAGCGTAAGCGAGATATAATATAATGATGATTGGCGTTAGTTCTTCCATCCTACTTGTTTACACGAAAGTGATCCAGGATGATAAAGATAAAAAAGCAACAAATTTATTGAATAAACCAGACGTTCCCAACCGGTGGAGAATTCTTCCCTGGGGAAGAGTTCCAGTTCTTTAAAAGTATGTACATGACATTTCGAATATTCTCCAAATCTACGAAACTTTTCGTTCATTTATATATATTTCAGTAATTAGTCAGTAAAAATAATCTTAATTTATTTATAATATGTTGTACATAATAACCTAAATATTAAAAATGTGTTTAAATACAACTTGTATGTATATTATTACGAATATACCTTTTGAGTTAGACTATCTTGAGTAGAAGAGGAATCTAAGCAATGGAAGAAGGGGGGAATGGAGCGAAAAAGATTGGAAATCCCTGGTATAAACAGATAATTATAATCTGTTTAGTTCTGACTGTGAGCACAACAACATTAATCCGGCTCTTTTTTATTAATATTCTATTATGTTTCATAATAAATGAACATATCAATTAAGAATTTAATATGGTCCCAGCCCTGACCTTTATGTACTTCGGGGGACCTACAAGGTTTGTTGTTGGTGAAAGTCGCGTGTGTGAGTACATTCTTCGCAAGATGAAAGTCCTTTGGAATGCACAGAATTTTCAGAACAAAATTGCACAGGTTTAAAATTGCGGCCAAAATTTGGCAGACGGGTACTGCTGAAATATTTCTCAAATTAATATCTTTTAAACAATATAATAAAACCAATTCAACAAAATGTTCTCGTAATTGAAGATGTAAATTTGAATTCTTTGCAATTTTCTTCAACGTGTATTTTTAATAAATAAAATTGTTTTCTGATGTCTATCTTTCGAGCATTTTTGAGACAAATTAATTACTTTTCATAATCTTTGCCATTATCAAGATCACTGACATTTTTTAAATAAATAAGTAATACCACTGTCACTTCTACAGAAGGTTATTAGATAAGAAGGCTAATTGACAGATTTTCATTTCGAAGGTGAAACACAAATTTTCCCTACAGAATATTCCGTACGCGAATTCTTTGTTCACCGATTCATTTGTAAAATATTCTTTCTCACATAAAAAAATCTCAGGACACGGAATATTTCGTATTTTGTTTGTTTACGAAATTATTGTTTTATTTAAATATTTTTGTCAAGGGCACAAAATATTTTTTACGTTAGTTACAGGTTTATATTTATAATATAAGGGAACATTTTTTTAATTAAAGATTTCGACTGAAGGTGCTTGGTGGAATTTCAATATTAAATTTGAATCGTTCAAATTATGTACATTCGCACAGATGTTGTCACTAACTACCCTCCTATACCCCATATAAATATAATCATAAAACCTTTTCCGGCAAACCAAAATAAATATAATTCTTAAAACTACTCATCATTCAAATCTGCGGGCTTTCCCATAGGCCAGTGGTCGGCAAACTTATTCGCCAAAGAGCCAAATATGAACATTACAAAAAATTTAATAAAATATTGGGAGCCATTGGGAGCCAAATTTGTCTATTAATGTCCGCACTTAAGGGGCGAAAGAGCCGCATGCGGCTCCGGAGTAGCACTTTGCCAACCAATGCCATAGGCTTATGTTTTTCGCCAGCGATGGTTTTAAACTCAATGATACATGTATTTACTATATAAACACGAAACATTCATTTACTAAGCGTCACTAATAATGTAAGTTCATACTGGGAAGTAATACTCGAATAAACAAATTCAGTAAAATCAGCTTTTAAGAAAATTACTACCATTAAATGGATACGGGAATAGTCAAAACATGGTAGATATCAAAAACAGCTTACTTTTAATTATTTTGCGTCATAAATAAATTTTGTTTTCATGAGATTAATCGTTCGGAACGAAAGATAAATATCGTTGGATTAGCACAAAGCAAAATTTTATAAATAACGAGAGTTGATTTAAATGTTAAAAAGAGTCTAGCAAAAATGTCCCATAAAATTTTCACGATTCATAAAATCTACTTCATTTAGATTATTGCAGACGATATGGTGGGAAAAAGAGAGCATAGAAGATAAAATCAATTAGAGTTCTGGGGCTTTAGTAGGTGCACGGTTAGAATATATATTTTGGCGTAGAAACGTAGAAGCTTGACTTTACATGGGGAGTGCAACAGATTTGAATGCTAGAGTTTAATTTTAAAAATTAAGCATTAATATAATTTATAATACACAATACTCTTTTGTATATCACCCATACAGAACATTTTACAAATTCCATAAAACTGAAACTCTTATCATTAATAAGGGAGTTCGTGGAACTATAAAATTTGAACATTAAAGTAATAAGATAAATTATTGCCTTTTCATATTATATATTCGTTAGTTTTTTTATGTAAAACCAATGTTAAAACTAATAACTATCTTGGCTCTTTCAAGTATTCAAGCAAGTACTATGTCAGCGATATCGAAATCATTGTAGTAGAAACTGGAAATATGACGTGGAATTTTAAATCTTAATAAAAAAAAAACATTTTAACACGACGAATACAAAAAAGCTTGAAATTCTTTATAAGACATACGTTTTACTCAAAAAAATATCATCCTTGATAATGTTGTATGTTTTTTGATAATAAAAAAAAACACAAGACGCGCAGAATTTTTGACGTAACTACCGAAACTTTTATGAAGCGTAAAACAACGTCATCGTATTTGGTAACGAGTCTGTATTTTTATCATAAAATAATTCTGGATCCACAAGAAAGCTTTTTTCAGAAAGATATTCGGCTTTTTCATTAATTATACGAGAAGAAGATAAATAATAAAACACTTTTTAAATTATCACAGTTTTATTACCAGGCAAATAGTCGTAAATTTTAATATATTCAATTGAACGTCCGTTTTCGATAACGATGAACAAATCACTCACAAGTATATGTATTTTTATAACGATTCAAAAAAACTCATTGAAATTAAACAGTCAAATATTTCACGACAATTTTTGGAATTACAAATATTTCAATTGCAAATATGTATACCAATATTCCAAATAAATTTAATTAAAACAAAAAAAAGAACATTCAATTGAAATCGCAATACTAGACGAATAAATGTGAACAGGAATTTATATATATCATATAAAATACCGTCGTGAAAATATATTATGTCATAATCATAAACGGATGATTTTCATATTTTACTGATTTTTAAATAATAATACAACGATTAAAAGCTCATCAATTCTGAAAGCTATCAGTATTGATACAAGATTTAAAATATTTTATTTCATAATGAAGAAAATATTTGACGATTTATATACATTCATAGTTCGATTTTTACTAATTTTCGATACAGTAATACTGGTATTTTCGCATTATAAGAATGAGTATTTTAGTATTGAATAATACCAGTTAATGTAATACTGGTATCGCAATATAAACATAAAATTAAGCACACAATATCTTATACCCTATCAATAGTTTTCTTTAATCATATAAAATTTAATTTAATAACTTGGATATATTCAAAATAATCTTCCGCAAGGTTACATTATCATTTTATCGTTTTAGACGATTAACATTTGTCCGTGCCATTTTAATTGATTTATCACCTTCCATACCAAAATCAAGATTTGTGAAGTTAATTTTTGAAAAAAATCATGATGTGTGAATTAAAATACTCAACTGATATTTAAAAGGAATGTCGTTCTTATTTAAATTAGGATACTGATTTAAATTGAAATCCACTATTACGCTTTTAATTTAAATAATGATAAATAATTTTAAAATAGTCAAATAATATATTTTTTTGAAAATCACCGCAGTATTAGGGTATTTTTTTTTAATTCCCTAGGGTACTCAACGTTGTACCCACCACCACCCGCTACGGCTTCACACTCGAAGTATACCTAAAACAAATGTTCAAGATAATAATTCTGTGATGAAAATGAATATCGATATTTTTTAACAACGGTTTCGTTTTATTTACTCGCCAGGTCTTTTTTGGTTTTCCATTAACAGTTCCTGTTCGGTAATTTTTATTATTTTTTACCATTTTGTAATCGCTAATGATTTTACTTCTTAGCGACATATACGATGCCTCTTCATTTATATAAGAATTGTTTTTTTATGTAAATCCTAGCTTAGCATTACCAGTAAGTACTTGAGTATAAATAAAATAGTAGTGTGTACAAATTTCATTTTTTAAAAAAAGGTCATGTCCGGGTTTGTTCATCGAGAGCATTATCATCTGATTAGTAATTTTTTTTTTATAATAAACGTCTAAAAATTAAAAAAAAACGGACATATTTTAAAATTATTGTGGTATTTGTAGAATTGTTTATGAGTGAAATGAGTCATGTTTTTTTAATTATTAAAATATTATTCACAATGTTACAATCTCCGATGTATATTTTCCTTTATGTTATATTTAAACGTACATTCCTTAAAATACTCGTACGTATCATCGAAATTCTTGTTAAACGCACCTAAATGCTTTTAGGCAAAGATATATTTCAAGTTATTATTCGCATAATTAGGGTTAATATAAGGGCAAGCAGAGCAATGATTCACGTCTCCTAAGCCAAGGGATTCTTCGTTAATGACGCTGTTAATAAAACAACTGTGAAGCACAATGGTTTGCCATACCAGGAAGCCTTCCAAGTTTCTGGCTTACAGTTTTAGAGAGTATTTGCAAAATACGTAAAAAAAATCTTTCGCATAGTAACACAAATTTCTCACTGGTTTTATAAGCTGAATGTTCATTTGTAATAATTGTGCAACTATGATAATAGCATCATCCTTAATAAAATTAAGACAATCATCATAGTCATCAGCTGCTGCTATTTTAATATTTAATCAAACCTCGACAAATAATTAAACGATTATGCTTCTTGGTTTTTAATAATTTTCCACATTTATATGATGCTAGCTTCTGTATCTTTGCAGTCAAAGCTCTACTATACAATAAGAATGTCTCTGATTTAATTCTTGGAAAGCTTTATATGCATGTTGCAATCTTATTTGTAATATTATAAAACTTGAGATTTAAAAAAAAATCATTACTGTACAAAAATATGTATTATAATATACACTTCTAATGATTCAATTGAATTTGGCAGAGAACTTTCAATATTATTCATTATATTTAATTTTATCAGTAAATGGGCTTTACAGGTGCATAAACTTGTTTTTACTCTCTCTATTAATACATATTGAAGCTCTCCATAGATATTACTGATCTAATTAAGTCATTTTTTGCTCTAAACATCACATCATACAATTTAAAAACAAATTGAGTCATTGTTTAAGCTGCTCGATAAAACTTTCTCCAAAACACTACAAGTTAACATGATTCTCTTAAATATCCGGTCGTTTAAAGAAAAAAAAAAGAAAATATAATGAAATCTACAAAACTTTTGCAAGGAAAACGAAAAAGAGTTGACCCGCAGCCATTAGCAGTCCTTAGGAATTTTCATAATACCACTTAGTCGAAAGTTTTGTCGTCGTTATGTTTTTTAATAAAAAAAAAATGTACAGTTCATGATCAAGACATCTTTTTACTAGATTATTCAGAACCATTAACTAACATGTTTTATTTCGTATAAAAACAAATAAAAAATTGCCTATGATTTTTGTTAAAAGCAATGAAAGGGTTCCAGGAATAGTATGTGTTGAAAGAAGTAAAAAAAACAAGAAGAAATCGTATGATTAATATTTTTGTTGTTTGCGTAGATAAATGGAATAATATCAAAAAAACAAGAATTTTTTATAATTCTCTAAGGTTAAATGAATAATTTATTAAAACAACATTTTAAATGAATGAAAGAAAATCGTAAAAAGGCGCGATACTTTGGTAAATTGAAGCAATTCAATTATCTTTTTTATTTTTCCTTAGTTTTTTTGTTGTATGCGTGAAAGTCTCAAAATATAAACTTTGATGTACGTATGTATAAATTCAACACCCTAACTCCATTTAAAGAACATCATGCGATGGCTCAAAAGTATTGGCTTTTTGTTTTAGGTAAAACTTTTTAAATTTAGTCAATATTTCACTGCAGTTTATCAAGTTTGTAATTAATTAAAATCAAATTCAAAAAGTAATTGAAAATGTACAAAACTAGAAGTAATTTTTGATTCTAAAGATAGTCGATTATAATGTTAAAAATTTTGATTGACAGTATAATTAAAAAATAATAGATATACGCAAACTAGTTTTTAAAGACAACGTCTTGTCAGTTTAAATGAGTAGATGAAATGTCATTGAATCACATATTTATACATATATTTATTAAAGTATTTAAAAGTAAATATTTATTTTCTAACCAATCTTCCAAAGTTTATAATTTCAATTTACTGTTAACGATTGCCGACGCTTCACTGGCAAAGGCCTCAAATAGCAAAATAGTAAAATCATAAATTAACGTTTACTACTATCTTTTCAATAGCACTGTTTTTTAAGTGCATTTATTAATTTGGCCGTCTAAGTATTAAAAATGTTATTGCAACTTTATTGAGCCATAGATCGATCTTCGTAAATTTATTTATTAATATATGTACGTATCCACTTGGAAGTGGAAATAATATCCCGTCATAAAATTCCGCGTCTGAAACCATAAAAATGAAACTTAGACCCAAAGTTTTATAACTTGTTCAATAGCAGACCCCAATACGAATTGGGCCAAAATAAGCTGCCAACACATAAAAGAGGGGAATAAGTGAATAGTTAATTTTAATTGAAAGACTTGACGTACTTATTTGTATAAGATACGACCCTACGTAGGGATTCTTACACAAAATAAACTGTCACAGCGCTGACATCATTTATTTTTAACCTATTCCACCTTTGACTCGGAACGTAAAGTCAAGCGAATCTGAATTTTCATATAGTATTGGTTATATGTATAATATTTTATCTATAATAAATAGGAACGCTTCAGGGCCAAATATTTTTAACATTCAAAAATAATACCATGTTATAAATATATCAAGGTAAAAATTTTAAAATAAAAATACCATTTACAGATACTCTCTTTTGATGTTACTCTGCTTCATATTTTGTATGGGGACAAAAACAAACAAATAATCTGAGTCGAACGGTCAAACAGTAGGCATGTTGAAGCTAGGGTGTACAATCCCGGGATCCCGTCCAATTCTGTAATCCCAAAATCCTGGGATTGTGACTGCACAAATCGTGGGATTTCGAGATTGAAAAAATTAAACTAAGAGCTAAAAAAGAGCTAAAAAAAAGCTGTAGCGCTGTTGATTTTGATAAATCCGTTAATTCCTGGGATTTTGGATTCGAAAATTCTCGGAAGAGCTAAAAATAAAAAAAAGCTCTCTCGCTAGCAAATTTCTGGGTTTTTGAAACCGACATGATTTTTTTTTTTAAATCCCAGTATTACAAAATTACAGAGAAAAAATTGTGTCAATCCCGAACCCCAATTTACTAACGATTTTATGCTGAATGTTCAATCTCGGGATCACAAAAAATGTCCGAGATTGGATACCCTAGTCAAAGCTGCTTTGTACCATTGACATCATAAGCTATTTTTCATATGCCTGAAAGCCACATACATATACTATTTTCAATATTGGAAAATATGACTTTACGCTAGCTTCGTAATTAAAAATGTATGTATTGTGTTGTAAAAATGTTTAGAGGACATCGTTGTTCAAAAGTATTATTTTTCAATATTGTATTTCAGTCTAAACTGACCTAATTTTGTCAGAAAGCCAACTCTTATTGTGTATTACGAGTTAATAATTAATTAATTTTCATCGATTCAAAAATATCATTATTACGCCTTCTTCGTGTCAACAGACAACACTCTGTTTGCGTGTTGATACTCTTTAAGTAATGGATATTTTCTGAACGACTTTGATCGTACTTTATAAATAAAATAATTATCTCCCAATATTTTAATTTGTTAACGATCATGAAAATTTGATAAGAATTATAATTTAATTGAAATTCTTTCATCCGTTTACTTGTCTGAAAATTTGTATGATAGAATCTTTTCATGATTTTTTTTTATAAATTCAATGCCTTAAATGGCTTACTTTAGATCAAAAAAAATAATTGCTGTAAGATTTTTTTTCAAATGAAAATTAAGTGCGTTACTGCAATGTTTGGATTTCAAATTCATCACAAAATTACTAGGATGGTGACCGAGTGGTCAATGTCATTGGCTTCGGTATCTGTGCTCACGGGTTTGAATCCTGGTAGGAACACTTTCTTAAATTAATTATCAATCGATTTATAGAACTGTGATGTAGTTATGGATATAGCTGATGTTCAAACTCTCTCCCCATCCGATTCCAAAAATGGACCGGATTGATAACGATTGGCTTACTACGAATCACGTGCTCGCCCTTCCCTTATATGCTTACAGATGTCATAAAAGAAAGATTGAAAGATGAATATTAAGCAGTTCTTGTATATTAACTTTTGGTGAGATTAATTCAGTTTCGATTTCTCCACATTAGGACTGAAAATGAAAACAAAAAAAGTGGATGCAAATAAAAGTCTCGAGTGTGTGTAGAAATATTCATGCGTATCTATATTGTATACCAAAATTTGTTCCTATGAAACCTGGTATTCGTCAAAGTAACAATTAATGAAAGCTTCTTTATACTTCTACTCTGCTGGATACATTTTAGTATGTAGATGGTGGATACTGGAATAACAGTAAATTTTAAGGAGTTCATGTAAAAAGAAATGATAAACTTTAAAATAAATGTCCAGTATAGTTTTGCAGACCATTTGAATGTTTCTGCTTAGCAATATTTTCAGTTCTTAAATATAAGCAACAGTTACTTCTCCATGACATTAATTATTAAATCAAACGTAAATGTATTTACATCATATTGGTGTTATACCCTTTTAGAGTACGCTAATTTATTTTTACTTGCGGCACTACAAAGTGCTTCGAGTAAACTGCCTAATGTTCAAATAACAATCCAAGCAAAGCTCACTTTAAAGGTAGCCACCAGCATTTATCTATGTTATTCAGCGAGAAACGTTGCGATAAGGCCGTAAGCCCACAACAATATTTCCGAGCGGAATATACACACAAGTCTACGAAAAAAACGAAACGGCGGAAAAACAACAAAGATGATAATAAAAAAGAGGCGAAATTGTTCCTATGCCGAGGGCAAAAAGCTCGTGTAAATTAACAAGGTATACGGCCATGGAAGTATATAGCCTTATAAATTAACGGGATGCGCATATACACCCGGTGAGTGTCTAAATACAGGGCGTACTTAAATACTTAGCTTATAATTATTTCCTTGAGTCACTACGGTTTATAAAGAACGTGTTTCTTCTCTATGGTTTTTCGAATATAGTGTATTTAATCCCAATACGTTTTTATTGTGTTAATACAGTTTTTAATATTTACAAAACAAAATATTTATCAAAAATTTTAAATTTAGCTACACTTGATTGAACAAGAACAAATAAAACACAGGTTATGTATTTTTTAACTGTCCCACTTAATAGTACAAATACCTAACTTTAAAAGTCGATCACTCTACAGCAGTGTATGTCAAACTTTTTTACTTCGCTGCACACTGGTGAATGGGACTTGTTCCGCGGCACACCAAATAAAAATGCTTTAAAAAACGGAAATTTAGAAAATGTGTCGATTCGACCACTGTATATGTATGGCAACAAAATAAATGGTCAGAATTTAAATCAATTTCTGGTCATAATTTAAATCATCTTTTGGTCATAATAAAATTCAATTTTTGGTCAGAATAAAAGTGTTAACGGTCAGAATAAAAATACTAACGGTCAGAATAAAATCTATAATACGATCAGATTTTCATAAACATTTTATGCGCCAAAAAATAACTGCACATTTGACATTTCAATTTTTTTTTTTTATTTCGGGAATAAACACAATGTTCCCAAATATGCAAGACTTATTCTACATTTTTTTTAAATATTATCTGGACCGATTTCGCCACGAAATCGGTCCAGATAATATTTTTAAAAAATGTCGAATATTTTTTAATTATTCGAAATTAAAAAAATAATATCAGATAATATTTTATATTAAGTACTGCATATTTGAGCACATTGTATTTATTCCCTAAATTCACAGCAGGAATACGAAATTTTAAAAAAATATATCTGAACCGATTCCATGGCGAAATTTCCATCGTCCTCTGAGGCTTTACTTTTAAATTAAAAATTGCCTGTATCTTATTTTTAATGTCATCATTTAATTTCATCGTGTCATTTGCTAATGTTTCATGTGAATGTTCTTCTTCTGTTTTAAATACAATAACATCAGGTTTATCAATGCAGTATAAAATATATAGTCCAGTATTACATTGCTGCCTTCTTCTTTTTACAGTATTACAGCGATAATAATCCTTTTCCACGTCGTAAAGAAGATCCGTTAAACGTTGCCAAAAGATGAGAACTATTATTGTCTCTGATGGGAACTGTCAATTCATCCTTCGCAATACTAGTGATTTATTCAATGGCTGTGGCACTGGTAGCATCGCTCGCCCATTGGACGATTTGCCGTAAACAACTTCACTTTGCAGTTTTGCACCAATAGCATCGCAATACGATGACATCATTATCATCAAAAAAAATTAGACCACTTGTCAAAATAAATATGACCAATGACATTTTAGATTCTGACCACTTTAATACAAATTCTGACCACAAATTATTTATTCTGCCCTCTGTAATTCTGACCGATACATTATGACCGTTTAGATACGAGCCTATATGTATGTATGTATATGCGAATGTGACATTTATTTGAATGCGTAGATGTTGAATTAATTTAAATTTGAAGAAAAATTAAATGAATAAGCATTATTTAAAATGAAAAATTTTGAGGCGTCTTCCTCCGCGACACACCTGAGACTTCTTGCGACACACAGTTTGGCAGACACTGCTCTACAGTCTACAATCAACAATTTGGACTTACGATTTGGTCTTGAACTAGGTGTGCTACTTATAAAAAATAATTTTAAAATATCTATAATATTCACGAAACATTAATTTTAGTAAGCACCAAACAATTGTATATTGCAGTTTGTAGACATTGACAGTATTTAAAAGTAAAAAAATGGTAAATTAAAAAAAAAATATTCTGACAACTTGATTGGGTAGCTAATCTATGATAGTTCAGAGTCGATTGCCTAAAGAATTAAGAAACAGTATTTGGAGTCATAGTGTACATTTCTCATCTACAAGTACAAAAGAAGTTAAATCCTTGTTGTAAATCAACAGACCGAGAGAAAAATAGGGCAAACATATTTTTCATGGGTTTTATCATTTTTTGTCAATCTGCGATAAAAATTTTAACCGAGGGTTACAACTTTTTTACAGTTTTACTTTGTAAACGGTGAAACGTTTTTAGATAAATAACAAAGTTTCAGTCTCGTTTTATTTTTGAATGAGATCAGTGAAAAGATAAAACAAAATTACGATTTTAAAT
The DNA here is from genome assembly GCA_031772345.1 of Himalopsyche anomala. Lineage (NCBI taxonomy): Eukaryota > Metazoa > Arthropoda > Insecta > Trichoptera > Rhyacophilidae > Himalopsyche > Himalopsyche anomala. The sequence goes on from CM062821.1 coordinate 24,245,555, forward strand.
TCAATTGAATTTCAAAACGTGCTTTTTTTAATGGAGGTATCCCTTTTAAATTATGTCTAAACAAAAATTTGCTTCGCGGACCAAAAATTTATGCGGTGATGTTTATTTTATTAAAAAATCAGTATTTATGAAACAAAAACTAATTTTCTTATGGATGAGCTGCGATATATTTTATAATAGTTGCAAAGAGTTGTATTTATAAAATTCAATTTGTATGCTACCATTTGAAGTAGGGAGTGCAATCCCAGTATTACCATTACCGAGATCCCGGTATTTATGTTATGTTATTTATACTCGTTTTGAAAATGCGGAAATTTTGTATAGAAAATTATGTATGAAACCATTACATACTTTAAGAGTTGTATCAATGTTGACAGGTTGCAGAATTGATAATCCTTTTTAATGATGTATTATTATTTGACGAATCCGTAAGATACATTTCATGAAAGTTTTTAAGTACAGTACTTTATATAAAATATTGAGATACCGATTTAATTTTTTCGTCTGTTATTGGAATACCAATTACTTTATTTACATTTTTTGTAATAATGGTATTGATATTTGAAATACTATATTAAAATTATATTAAAGTAAGCTCAATTCTTTTATTAAACCAAGAATATGTTCCACGACAGCCATACAAACAAAAAAAAACGGGTAAAAATGAATATAGGTAAATGAAAGGTAGGTTCCATTATATTTGACCGTGTTATTTCAAAACAACGTAAGAGGTGGATAAGGTATACTTATTAACATTTTTTTTAAATAGGTATTGGTACCTTTATTAGTCCTGTCATAGTACTATCCTTCTATTCATACTCTCTTTGGAAAAAAAGAGGTTGACTAACTGAGTAACAATCAGTTCTCGTGGAAACACTTCTATTGAGATAAACTCCATTAAAAGTTCATGGACATGGTAAAAAAATGGTATCTTTATGTTCTATTTATAATTCAAATGTAAATGCAATCTTTGTATTTGTAAATTTATTTTAAGCTAATTCCGTAGAATATGACTTAATATATTTTGTAATATTAAGCTGCATAATTGAATCTAAATTTTCATCAGGAAGTTTATTTTTAACAACCAATTTAGTCCCATTCTAAAAAAGATATGATATTAGATAATCACTAGTTCAGTCCTATCCCCATTTTGTATCTATAATCTTTTCCAAAAAAGAGTGATTAATTAACTTAGTAATATTTTTTTTTTTAAAACTTCTTTAAGATACCTTCCCTCCATTAGGAGGCCAAATGCTGCACACTGAGAATAGACATGGATTTAAAAAAAACACCGGTCAATATTCGCTCAAAAATCACACTCACGCACGCACAGACTGTGTAAACTGTGTCTCTCAAGCGTTACAGATATACAGTTAAATCAAGACAAAAAATAAAATTTATTGTTATTTCTGGCATTGAAATGAATTGATAAACAAACAAGGTTCGTTTTCGTCTTGTAATTTCTGAAATTAAATATAACACAAAAAACCATTTATCATGCGAAATCTTTCAGTGGAATAGCAATCAACGGAGCGCAAACTCAGCGAGGGAAATATGGGCTACCGATTAAACATTTACGTAAAATTAAAATAATCGCGTATCTGTCGCAGTGAAAAGGAGACAGGGTCGCAAATATTTGTTGATACCTTAACGTTTGTTCTTGTATCGTTGTAATTTTTAGAAAGATTATCCATGAACGGACTTAAATTTATTATTTCGACAGATTATATAGAAATTTCGATGTTTAAAATGATTTTGTAAGCTTAAGTAACACTGGAAATATGTATACTAACATAAAATAGAAAACCAGAAAAGGTCGTAATGTAGTTTGAGAGAAGCCGTAACTTTGTTTGGATTGCTTAGCACTGGATATAATAATGTATCGTCTTACACACGTTTATATGCTGTTTAAATAAAAAAAAATACATTTGAATCGTTCAAATTATGAACATCCACACAAGCTAGTCACTAGTAACTCGGGTTTTGCTTTTTGGCATCTTTAGGCATTCAAGTACACGGATGAACTTGAACTGACACTCAATGAGGATGAAGGGATTAAAATTCTACACCCAAACACAAATTTGTCATTAACGACCCGAGTTTCGCCTTTCGGCATATTCAGGCATTCAGGAACTTGAACTAACGCTCAATTAGGATGAAGGGATTAAAATTCTACACCTAATAACAGACGGGCATATGTTGTTTTGTCCGAAAAGTTTTAGAAATAAATCGGGCACAGTTAAATAGTCTACCAATTTTTAAGAGCAGGTAAATCTGCCAAATTCCCCACTCTTGTATCTTATAGGTAAGTAAATACAATTATTAATTTTCCAGCAAACAAAATAAATATAATTATAAATCTTCCAGCAAAGAAAAATAAATAGAATCCTTGAAATTACTCACCATTCAAATCTGTAGACATTCCCATGGGTGAATCCATTTCGCCAGCAAAGTGTTTAAACTTAGTGATACATTTATTTCTTATATAGTGACAAAATTGTGTGTATGTACATAATTTGAACGATTTAAATTTAATATTGATTAGTTCCACCAAGCAATTTCAGTTAAAATCATTAAAAAAATACATACAATAAAATTTTCATACCCTCATAAAACAAATCACCCACGCCCGCTATCAAAATGAAGCATATTGAAGTATGCTTTCGATGGATTCGGCGGTAACTTTGTGGAAGTTCGTTTTATATAATATTCAATCATTTTAACATGCGTAGTTTTTTTTAAAATTAATTGACACGCCATCTTCTTTTATCGAAAGAATAAGGATGGAGCTAGTAAAGCACTAGTATGTTCGGAAATTTGAGTTCGTGGCCACCAAAACTTAACAAAACGAACGTTCAACCACTTACACTACTAGGTTACATAACCTGTGATATTTAGTGTGGCTATTTTTTATAATTCATTTTAATATAATATTCAAATTATCGATTGATAACGTTGTTACTAATTTTTGTTCGTATCTAAGAAGTGCAGTATCAAAGAATCACAAACAAAAATTTACTGGTAATTTTTTCTGTTAGAATACACTGAGAAGTGATTATTGATAATTTATCTAACAGACCCTCACTCCAGTTACCTTATCATCGGTGAACTAACTTCATATTTTTAATAGCCATGTCAAAAATTCTCCCCACCAAAAATTAAAAATAGTGTTTTGCATTATTGATCACAATTAAATGATGAGCATATGCATACGCAGTTATAAATAAAAATAATATTTATTGTTATTTCTGGCATTGAAATGAACTATTTTTCATTTTAATTTAACCCGAGTCATTTATAACAAATGAATCTTTTTTATAGAACAGATTTTTTAAATGATTTTACTTTGCTTTATTTAAGCAACCATTACATAATAAAAACAGTCTTCAACGAGACTGAACGAATATGAAAAAGCCTGTTAATTGAGAAAAATCACAATTTTTGCTTCTTGGTTTTTTTCGAATTCATTTGAGTGTAAACGAGAAAAGCATTTTTATCTCCCGAAAAAATACTTTTTTTTCTCGAGGCTAACGATATGACGTTACACAAATTTTGCTGTATTGCATTGTTTTAATGCCGTAGTACTAATAAGTGAAGTTATTTCAAAATTACTTAATAGTGAGCGTAAAATATCTTTCGAAAATAAACATTAACGAATTTTATAAAAGGGAACAATTATTCTCTTATCTTCTGTGGGTCTTTTTTGAATATATATGTTCCGGTATTATGATATTGAAATTATTATTATTTTACTTATACTATGTAATAAATACGGTATTTTTTGGATGATATTAATCCACCGGCTCAGAAGTCAAATGGTTAACGCTATCATAGATAAGCACTTGTAATATTTTGATACGGTGTAGGCGAGTTTGGAACTATATTTGGAAAATTCATTAATTTATGGATTTTCAACCGTTGTGTATAAATGCGTAGATATTTGTGATTATTCCTTAGCCTTATTCCTCTATGCTTACTTTCACCAAAAATAATGGTTGAGCAACGAAAAACTATCACTTATCGTAAAAGAATTCGTATTAAAATGCTTTATAAAGGTTATAAACTCTATATTTGGAGTGAAAGTGGTCAAAGATAAATGTCATGCAGATGTGTATCGAGCCAAGAACATGTGGAATAAATTCGTTTATTTTCTTGATCGTTATATTGATGTCGGCTTTGAAAAATCGGCTGCATATATACAATTGGTGGTAGTGGAGGGAGCCAGATTGTATTCGAAAAAAAACTTCAATATGAAATAATTATTAGTTGTATAAAACAACACTGAAATAATTTATTTTCAATAGTTTTACTCAACAGAAATACCATTGACAATTAAAAGTAACATAATAACTTCATCATTTCTACATCCATCATATTTTTCCCCAAGTAATGAAATAACTTAGTTCTCTTTACGTCTCTTATATTAAAACAGGAGAAAATTTCATAACAGAGCGCAACACTAAAAGCGTCCTTTAGATCCTTACAGCTCACTTTATAGAGGAAAAATTAGCCTTTCGCTCAAAACGTTAGGTTTATTATACTCGCAGTGAGCCTAATGTACGAGTACTATATCAAAAAATAAAACGTGAGCTATGATTTTTTGTGTCACGTAACGGCGATTTATGAAAGAAAATTCTACGAGGAACCTTTTTTTATTGCAGTACAAAGATATACTAAAACTACAAAATCATTCATGATAGTTTAAAATTGTTATATATATATATATACTTATATATATATATATATATATATACATATTTAAAAAAATAATAAAAGATTTTTAGTACTTTTTCCACTGTACATAGCACTGTTTAATTTATTTTCCTTATCAGTTGATAATGCTCGTGAGGAGCGAAACCGGTCCTGATCAAATAAATTTTAAGTGGAAAAAGTACTAAAAATCTTTTATTATTTTTATTATAATGCCATTCCACCAAGTATTGACAGTGAGCACCTTAAAAGTGATATATATATATATATATATATATATATTATCGTGTTTTTGTGAAAGAAACTTTTATAAATCTTAATGTTTACTTAATATTAACTGAACGCTTGCAGTTATAACCTGTTCATCGGAATATTATGTATCTATTTCAAATTCAATTTTTCTAGGTAAATAATTTTACATTACAAAATAAAGTTTGCGGCATATGTAAATTGTTTCGAATTCAACAAAACACAATCGTTTTGTTGAATTCAGTAGTTATTTATTCCTGAATATTTAACAAATAGGTAGGTTGGTATTCTTTTTATCAAATCTAGTTAATTAAAATTAATTTACCAACATTTTAGGATTATCAAAACTGCCGCCGTTGTTTCCCGAACCAACAAACTTGGTTGACTATTAATATATTATTTAAAATTTACTCATTATTTATTTATAAATGACGTAAGCGGGTTACTTAGCACCATTTTGAGGTATTTTTATGTGTGCACTTGCTTTAAAAAAAAACAGTATAGCAACAATCATCTTCTTAGTATGTACACTACATTGTTTTTGCACAATGAACTGTGTGAATCTTTAGTGCTTAGTCACGTAAGTACTTCGTTGAAAGTTAATGTCATTTTTATTTCATCAAATATTGTCTGTCATTAACGCATTCCTTTTGGGTTAATTGCGAAATTACGTCAAGGTGCTTTTATATTTATTCAGCAAAACACGATGCAGGTCTGAATTCATGGCACAGAGACAAATTAACCCAAATTATGTGAAAATGATTATCTGAAGCTATAATAACCATAGTAAAGTATGTTGCCGAGAGGTTATCGTTCGAAACTTTCATCAATTGATTTAGGAACTTTTGTTCAAAGGCATGAATTTATTTGTTGCGCTAGAGCACTCTACCATATTTCTATACTTACTTTTTAACAAAAAAAAATATTGTTTGACTGAATTACAAGCAGTTCTAATACAACAACTTCTGTTAAGATACGCTTCAACATTCACATTATGACATTAAAATTTATTTAATTCAATTACTGTCAAGCTATAACATTTCGTTTGTAAAGGAATGAGAATATCATATATTAAGAAAGTTTCAAATTGTTTATCATCTTTCTCTATGTGATAAAAATTCTTAAAATGTTTTTATATTAATATGTATTTAAAATTTAAATTAAATGTGATTTCATATGAATTATTCTTTGATAGAAAAATAAAGAAGACAGACTTTTTTACAAAATATATCATGTTAAGTTCAATTACAATTAGTTATATAAAAATAGAAAATTATTACAAAAACTTGTTTGCTGGTTGATTGTTTGTTTTATACTATTATATTTTCTATTTGTAAGAACTCACAGTTTTTGTTTATTATTTTAGCCGATTCGGAGACAAAAATAGATTGTTATATTTAAATAACAAATTCTAAATTTTTATAATGGCAATTCATAAACACATTTTTTTTAATACTGAAAATCATATTTTGGACATTATAGGAATAAGTTCCCTCGTTATGGGTTACCTCAGTCTTTTCTAGACCGAGACATTTTTTACGCTCCTTTTTCGGTTTTAGAAGTACAGAATTTTTTTAATCTAGCTTACACAATATTACTCAGCAAACACATTGTGTAATTATGATTATGTAAGTGATCTTCAAAAGTGTTCTCTATCTATATAACTCTATTATATTTTCAAAGTTTATGTGTATTTTATACGTAACGACCAAATAGAAACATAATATGTAAAACAAGTAATTCAAATTGTTAGCGTACACGCCGTCCGGGTGTAGTTGCAGGCGAATTTCCGCCCCGTAAAAGCTTCCATAGCAAGCACAGGCCCTTCGAGTAAATGCGAATCCAAATTTCTACCACTGACTTCATTTGTGCAATATAATTGTTTGTCTAAGGTATAAACTCCGCACATAACTTTGAAATTTATTCGAAATGCAAACCTCACAGACCTACCGTATTCATAACATTGAGTTGTCATTTTAATTAATGCAATTTAACACTAGGAACACAATACTCTCTTTGACAATGAGAATATAAATTAAATGCTTTTATATTCAAATGTATATATTATTTTCAGTATTTAATTGAAAAACCTTGTTTTATCATAGATTTACATTACCGATGAAGGTTTATTTTTAACACGGCCAATACAATATCCATAACTAGTTTTCTTACCTAAACTTTACGCTCGTAACACTCTCGGTCAATTATTTTAATGGTTCTTTACACTATTTAAGATTTATTAGAATCGTCCTTTTTTAAAATCAATATTACAAAGAAACTATTTACCTCTCTCTTGTAATGCACTTAGAAAAGTTTCGATTTTTAACCGATTATAATAAAATCAATATTATAAAAAGTAAGATTCAAAAGTTATTTTTTAAAGGAACATTGACTTTTACTAACAATATAACACTCCTACGTCATTTACTCAATTTTTTTTTTTTTGCATTAATTCTTTCTATATAGAATCTTGGTCGTGGAAAATTCATACATTTATTTAAAATAAAAGTATTAATTTATTTAAAACGTGTGATATGGTAAAAACAATAGATTTACAATATAAAGTAACGAGTAGATTGAAAAAGTGTCCAACGAATATCGTAAAATTAAAGGAAAACTGCAAAACAAAGTTCTTCTAATGATAAAATAATATATATATATATATATATATATATATAAACATATGTAAAAAAAACACGTGACATCACTATGACTTCAAAATGTAGTTCGATGGATTGTCGCCATAAACTTTCTGCTACCGATTTCCCTTACGCGAAATTTCCATATTACGTTTTTTTGACGAATGAATTCTGTAAAAAATATGTTTTATTTATTACACGCCGAGAATTCGAGCACTTCCATTAATCATAATTTCGGGTACTAAAATTTCAAAATAATGATTATCACGTCATAATATTTTTCTTTGAGACAACAAATAACCGCTGAGATTTATATTCCTATTTTCATTTAGTTTAATACACTACAGCTGCTTTCTTCTAGTTATTTTTTTCCACTGCTTGTTTATTTTTTAAGCATTATAAAGTGTCTGTCATAAAAAAAAACCTCAACTTCTCCACCCCATCCCATTACCAATGGTGGCTTGAGCTTTAAGCAACACAACGATTTTCAAACTTGTTATCTTGTTAAGCCCCTAACCAATTTCATCGCGACACTCCATTTCGACAACGTCTTTTTGTCAACTATTTTATTTAATGTCTTTTGGACTCGATACACCAACACAGTTGATTGATTTATCGGTCATTGACAAGTTTCAGAGTGTTCTATGTTATGCTTGAAGTTGGCTTGGCTTGTATTTACTGCACTGATAAAAAGTTGAAAAAATGTAACCAACTATACAAAAAAAACAATGAATTGTTACACGTCTCAAATTTTAACCATTAAAAAAGCCATTTAAAAGCCAAATAAAAAATAGTAATATAATATACATAACAGATTATATGTGTGGTATTATGAAAGCAAAATTGAATAGTAAAATTTGGTATATATCAAATTTGTATTAATTATTCTTAATGTTTTTTTAAGGTTTCTTTTAAATATTAGTCATATTTATGCAATTCGAGTTTCCCCTCCAATATAACAAATTGTTTCCATCTCTGCCTTAAAGTTAAAGTGAATTATTTTCTTTGTATTATTATCATATTTACATTCATTAATAATTCAATGAGCTATACACAATATGAACATGTGCCGTATATTATGTATGTTTTATTAGAGAAATAGATAAAAATAATTTATGTAGTGAAAAAATGTTTTTCATAGGTTAATATTATATTTTATTGATATAATCAATTGATTTCTAGTTTTTATTTTTTTAGAAATCATATATCTCTTGTGTAAATTGTTAAATGTTAATTCATGTAAGATATATCAAAGTTTCATTTTTAATTCACAAAATTCTATGAATTATACATCGAAAAATAAATCCCACAGATTGAGTAATCCTTTGTTATGGTACCAGCATTTCTTGCCCACCTGAGTCGCTAGGTGACTATCTCAACTCCTCGACTCTTCGGGAGGAGAAGGGAGGTAATCTCATTTGGCCTGACGACACTGGAGCGGCGTTCGAAGGATGTAGCGGAGTTTCAGTGGTATCTCAGGGGAGGATGATAAAAACTGCTCATCTGATGTGATGGCTGAAATATGGGATTCATTTTGAGGTTTATTTACTTATGGATGTCATAATTAAAGATATTTTTTTATATTTTCATGATATTTCGTGTATTTGCTTTCAGATTATATTTCTTACGAGTGTCTGAACTTAACTTCGCATTTTTTATTCTTCAAATAAGGTAAAATAAAGTTGCCTACAATAATATTGATAAATTGTATTATGCGTTGTTCAGATGTTTTATCAATTATTGAAAACACGCGTGCTATGTAAGAATACTTAATTTTTAAATAGTTTTTAGAAATTTGCAACAATTTTGTATACTGTGTATTTCAGAGGTGTTAACAAAATATTTTAAAGTATTTAATTGAGTTAAAAAAATATATTTCCAGTTATATTATCCATTATATTCGAAAACCAGTCTTCTAAAACCTCACAAAAGTACAACTTTAAATAATTACTAGTTTTCTCTCGGTAAGAAGATCTTTGCAAATAGCAAATAATGAATAATCTCTATGTTCCATATAAAAACAACTCGAATATGTTATTGAGATAAATGGCTCGATGATTGACTACAAAGAAGAACAACATACTAATGACATACTTTCATAACTCACTTTAGATGCGTCAAAACATTGATCAGCGATATCTCAAAACTACCAATTTCTATATGTTGCACTATGGAACTAAGCCATCGGTATGATCAGTAAAATATTTTCAGTCAACACATGTAAAAATAATAATGCATGGGACAATGATTGAATAAAACATCAGAATTTTCAGCTCCGGATGGTTCAACCAGACATTGAAAATGTTTCCGACAAATTAGTTATCTTTAAGATTTTTAAACTTTTATTAGCTTATAATTTTGCTTGTAAACATTGATAATAAATAATCTTACCTTCTTTAGTGGTTAATAACAAATGTATTTTTATAAAATACTACCACCTTTTTAACTATATTATATGGAATCCTGATGAGGGACTTTGACTGAAAGCTATTAAAATGACAAATATCAATTATTGGTGGAAATGATTTTAAATAACATAGAAATGTGTTCATTTGAATACACACTCATAAACCAATTGAATAATCAGTTTATTAACGCGTCCAGTCATAGATTTGAACCATTGATCATTCAACCAAGTGCGACGTTATTAATGCGGTATCACTCGGCTGTAAGGCAGACATTTGCCTGGGCTTTAATTAATTAAAGTTAACAATTTCCATTCAAATACCTTACTTAGCATCAAAGATTATTAAAAGTACAATGTTCATTTTTAAAAAGGTTATCCTGTTAATTTTTTTCATAGCCTATCAAAATGTGAGAATCATTTTTATCTTATATGATAAGTATCAACTGATGAATAAGCTGTCGTCACATATAATTCTCGTTATGAGCAAAACCGTTCTGATCATATATAATAAAATTGGAATTAGCACAAAAGTGTGTGTTATTTTAAGATTTCGATTGAAGGTGCTTGGTTGAATTTCAATATTAAATTTGAATCGTTCAAATTATACACATTCACATAGTTCATCCGTGCGCTTGAACGCCTGAAGATGCCGAAAGGCGAAACCCGGGTCGTTAGTAACAAAACGTGTCGCCCGCTGTGGTCTAGTTGGTTAGAGCTTACTTTACCGATCAGGTGGGTCCGGGTTCGATTCCCGGTAAGGTCAATGTCAAATTTCAATTTCAATTTTAATTTGAGATCTAAGACATGGGTGTTTGTGAAGTTAATTATCTTTGAGTTAATCTCATGTGGCTTACAAAAATTCTCATCAAGTATATCACGTATGATCTTTCAACTTCAAAATATTTGACGCATTGGCGTAAGCTGTAATGTCAATTTTTTTTTTAATTTAAATAAAAAAATAAAAAAATTAATGAATAAAAAAAACTGTGTGAATGTACATAATTTGAACGATTCAAATGTGTGTTTTATTTTTTTGATGTAATGCCACTCTACCAAGTACTGACAGTGAACACCTTAAAAGTGATTTTATATTGATATGCGCGCCACTGCTGAGAGTGGAAAACGAATTTTACGATTTCCTCCCAAGTTCCCATCGGTGCACGCCTCACCTACATATTTCCACTCTTCGATTGCAAATTGAACTTACACAGTAAACGTCTCTTGAATAACAAGGTTTTACGATAAGGTCACCTAAAAACTTAATTTGGTGTACCACATTACCTGTTCAAAGATATATTTACTGTATCGCATATATTCGATTGCAATCGATTGCATGCCAGTAACATTATACACAAAGTTATGCTATTTTACATTTTACATTTAATTCACTTTATAAATATTATTTACAGTATAATAAGCTATTTATCTGTAACAATTCATTCATTTAAAGTATAATTTGCTTTATTCGGATAATTCTTTCATAATTTGAAAATTTTCATCTGCTTCCGATCCACAAGGAACGGAGTTAAGTATGTTTGACAAATAAATGTTTTAAATCTTAATGTAGCTTGAGTCACCTTTCCACAGTCGATATATTATATAACATTTTTTGGTCGTGATATCGGCTTACATAACTTACTCCTGTTTTAGCCAGCTACTTCTACATCATATATTACATTATTATGTAATAAAAACTTTTTGCAGTGTATGCTTTTAAAACATACGTGTTAAAATATAACATCTCTTGAACAGTTTATTATGAAATTATTGTTCCATTAATACGGTAAAAATAGCAAAGTATTTAATTCTACATTTTTTTAAATTCAGTTGGTAGCTATTTTGGCGTATACCTTCATCAGAACGGTTTAATTAAACATTGTTCTGATGCAGAAACCGAAACAGCTTTCAACTGAATTAAAAAATATATTTACACTACTATTTTTTACCATATTATAATGGAGTTCTACCAATTAAATGCCAATTCAATTAACTTATTTTCCTTTTGACATTGATTTTTTTAATACATTAATGATATATGTACAATACGGTATTCTTTTGGCAGTGTTTTGGGTGGGTAATTGAATTATATATTTACATTGTTAGTTTACTGGTTTTACATGTTCATTGTTAAACCAGTACAGACTACAGCTGGTTCGATTTTAACGAATCTTATGCAAATGCAATATCTGAAATGTGTGATGGTCTCCCATATTTACAATTCGTTGAAAATATCGATCAAAAAGACGTTTGAGAGTGGTTAAATCGTGGTTCAATTTCTATAGAAAGTCAGACGAAAGAGGATGAACATAACGATAAAAGTGAAGAAAAAATAATCGACCCCATTAGTCACAAAATCAAAATTAATGATGTTGACATAAGGTTGCGTTACCCGATCAATGGTATTTCAAATACAATATTATAGAAGCTTATAGAAAAGCTCTACCGATAGTAGTATTATTTTGAAGATATTTTAAATAACTGAATTTTATTTGGTGTTTGAATGATAAATAAATACACACATTAGTTTTCTGTTTTAATATGTATGTCCTCTATCTCCTATTATTATTCCGAGTAATGAAAAGCTTTCTTTAGACACCATGTTATGTCAAAATATGAAAACAGTTTTTTTCTCTTTCACTCTGCGTGATTTTAAAATTAGATTTTATTCAATGAAGAAAAGTCTGCCAGCTACCAATTTGACGCAAAGTGCATCTCGAGCTAGCAATGCAATTTCTTGTTGCTGGAAATTTTATTCAGCTATTGGGAAAGAATAAATTTTATTCATAAATTTCTCAACAGAAGCTTGGTAATATAATATTATTCAAATAATTGGATTTTATTAAATTGAACGGCAAAAAACTTTATTCGTATATTTTTTTATCAATTGAAATGAAATTTCAATACAGTATTATAATATAATATAAAAAAATAAAACACTTGTTTGTATTTTTTATTAATAATTTTTATATAAAGTTTTTTCTTTATATGACATTTTTCCAATAAACCTTCATAGTTAACACATTAAACGTTGATGATGATAGTTATACGCTAAGACTTTTTTTCACTTGGTTACCGTTAAATAACTGAGTTCGTCAGAATTTTTACCAGTAATCAAAATACATCGAAAGTATTCAGTATTAAAACAGCAACAAACAATATTTATTTAAATTACAATGCATAAAATCATAAATTTTATCAATCGATGAATGAGGAATAAAATATACATCACTAAAACTCAAATAGTCTCTATGGAAATGGCCATACCAATATCCTCTGTGGTACTAAAGGGCAAAATAAACGCAGAAGATTAAAAAACTTTATTATCTCAACTGAAAGATTCAATAATTCTATTTATTCGATATCTTGAACGGTAGAAACTTTGGATTTTTAATGAATCAGAATGCTTGAATACCAAAAGAATGAAAATTTAGGTTAAAATATCAAAAACTTGGTTTAACAGAAGAAAATAAGAAAACTCTTTTAATGATCGACAACAGTAAATTCAGCTAAAGTTCGTCTTTGGCAATAAAATCTTGCTTTGCATCATTACGATTGCTCGCAAATTTTATTTTAGTAAGTTATATTATATTTTTATATCCAGTTTATTTTATTATCAAAACACATAATAAAATACTGAAAAAATATATAAATTCGATAGATATTAATAACAATTAAAATGTCAGAAAAGTTATTCAGATTAAGCCAAACACAATAACTGGACATGTTTTGTCCGTTTTAATATACCCTGTACTCATTATTTTTTAAATTGAATGGAAACTAAAATATTAATAAAATCCAGCCAGCACGATACAAAAAGTCTTCAGCTTGTAAGTAGATATCGTAAAGCAGATTTACTTTTAATGCAAAGAATTGTTGAAATATCTATTTTTATTTACAAAATTTTAACTGTTCAAATTGTGTACACTTCCATAATATTTTTCAACAAATTTCTCGCAGATGAATTTTAACCAAGCACATTCAGTTGATATATTAATTAGTATGGAAACAATTCCATCCATTTTAATTGACGAGTAGAATATTAAGCGATTTTCAAATCATTTTTTTTTTTAACATTTCATACATGTTGAATGGTTACAAAAATAATTGTAATAAATTTTCAAAGTGCAAACCGACACACATATTTTTATTCACAGTGTTAAATTAATAAATATTTTTAAAATTGGAAATCTAAAATCTTTTCTCCGAACATACATCCATAACCTAAGTAAATGTTTCACATTGACAAAGTGATTTTTTCTGTTGAAATCGTCGAACTACTGGAGCATTTCAAATATGTTTGAACCAGATTTACTTTGATCCACCGTCTTAAAAATTGATTTCAATCAAATCACAAAGACGCTTTGAATAATCTGGCATTTCGTACGCGCCCAAATAATTTCTGTCGTTGAAAAAAAATCGAATTACTTGTTGAGATAAATCCGTTTTATTTCATTCTCGTATATTTTTAAACCAGCCAGTAAGAATTGAGTATTTTAATCCAAATCTCAAGAGTAGATTTTAATCCTTATTGAGAAATATTACATTAAAAGCTGTATTGCTTGTATATTTTATTCAAAGGCGACTGTAATGCGGTCCCATATAAGTAAGTATCAATGGATCTCAGGTTATGAACTCATTTCGTCACATTTTAAATTATGTTTTTTCAATATAAACGAGTTTTTATATCAGAGAGAATTTTTTCCCCTCTTATAGACGTTGTCGTGTTGCTGTTTTGTCAGTTTAAATTTATTATAAAGTATTTGTTTATAGAAAAATGAGGAATTCAATTGAACAAGTACAAATTTAGTAAATATCAAAAATTATGTTAAGCGAGGGCGCATTTTTAAGTGTTCAAAGGCATTTGTCAGATAAGAAGACTTTAATTATAAATTAAAAACGAATTTTGAAATAAAAACTTCTCACTTTTTTCAAAATTTAAATAATTGGACAAAAAACGATTCACTTAAAAAATTTGAATATATAAATAAATTTCCCACTATCACTCGTTGATCTATCTACAGCCAACGTTTCACGGCGGCCTCCCAAAAAGCTATCAACATACAATAGTATTCTACCACTCACATTCATGGCACAGCTGCACGAGACAGATGTTGAGCCATGTCCTATTTTTAATGTTTATTCAGGGTAAAATATAGAAGAAAATAACATTTATAATTTTATTAGTTGTTAAATGCATATGAAAAAGTGTGCTTGTATAATGGTTCAATAGCCAAATCATTCCAGATTATATCACGAAGTGTCAACACGACACAAGGTATTAATAGAGGTATCTTATCATTGTATGAACTTTTAAAACCAGATTAATTAAGGTGTTCATAACCAATATTAAGCCATTATTTTCGGCTTACTCATCATTTCACCACCACAACTAAGGTATAATTGAACAGATCGAAAAGAAATCGTTATTCGACAGAATGAAAATATTTTATTAAAGATTAGTGAACGAGAATTCAGCGAAGCAAGAAAGCGCTGATCAGATGATAATTATCTTTGTTCAGCAAAATAATTATCATCATTAAAAATTGTTTAAAAAAATATCCACTTGCTCTATCACAATAGATATTTTTATCTTATTATCACGTCAGTGGTACAATGTTTTTTTCGATATCTTGATTCAGTGGAACATCGATCTATCGTTCGTAGATATTTCGTTTTCTTGTATTTATTCATGTCAGAAAAAATTCTCACCGTTTATATTCTATCCATTTTTTGTTTTATCAATTTATCATGTTTGTTAAATTGTACGAAAATAAATGACGCTCAAACTCGTGTAATTCATCAGAAAAAGAAGACTACGACGACTTCTGAAACATGTATTTCAAAGTCCTCAAGAGAATGCTTTCAACTGTAGATCTTTTTGACGTATAACGTAAAAAGCATCTGATAAAATGTACATTATAATAAATATGTACCTAAAAATACCTACAATTTTAATTAGATTTATATTTGCAATATTATGATAAGTGTTACACTTGGTCAAATCCTCTTGTATCAAATGGTTTTATTTCGTTTTTTACATAATTCATTATATTACATGCACACATCGTTTGCGAAGTAAAGACATTTTTAGGATAATTTTTGACATAATGATTTATTATTGTTATATTTAGGTATAATTTCATTATTAAGAAGTATAATTTAAGTTTTCTTCTATTCCCACATCGGTAGTTATCTCGATTTTATCGTTTGGTTCAACTGGTTCCTTCAAAAACGATAGATTGAGAAACCTCTGTATTGGTATTTACTGCAGTAAACTCGTTTTATTTATATTTGAGTTTCCACTCGCTTGCCCACACGTGTTTGAACTATTTTTGATAATCAGCCTGCACACTCTTGTAGAATTTTCTTACTTTATATGACGTATGGAGAGAGCAATTCATGTGAGGTTACACATGCTATAACCGTAAAACGAAATCGTAAGGTAGGGTGTACACAGACAAGATAGGACTTCAGGGGTGAGTGTTTGGCCAAATAAACGAACGGAGCGCAACCTCCTCCTCCATATTATAAAAACAGTGCCATCCTAATATTTTACTTCGACGGGGGCTTAAAATATGTAAGGCATACAACTATAGTATTTACAAGAAACTCACGAATACGACCACTGTAAATATTATCAAAGAAAAGACATGAATTAAAAAAAAAAAAAATACCACTGCCGATGCTTTTTATATTAATTGGACGAATTCATTTGATTAAATATAATTTTCGAATTGCTTTTCTATAACGCTTGATAATAAGATATGGTATATTTTAGACACGTTTAGTGAATTATCAATCAATCAATTATCAAAAGATCAATTAATATTATAACCTATAATCCATTGTTCTACCAAACCATTTTGTTTATTTCAACACAGAAAAATGCTTTCTACATATACAAGTGTTTCTTTTTAAAGTCTTAAGTGAGTTTACTTTATGATTATTGGAAGTGTAATACAGATACAAAGCTAAATTTAATATTAAAAACATTTAAATCAAGGATTTAATTTACTTTATAAAGCTTCACGGTCTTGTTATTTTATTTAGATATTCATTTTCGTTAATTTAATCAGTTATATTGCTTTTCAATTGAATGCAACATTTTATTTTGATTTGTTTGAATAATTTATTATTTAAAAAATATATACGGTATCATATCCATACGGTTCTCTTTTGACAGTTTGACTTCTGACACCAAGCTGTACACCACTGCTGTCCGTCCATGAAGCCAGTCGAGCCACGAATAAATCCGACTCTAAATAAATTAAATTGGATTCTGTCCGATTCTCGGCTTCATTGTATATGTGCAATGTGAATGTATGGATGTGTACATGCGATGGGTGATTGAAATGTAAAAAAAAACTCATTTATTCCCGTAAGCCGCAAAAAACTACAATAATTGGATGAGAAATCCGATTTTTGGTGAACTTTTGCTTTACATCCAGATGGGTACCTCGTCGTTCACAAATTTAATTATTCTATTAGCTTTTGTCTGAAAAGATATATCTCGAAATTTTCTAAAGAATGTATTTTATATTATATAACTTCCAATTAGAATGCCTAACTTTTTTTTTGTTTTAGGTACCTACCATTTATTGAATTCGTGATAGTAATTTATAGTGATATTAAAAAAAACATTTTCAAAATTATCTTTAAACCAAAAGATTTTCTCAATGAGACGTAACACGTATCACAACTTATAGTACAACTTGTTGTTATAAAGTAATCAATTAAGTATTAATAAATAATTTATCCAACGCTTTCGCCGAATTCATCTAAAATTCAATAGATTCTGAATGATTTATTTACAGAGTTAAATCATGGTCCGTTTTTACTTTATGTCATTTCTTATGACTCTTCTCTTTTAATTTTAGAGTACATAGTATTCTGCTTCCTTACCAAGAAGTTTGAGATAAAATACTAAATTAATAAATTGTCTGCCATTTTTCATCACAAATTAAAAAACAACATCCATTGCATATTGCGACTTACCAACGGATGAAGGCATTAGCTACTATCTTACCGTCATAAAAAAGGGGGTAACTGACGGCACACTGCAAACTTTGAACAATGAAACTACCTTCGATCGAACCAATTACTTTTATTTTTTGCTGAGGTTGAAATCTAATTTGGCTTTAGCTGCTCTATGATTGAAAGTACTCTTTATTTCATAGGAACGTGCTTTTTATTAACAGTACGCATTAACCAGACCCGGCACCACCATAAAGGCGAACTAGGCAACCTCCTAGGGCGCATAAATGGGGTATTCATTTTTTTTATGTTCTCTAATAATAAGGTTTATGTTACGTTGACGTTTGTATTTTTTCGTTGTAATTACGTATCGTATTATATATAATTCGACAAAGAGAGGTTCAACGACTGAGTAACAAACACTTCACGTAGTAAAACTTCTGTTGAGATACCTCCATTAAGAGACTATACGCTTCAGATTGGTAGCGAACATGGATATATAAAAAAAGTATTTCATTGATCCCGAGCTATTTTTTTTCATTATTTCAAAGAAAAAACGGGACGATTTGTTAAAAATGAGGCGAGCCAATAATCGTTGCATAGGGCGCCAAATAACCTCGTGCCAGAACTGATTAACGTGTAGATGCAAGATTTTTTAATATTCATTTTAACAGCAAATATTGTGTCCTGATGTCATGAATTGGTGTTCCGTGACCTGTTTCATAAATACAAACACAAGTTAGCTTAACTTATAAAATTTGTTTTGACTTTCAAAACTTTCACTAGAAATGTAAAGCAGGAAGTAGATAGAAATAAGATCGCTTTGAAGATTAGTATTAAATAGTCGTTATCAGTCAAAAATAATGCCTGTCTGTCTGAGATGTGAGTAAGAATAATAAATTTTAACTGTGAGTATGACAACTCTATGTCTTTAGTTATATCTCTTGTAAATTAAGCAACAAAAAGTGATTGTTGATATCGTGATCCGAGTGTCCTTATTCGTACGTTATTGTTTTATAAAACAACAACATTGTTGTGCTCGAGTCGAAAAGTTTCCGGTTCCGCTGAAACTTTGTATAACATTCATGACGGTTTTGAAAAGGCGCGCCAGATAGATAAGCAGATTCTCCGATTTGATTACACAGTAAGCGTGTGCTTTGTATTACATTATATTCGCGTCCCAAATCAAATTTGTAAACTTGACAAAGAGTATTAGCAAAACGTTTTGAAATATTTTCAGGCTTGTTACATGACGAGCCGCCAGTGCCACGAGAACATTTCTTTTTCAAGATAATTTATAATCGAAATAAAAGATTGTAGCAATATTTCAACGTTTTTAAATAATTAAATTAACGCTGGGATTTCTTCAGAATGTAACATAAAAATAAACTATTTGTTCAGCATTTCAGTTATGATCAGAAACTATTTATAAAAGTGGTAAGTAAAAAATAGTAAATGCTAATTGTAGATTATATATTTCTTGAAATACAAACCTCCACGAGTGTATTTTTTTTACTATGCTGTACCGATCTAAAGCGAATGGTTCTTAAAAAAAATATATATATTTAACCATGACTGCTTTTAATCCGTCCATTCAAACTGTCTTCACGAGGGCGAAGATGGAAATATAGGAATAGGATACGAATAGTAGCTAGGTAACCGTTTTTTCTACGCCATGTTCTTTAGATATCTACGGTTTTTCATATCTCTGGAGACTAATCCATTGATCCGTTGAGAATTTTATAAATGAAAGAGACTAGAACCTGTGATACTACAACCAAATAGACAAGCACGCACAGGAGGGTTAGTCACACGGCTATAGAATTCGTTATGACCATTAATAGTACTCTCTGATCATTTTTTGATGTGTGACTGACCACTTACATAACGAATTAAACTGAAATTATTATAATATATCACATTAGCTATTGAGTTTTGAATAAAATAACGATGTGTCAAGGCAAGCATAAACGGTTGAATTAATTGTTTTAGATCCAGAAAACATGTTAATATTGTCGGTATACTGCCAGAAAACGTTAAGTCAATAAACTTGGTTTTGGATAAATCATGAAGCGAACTGAAATGTAACGTGGTCGTAGACATGGATTTACAAGTGTTTACACTTTAAAAAACGTTAATCTATATATTAATAGTCGATAATGTCCGTCCGTCCGTCCGTCCGTCTGTCTGTAAATTGTCCCCGATTTTCCCTCCCCCTCCTCCGCCCCAACCCCGCTGTCAACCATTTTTTTATTCATACTAAATACATACTTTTTTCGTTTGTATATGGTCGCGATTTCGCCTTTTCGGTGACGTCAAGAAAGACGGTCCCCCTCCCCCCCATCCTGCCCCGCTGTCGTCATTAATTCATTTCTTCATTTTTCTCTGACGTCATGAGTGAATTTTTGAAATCATGACATTTTTATTTTATTATGTGTAAAAACAATTAATTTTCAAAAAATATTCTGTCAAGCTGTGGGATTCGATACCATGCCCCAATTTTCATGCGCGACGTTCGGACACCTAACCACTGCTCCACAAGTCGAGTTGATGGTTACGAAAAAAAAACTCTATTTAAAGTTTTAGTTAACTAATAATGACATCTGTGGGTAAAATCTTGCACTAAACGAATTTGACCGTTCTGCAGCGTTTTGAGAGGCTATATAAGGCTGCTCAATTAAATATAATAATTTAATATATAATAATTTGATTAACTATTTATTTATATATATACGAAAAATGGTTGTTAGCAAGCTTAAACATTATTCCAAATATTAAATAATTTACGAGGTCTATTTCTGCTAATACGAAAAATAGTTGTTAGCAAACTTAAACATTATTCCAAAAATTAAGTAAATAGCAAGGACTATTTTTGCTACTATGAAAAATGGTTGTTAGCAAACTTAAACATTATTCCAAAAATTCAATAATTTACGAGGTCTATTTCTGCTAATACGAAAAATAATTGTTAGCAAACTTAAACATTATTCCAAAAATTAAGTAATTTACAAGGACTATTTTTGCTACTATGAAAAATGGTTGTTAGCAAACTTAAACATTATTTCAAAAAATCAATAATTTACGAGGTCTATTTCTGCTAATAGGAAAAATAATTGTTAGCAAACTTAAACTTTATTCCAAAAATTCAATAATTTACGAGGTCTACTTTTGCCACTATGAAAAATGGTTGTTAGCAAACTTAAACATTATTCCAAAAATTCAATAATTTACGAGGTCTATTTCTGCTAATACGAAAAATAATTGTTAGCAAACTTAAACATTATTCCAAAAATTAAGTAATTTACAAGGACTATTTTTGCTACTATGAAAAATAATTGTTAGCAAACTTAAAAATTATACCAAAAATAAAATAATTTACGAAATTTCTGCTTCTAAGAAAAATGGTTGTTAGCAAACTTAAACATTGTTCCAAAAATTAAGTAATTTACAAGGACTATTTTTGCTACTATGAAAAATGGTTGTTAGCAAACTTAAACATTATTCCAAAAATTCAATAATTTACGAGGTCTATTTCTGCTAACAGGAAAAATAATTGTTAGCAAACTTAAACATTATTCCAAAAATTGAGTAATTTACAAGGACTATTTTTGCTACTATGAAAAATGGTTGTTAGCAAACTTAAACATTATTTCAAAAAATCAATAATTTACGAGGTCTATTTCTGCTAATAGGAAAAATAATTGTTAGCAAACTTAAACTTTATTCCAAAAATTCAATAATTTACGAGGTCTATTTTTGCTACTATGAAAAATGGTTGTTAGCAAACTTAAACATTATTCCAAAAATTCAATAATTTACGAGGTCTATTTCTGCTAATACGAAAAATAATTGTTAGCAAACTTAAACATTATTCCAAAAATTAAGTAATTTACAAGGACTATTTTTGCTACTATGAAAAATAATTGTTAGCAAACTTAAAAATTATACCAAAAATAAAATAATTTACGAAATAGGAAAAATAATTGTTAGCAAACTTACGAGAAATTAAATAATTTACGAGGTCTATTTCTGCTTATAGGAAAAATAATTGTTAGCAAACTTAAACATTATTCCAAAAATTGAGTAATTTACAAGGACTATTTTTGCTACTATGAAAAATGGTTGTTAGCAAACTTAAACATTATTCCAAAAATTCAATAATTTACGAGATCTATTTCTGCTAATACGAAAAATAATTGTTAGCAAACTTAAACATTATTCCAAAAATTGAGTAATTTACAAGGACTATTTTTGCTACTATGAAAAATGGTTGTTAGCAAACTTAAACATTATTTCAAAAAATCAATAATTTACGAGGTCTATTTCTGCTAATAGGAAAAATAATTGTTAGCAAACTTAAACATTATTCCAAAAATTAAGTAATTTACAAGGACTATTTTTGCTACTATGAAAAATGGTTGTTAGCAAACTTAAACATTATTCCAAAAATTCAATAATTTACGAGGTCTATTTCTGCTAATACGAAAAATAATTGTTAGCAAACTTAAACATTATTCCAAAAATTAAGTAATTTACAAGGACTATTTTTGCTACTATGAAAAATAATTGTTAGCAAACTTAAAAATTATACCAAAAATAAAATAATTTACGAAATTTCTGCTTCTAAGAAAAATGGTTGTTAGCAAACTTAAACATTGTTCCAAAAATTAAGTAATTTACAAGGACTATTTTTGCTACTATGAAAAATGGTTGTTAGCAAACTTAAACATTATTCCAAAAATTCAATAATTTACGAGGTCTATTTCTGCTAATAGGAAAAATAATTGTTAGCAAACTTAAACATTATTCCAAAAATTGAGTAATTTACAAGGACTATTTTTGCTACTATGAAAAATGGTTGTTAGCAAACTTAAACATTATTTCAAAAAATCAATAATTTACGAGGTCTATTTCTGCTAATAGGAAAAATAATTGTTAGCAAACTTAAACTTTATTCCAAAAATTCAATAATTTACGAGGTCTATTTTTGCTACTATGAAAAATGGTTGTTAGCAAACTTAAACATTATTCCAAAAATTCAATAATTTACGAGGTCTATTTCTGCTAATAGGAAAAATAATTGTTAGCAAACTTAAACATTATTCCAAAAATTAAGTAATTTACAAGGACTATTTTTGCTTCTATGAAAAATGGTTGTTAGCAAACTTAAACATTATTCCAAAAATTAAATAATTTACGAGGTCTATTTCTGCTAATAGGAAAAATAATTGTTAGCAAACTTAAACATTATTCCAAATATTAAATAATTTACGAAATTTCCGCTAATACGAAAAATAGTTGTTAGCAAACTTAAACATTATTCCAAAAATTGAGTAATTTACAAGGACTATTTTTGCTACTATGAAAAATGGTTGTTAGCAAACTTAAACATTATTCCAAAAATTAAATAATTTACGAGGTCTATTTCTGCTTCTACGAAAAATGGTTGTTAGCAAACTTTAATATTATTTCAAAAATTGAGTAATTTACAAGGACTTTTTTTGTTACTACGAAAAATAGTTAACAAACTTAAACATTATTCCAAAAATTCAATAACTTACGAAATTTCTGCTATTACGAAAAATAGTTGTTGGCAAACTAGAACATGATTCCAAAAATAAATAATTTACAATTTAAATACTGCAGGGCAGGGCTGTCGATATACGCCCCCAGATATATTTCTTTTACTATCAGAATTTCTGGATTATTCAATAAATAGGTTAGTAATTTATTTTTGACGCCTGTAAATTTTCTGACTACTTAAAAATGCAACAAAAATCCCCCCGTTGAGGTCAACGGGCTTACAGCTAGTTTATCTAATTGTCTTAAGGTTGCTGTAGAAATAAGAAATATCTACAACAAAAAAGCGTTCCGTTATTAATTTATGCCTGTAATAACTGCAAACAAAATTGAATTTATTCGTTTTAATTCTAAGCAAATTTAATATGAGTGAACTTTTTTTTTCAGATACTAAATCGTGTTTTAATAACATATATATTCATCTGATTTCTAACTCATTTTTTTTCTTAAGGTTTTCTAGCAGTATACCAACAATATGATAGTAGGTAAAATACGATATACAAAAACAACAATCTTATCTCATGCCAACACAATATACAAAGTTTTTTTTAAATATTTAAATGTTTACGCATTTAATGTTGATTGTATCGATTTTAAATCTATTAATGATCCTCATTAGTTTTTAAAAACATAAAAAAATAAACATCACAGGCATAAACAGCAAAGAAAATTATCTTCTAAATTTTATGTGGGAAAATAATACAACATATCATTGAAAAGCATTTAAATGTAAAAATAGGTTTCTAATTTATATTATAATAATGATCTAAATAATTTCATACAAAAAACGAATATTCTTCCAATGATATAATTACACAAAAATTCCATTTCAAATGAGTCGGTTACCTAAATAAAAATCTAGCCATGATTTAAGTGGTATTAAATATACGGAATATCTATCAATATGCGCGATATCAGCCAATACTAAGATGAAGGTATAATATATCTTCATAAGTACTTTCTTCCCAACGGAAGCAAGATATTAATGAAAATTTTTCCACCGATAGACTTGTTCCATCAATCAATAGTTCTCAAGAAAATTTTCTTCCAGTTTTCTATTCAGACTATTGTACTTCTTAATTTATGGGAGTGACAAAATATGAAAACTTTATACGGTGCGCGGAATATGTGCAGAATTTGAAGAAAAGCTGAATTATTTTGGAGAATATTATGCGAATTATTTATGGGCGACATGCGGGGAACTGAGAAATTTGAGGGTTCAGAGGGCGAAATTCTTCCGGAAACTATTCCATGATGAAGAATTCGGTATTTATTGAGATTATTCCGTATAAAATATGAGAGTTTTCCAAAGCATTATGCTTTTTTTTATTTTTGTATACATGTTCTTACAGTGTTTTGGTTTCTGCGTGACTTGAAGCCATGACTTATTTTGATACTAAAAGTTTTATTATCAGGCGCTTATATTGTCAAATGAATTGATATTGTTGAATAAATTACTGCGACTTTTTTATTCAAATCAAACTCCGTATTCCCCCGGAGTCAAAATTTTAAGCAACATTATAATTTAACTTTAATCGCGTTTTTTTTTTTTGGATATCAAATTTATGGAGCTTCAAGTACCAGGACGCACCAAGGTTCTTCCAGTCTCCTTCATCGGTAAAGATTTTGAAAAATTGTAAATTGCATCCCCTTACAGTCGTTTGCAGACGGAAGGGCGCGATCACTACAGAGATAAGAAGTTCACGGGAACTCCATATGCATTATTTTGCAAATCACATTCCATATGCTTCCTCCATACTATATCCGTACATGTACACACACATGCGCATACATACATACACACATACAGTACACAAAAAACATATAAACAAAGAGAGTCATTTTCGTGATGCTAAGTTCGTTCTAAAATTGACAATTTTAGACAACATAAGATCTATGGAGGGTCGTCGAGCAGGACTGCTCTGGGTCTAAAACGATTCTCAGGCAGTGTCTCGTCATAGTTGTGGAGATCAGAGATCGTTGGGTTAAAATGTTTTCCTACCTCGCTGTGAAACTTTTGTGATATTTCACGAACGAACTCGCGGATGGTAGGTATTTTCAAGTCTCTGTGAAGCAGCGAGTTACGCACGTACCACGGGGCGTTACATATCTGTCTCAGTGATTTATTTTGGACAATCTGGAGAGTCTTCATATGTTTACGGTGAGCATACGTCCATATTGGAGCAGCGTACACCATGATTGGTCGAGTAATTGCAGTGTAGAGGAGCAGCTTGCTTTTGAGAGTAAGTTTGCTTCTCGCGTTAAGCATAAAATACAACCTTGCCTTTGTAGCAATAGCTTGACGTTTTTTAATCGCGACGTGTTCATTAAATTTAAGTCGACTATCTAGCGTGAGTCCAAGATACATAACCGAATTGGACCACTTGATCTCTGCGTTGTGCATGCGTATGCAAGCAAAATTAGGTTTTCTAATAAAACCCTTTGAAAACATTACTGCCGCGCTCTTTTCGGTATTAATTTTGATTCGCCATTTGTCGCACCAGTCTGCTATTGTATCGGCAGCTGATTGAACCTGCGTGACAGCGCCTTGTCGATTTCGAGATTTAGCTAAAATAGCCGTATAATCTGCATATTGTGCTATAATTGCGTCGTTTTCTCCGCCGGAAGGAATGTCATAGGTGTATATATTGTATAGTATGGGTCCCAAAACAGAGCCTTGCGGAACTCCCGCCCGAGTTGACCTTGATGAGGATCGAATTCCATCCATTTTAACGTTGAAACATCTGCCTGTCATGAATGAGTTGAGAATTTTTACCAGCGGTGACCCTATACCAGCCTTCGACATTTTGAATACAAGCCCTTCGGTCCATACTCTGTCGAAGGCTTTTGCGATATCTAAAAAGAGGCCAGCCGTGACTTCTTTAAGAATGAATCCACTTGTGATAAACTCCGTTACTCGGAGGAGTTGGTGGTTTGTCGAGTGGCTAGCACGAAAGCCGTGTTGAGTGTCTGGGATGATTTTTTTCACCGTAACTACTTCTTGTAACCTAATCTTAATTACGCGCTCTAAGACTTTGCTCATTGCGGGGAGCAGACTTATTGGCCGGTGATTTACTGGAAGAGTATGATCTTTTCCAGGTTTTGGAATGAGAATAATATCAGCTTCTTTCCATCGTGCCGGAAAATATTGTAATCTCAAGCACGCATTGATAATGTTTAATAACGAATTAATGTCCTTTTCCGGAAGCTGCTTGAGAGCCTTATTACCAATTAATCGCGTTAGTTATATCCAATATAAACAAATAACGTTCGTTCGTAGGCAACACTGACCAACATAACAAAGGGGTGAAATTTCTTCAACAACTGACGTGAATCTTGGTGTTTACAAGTAAAATTTGTCGTTACACTATTCCCGAAACATGAACGTAGAGGTTTACCGTCACGTTCCGCGACATGTCACTACATTTGTCCCCTAGTATATACATAGTTTTAAGTGAATATTTACAAAGATGATAATAATTGTTTTTATTCAATGGCACCGAACAAACTGAACGGGTCCCACTGAAAACAAAAAGTTTAATCGAGATAGGTACCGTGTAGCGTAAGTATCAACCATTTATAAATATATTATTTGAGTATCTTCATAGCAACATATTATGCACTTTTTATATATAATATAATGACAGATAAAGGCATCTTCAGAAGCTAATATCAAAATACACCTAACTCACTTTTTGCACTATCGCGAAATTTCACGTTTCAATTTAATTGACCTATCTATAATTGATCTATGTAAACCTTCTTTTATACGGCTTTGTCGTTGGCTATTTGTCGAGGAACGTATTATATGTGTAAAAAGATTATTGAGTTTATACTTAATAGCCGAATTCAAACAAAAGAAACAAAATATGTTAACACCAGGGATTAATATTAATCAATTTTATTTTTCAGACAAATCATTGATTGATTGTAGTGTTTAAACAAAGAAGTGTTATTTATTGTATACATTGCCATATAAAAAATAATGTTTAAATATTGATTTCGTCTTCTACAAAATACGGTGTGATAGGCCCAAGCATACGTCAACCAAAATTCTGATTTTCGTAGAAAAAAATTCGAGCTCTGCAGTAAAATGATTTTGTAATAACGATGAAACCATGACCTCTGAAAGAAAGTTTTCTTTTTTTTTACAATACTATAGTGACCAAAGTGACGTTTAAAATACTGACTTTGTATTTGTTTCAAATACGTTTATTACTAATTTGTTCAAAAATAATAATTTTAGAACTGAGCTTTACCGAATTATCGCAACCGATACGAAAATGAAATACAAACAAAAAAAATACTCCGGTGCTCTATATTGTAATACAAACAAAGTTGGCTAGAAGTAGAACGAATACATATCTATGCAAATCTACAGTAATATAACTTACCCAAATGAGAACATGGATACAAACATTAATACCGTGGCAATCGTCGGCGTCTAACCACAGCAAATATTGGGAAATACCGAATATTTGCAAATAACGAGAGATTGGATATCAATAGGTCAGTAAAATACGCGCTACTTTGCTTTCAT
The DNA here is from genome assembly GCA_031772345.1 of Himalopsyche anomala. NCBI lineage: Eukaryota > Metazoa > Arthropoda > Insecta > Trichoptera > Rhyacophilidae > Himalopsyche > Himalopsyche anomala. Next base: position 24,273,654 of record CM062821.1, read on the forward strand.
CATGCTAATTGGATAGGTTTTTGCTTGGCCTCACCAAATTATTCGTCAGTATTTACGTTACTGTGCGTTTATTCATGATTATACAATACTGATACGAAAAAGGTAATTTCGTGTATTATTTATAATGGACAAAGCATGCCTACTGAATGACAGTAGATTAAACAACTTTGTGTAATTTTAATTTTATTAAATAGATTTTGAATTATTTTTTAGTGTAGATTTTTTATTAGTGACTAATGAACCAATAATTTTCAATCAGTTTAACTCTATAAATATATCTTTCCCATAAGTATTTTTATTATCATTATTTTGCTGTATCATCTCACCCTCTTACGATTGCTTGTGCTTTACTCATAAAAACGTTAAAATATATATGTAATCATATACGTTACCTATTTCTTTTATTAATGTTCACATTGAGATACGAAAGCTTGATGTACGAGATTGTAAGAATTAGTCTAAGGTCGGTAGTTAAATTTAATGGTAGTAAGTAATGGTTAGGTGATGGCTTTATTCTTTCTTTAATGGGATACGTAGAATAATGACTGACCCGGGAAATTTAACTAACACTAAAAATAAAACTGATACTGTTTATCTGTATTATTGTTTTAAAAAAAATGATAAGAGTTTTTTTTTCAAATCTTAGTGAACAACATATTAATGAATTAGTAAAAACACATTATTCCTTTGTACTTCATTCCACTTTATTTAATATGTCAGGACCGGTTTCGCTCATTACGAGCATCGTCAACTGATAAGAAATATAATTTAACCTTCTAACTCCAACTGATAAGAAATATATTTCTTATCAGTTGGCGATGCTCGTAATGAGCGAAACCGGTCCTGACATATTAAATAAAGTGCAATGAAGTACAAAGGAGTATTGTGTTTTTACTAATATAATGCCTTTTCACCAAGTATTGACAGTGAACACCCTAAAAGTGATATTAATGAATCATATTTTTTGTCGTATTTTACATATTCAATAAAATATTCGTTTAAGCTAAAAGAAAACATCGCTTTATATAGTTAATTTTAAGCTACAAATACTTAAATAAATATAAACGACTTTGTATTATGCAAGTTAAATCGAAAATTATAAGTACAATACTGGTTTATTACAAAATCTACCGTTGAACATACGAATTATCAGTACCCATAAGTTAACACAGAAGAGAATTAGGAAATTTTTCGGCTTGAGAGAATCCAAAATACACAATAATTTCCCAAAACCTCAGTCTTCCCATGAGATCACTCAAAATGTACCCTCGCTTTGTTTACTTTAAGTAGTACCCATCTACAGCTTCACTGATAAATGTTTGAATCATTCCTAAGGTACTCGGAGAGCAGACGATCACTGCTTGTAAATCGAATTGTTGGAAGGTTTCCTGGGGTCAGTTGGGAAAGAATGGGCTACGAGGTGCTCTGACCCGACGTGTTAGTTTAGGTAGACCAGAAATCGGTATCGCTTAATTTACTTTTCACCTCTCATGTTACCTGTTCTCTTTGGGAAATGCGTTACGAACCACGAGTATTTTATAGTTCGGTATAGATTTTTCCTGTGGTAAATAATGTTTAAAAGAACTACACATGTTAAGTAAAAAAACACACTTGCATGAACTATATTATTATTTCAGTTGTAAGATCTCAGTCGGTGATAAAATAGAGGCCAGTAACGATTGTTCAAATGAGACGAACTGTATACTTTGGTTAAATTTATATATGAAATTAAGAAAGCTTTTTACTTTCAATCTAAAAAAATAATTATAAACATTATCACATAATTTAAATTGTATAAGGCAGAATCCGTACGTGTAATATAATAATGCTGCAAACAAAAACTTATATGTGATAAAATAATACTTAAAATATATTGTATATACATTGTAGTAAATGAACAAAAATAACCTGTTCAGATGTCTGTATTCATTCAGAAGGCAGCAAAGTAACGTACTAGCTTTATTAACCATTTTTTGTATAAACCAGCCATACTCAATCTTTTTTTTCTCCGGGCCGCATTCTGATATTTGCTTCTCTACGCGGGCCGCAACATATTTATGTTATACTCCTTTTTTTTAGCTCACCGAGGAATTTGAAATCCACGATTTGGCATACTTTTACCCCAGATATCTCCGATTGCCTTTTTTTTTAGCTCACGACTTAGAGCTTACTGGGCCGCAGGTTGAGTATGGCTGGTGTAAACTGACAATTCTTGGTATATACGTGATAAACCTACATATACAAAAATAAAAAATATCTTTTTATTCTAATCCTACAGTTTTATCAAGCGATCAGGACCGGTTTCGTTCTGCGCGAGAATTTTCAACTTGTCAACGAATTCGTAAAATTGTATAAGTAATAACAAATAAGTGTGTTTTATTTTTAATAATATAATATGATGTTTTGCTACCAAGTTGACAGTTCAATTGCCTATTTTTTATCCATGTCCGCTCTCAATGTGAAGCATATGGCTTCCTAATGGATGTATCTCAACAAAAGGTTTTTCTACGAGAACTGTTTGTTATTCAGTAGCTCAACTTCACTTATTTTCAAAGTGAAGGGAAAGAAGGATTAGTGGTTAACTAATTGATATTGCCATACCCAATTACTAAAGGATCAGAAGGACGGGAGGAGAGGAAATAATGTGAATTGAAATCACAAACACCCAGTCTTCGATCACAACTTTGAATTGAAGAATTCTCAAATTCACTGTGATCTTACCGGGAATCGGAATCAGACCTGCGTGATCGGTAGAGCAAGCTCTAACCAACTGGGCCACAGCAGGTGACATAAACTGCCTATACAAATGGTAAATTTGAATAATGTTGACATGTGAAATTTATTTGAGCTATTTGGTAGTTGTAGAAATATACAAAAAATCTATGATTTCCGATCATTTTTGATGCTATAATATATTGTTTCACATTCATATCGACTACAAAAATATTTGGTCGACTTTCCTGAATTATTTTTGGATATCACATTACCGTTCTATAACCAATATCAAGTTTTGTAAGTATCATGAATCACGATGACATAATATTCTAGGTCAGTGCGTCTTGAAGTGATAGAAGAGTTGAATCTTCAATCTTCAGCCTTTCACACCTGAAACATATTCAAAACTTAGAGGAACCTTTTCTGCGGTAATATTTTGCTCTGTCATGTGTCAGCTAGGCGCGTTACCTTGAAAGTTTACTAGGCACGGGAGATTTACTAAACTTATCTCTCATCGTAGATTTTCCCGAAAAGTTATCCATATAAATAAGGACAATTTTTTTCCAGACTTTTTCATTTGGGATGTCTTACTTTTACTTTCTTGAGATCTTGAGTGTTTTAAAGCCTTCGTAAATACTTTCAGGTCTTTACTTATTTTTTATAGAAAAAGTAAAATATCCAACATTACTTTTTTATATATTATATATAGTCTATCGATAAAGCATAATACTTTCATATCATATTATATTTTAAGACGTTACCAACGACTTAAAAGGTTACAATATAAATGAAGTTTCGCTCAAAGCGGAATAATATTTTTATTATTAAAAAAATTATTTAAAAAAAACATTTTTTTTTTCATGTAGAATGTGTGTAATAATTATTCATTCTATTCTGAAGTTTCTCATTGTTTTTTATTTAAATTCACAGATGATTTTTTGCTACCCAAAATATCCTACAACCGGCCACTTAAAAAACACCAATAAATTACTTTTATTTATCTTTGGTAGATTCGGCGGTAACTTTGTGAAAAATTCATAACTTTGTTATTCCACTTATTGTGTCACATTTTATAACACAACAAGAAGAATAACAAAGTTATCAAATTTTAATTTTATGTTAGTATAATTTAGTATTTAAAAAATAAAATAGAAAACATGAATAACACAAAAAATGGGTTTTTATATTTTAAAAAGTAATATTCTTCTTCTATTTTGACCATATTCGCTCCATATGTGGATCATATGGCCGCCACGCGGCACATGTTTCTCCGTCTTCCAGGCTTTTCGGAGGCATCCGCAACACGTGACTCAGCCAGTTCCAACGGCTCTCTATAACCACTGACGTGATGAGACGCTGTCTTGTACGTTTCCTAACCTCCGAATTTCTCACAAAATCAAATCACGTCACCCCCAAGTGATGCTACATTCAATAGAAATAGTAATGAAAATATTATTTACAAAATAAATTGAACAATTATAAAAAAAACTTTATATCTAGATATTGAAATGCGCTTTGTTAAGTTCAACGTGCATTCGTATATTATTTGATCTCAAATGTTTTGTTCATATAAATTCGTGCAGTAAATTATGGATTACTCGCTTTTATCCAATAAGCATTTGATTAATGGATGTTGAACAAATTTTGTCTGCACTCATATGTATAATTCACACATGATTCAAAATATTCAATATATGATTTATTTGTAATGGCAAGCAAAAATAATTTAATACCATTGACTAGAAAATTGTGGGTGTCATTTTTTAAAAATCATTCATACAATAATTTTTCATGTAGTCAATTTGCTTTCTGTCTTCTATATTGAGTTATCATTTAATATTTATATCAAACTTTCAACTCAAATGATTTATGGACGCGCACCTAAAATTATGAATTTATGCGATGATTTTATTTTCCTCCTTATAATACCAATAAAAACGTATTGAAGAAATATATATTCATATACTATCAGTCCTCCCCTAAGCTGCCCGTTATATCTTTACTTGAGACCCATATTATAACGATTTATTTTTATCAACGTTATCATTTTAATTTTCAATTTTGACGTTTTATAGCGTTTAAGATGTTTTATTTTAACATTTATTCAGAAACTTAAATTATTATTAATAAAATAAATTATCTGTTTCAACTAAATAATTTTTCAGAATCATTAACCGCACACCAAATTAATTTAAGAGCAGCACAACCAAACTCATGTCATAATTAAAATAAATTGACACGTTGTGTACGTTTAACGTAGTTTTCAGCTTACTAATGTAACTATATCGCTGTAGAAAATAACTACATATAAAAAAATCTACTTTTATAACATAAGTATAATTATGTAATAGTAAAATTTCTATCAAAAGAAAAATAGTTTTACATTAATTTCTGATTTAACGATTTTAGAAAAAAGGTAACTTTTAAGTATCTATCTCAAAATGACAAAAATACGCGTCTCTAATCACTATAATAATCTGAACAGAGACATCTCACTTACATTTGGTTTTTCTTAAACATGTTATACTGAAATTATTTTTTATCCTATAAATTAGAAGCGCATATGGTTTTAAAAATAAATACTAAATTTTATTTCTTTACCACAAATAGAAATCAATATACTGAAGAAACTATCTTGTATAATTAAATAAATTATATGGTAAACCAGGTTTTTGGAAACCAAGTAATCCTACCTTTTTGGTTGGAGTATATTTTCATTTCACAACAGCACTTATTTAAACAACATTAATGTAATCGCTTAATTATTAACACTCTTTCTCTTCCAAACATTTATTTAAAATCCTTTGTTATTATTATTTCTTTTGTGATGTTATTAGAACAACTTAATTGTGACTTGTGGAAAGACTTTTAAACGCTTTTGTTTTCGAGTCTATAAAGAAAAACAATGCAAAAGGAGTTAATACCCACTGTAACCCATTGTGCTCAGAACACTATACGAAATATAAAAAACACTTTTATCTTTTATGATGTTAATACTTCATTTTCTTTAAACAAGGACATACAAAAAATAGTTGTAAAGGTATAAGTTTATTATAATTTCATTTACTTGCTTAATATTATATAATAACAATCGGTCACATTTTTTTTATTTAAGTTTCTTTAAAATACAAACAAAATGGTATATATATTTCTATCCATGGTGATTACGAATTCTTGTGACCTTATTCATGGTGAGATTTTAAAAGCAACTATCAGCAAAGGGGTTAATTCCTGAAAGCCTTCTCCCTTCCGGCCACCATGCAAAAGTATTAAGGAGACAAAGCTTTCGAAGAAAAAGGGGAAAACGTCTAAGCTTGTGTGCATCACTTTTGGATAAGTGCTTTGAATGTACCACCGCATTAGAGAAAACATGATGGCAGCATTAAGTGGTAGAAAGAGAAATTGGTGGTCTGACGTTTTCACTATTCACACATTTCGTTCGTATCGTTTTGACACTTTGACCTAAACATCTATATAGTATTATTTTTATATAGCTGTCATTTTAATAAGAATATAATCTCTTTCGCCTAAAATCAAGCTTAGTTTGGTTAAAATGTATCATAAAGATAATAACTCCTCTTAGCGTTCAAATGAACCAAGAATTTTTATTACCTTCAAATTCATTCATTCTAACTCAAGGGTACCCAACAGGTGGAGAATTCTGCCTGGGAGGGAATTTTAGAGTACCTGAGGCTAAATCTTTGAATTGTTAGATTCTTGTTTTTTTTGTAAAATTCTCTAAAAGCATTATAATAAATACAACATAATCATTAATTATATTCTAAAAACTCAGTTTACATGCACATGGACGACATTTTTTAAGGTTGTGCCATAGTAGTTTTCTCGACACTAAATTGTTTAATGATGGGAAATTTTTGAACATGTGAACCGTCAGACGCCGTAATTAGTGAACATATTTATTTTATAAAACTAGTATACTACTCATTCTTGTGTTTTAGTCTCAAAATTTGAATCTCAAGCTGTGTCGTAATAAGAAAAATACACGCTACAAATAACACCACGTATGTGCATATTATTTTAAATATACCTTTTGATAAAGACTATCGTGGAAAGAGAAGAATTATATTCCGAAAATTAATGTAAGAGAGGAATTGAGCGAATAACGATAGTAACTTCTGTTCTAACTGCTTTTTTTAAATTTAGTTTTATTTCAGTTATACTCCGGTGAGTTTTTTCAATTTTTCGTGTACTTGATTGATTTTAAATTGAAAAATTGTAGGATACGTAATTTTTCTATTTTGTGTGAAATATATGATATCAAATTAAAAAAAATATATATTGCTGTCGTAGTACATTTGTATCATTTTTTAACGAAATGTCGGCTTCGAACTATGTATGTATATTTTTGTTTTACTTTATTATTGATTGATTTCAACTGCATGTAATTGCTGTAATATTTTATACAGTAGTGGAGCGTTGATCGATCTTTCTAATAAAGAAATAAAAATCTACACCATTTGTCCAATGAACGAGTACTACAAAATTACCAAAAATAAAAAAACAAAAAACATTTCGCACGTACAGCGTGCGACAATGTGTGAACATAAATTTTTCATTAACAATAATGAACGAATGAATACTTCCTATTGGTCAGCTATTAAAAGATTTTCCGAAATATTACGCCTATTTACTCGATTTATCTTTTCATTGTATATTGTACTCTAGTACAATATACAATGAAAAGTATTTCACATATTTGAAATACTTTTGAAATCAAAATTAGCTGACAATTTTCATAGTTTATAATGTAGAAAAATAGGTAATAAATTAAATTGTAGGATTGTTTTATAAAAATGTATCCAGTATGGCACTTAGGGATTCTGAAGTCTCAGGGTTTTCAAATTCCCGGAACTCGAGGCGTAATAAAGTCAAAATCCCGGGACATCGGGACTCGAGACTTTTATTTCCCCTTCAATGAGACATTGTTACATTTGTGAAATAATAAAAAAAACATTTGTACATAAAACAACATCAGGTATGAACATTTAATTTCAATATTTTATTTGCTTTTGCTGCAATTATATTACACTATATAAACACATGTTATTTGAAACTTCTACGAAATTATAAATCCCAGACATCTGTTTTTCTATCAGATCCCTTTTATATATGCATACTTAATTTTGTTAAAACCCCGGGTAAGTGTCACGTTCAATGTTCCCTCTAAGGCAAGAGGTTAGCTGCGCGGAAATTTCAAAGGTTGCGCGGAGGCTGCGTGGAGACTGCGCGGACCGATCAAATTTCAATTTAACAACTGTCGTGTAGTGCGCGCCAACCCGAAATAAGTGCGCGGGGGCTTTTCTAACTGCTGCGTGGCTGCGCACGCGCGCAGCTTAGAGGAAACGTTGGTCACGTCCATGTCGTGTCCGTTTTTCTCGGAGCTTTCCTCTTATATCTGCTTTCATTCAATACAAATCAGTCCTTTTGAGGGTTTCTTAACCACAAGAATTGTTTTATTAAAAATTTAAATGTACATGTTATTAGCACATTATAAATCACAGTCACAATTCCCAGGACATTTTTCAAAAAAGTCCCGGGACTTAAGACAACAAAAATCCCAAGAAGTCCCGGGCTTTTTTCCCGGGACGTCTCGACACAGAATTCCTAATGGCACTTATCCTGTGTGTACTCTGATATCTTTTTAAGTAAATATATAATTTGTTGGATGGTAAATTTATTGAATTTGATATATGGCACAATCTGTTACTTTTTCGTTTAAACATATCTCACATATTTAAAATATATTTAGAAATCTTATTCAAGTGATTCGAAAATTGCTTTATAGTGTTGTTTTAATGTATGAAAAATATTTATATTTGTCTTTTTTTTCTTGAATATTGTAGCACAGACTGTTGAAAATGTACCATAAGCTGCCGTACGACTCATTACTCACAAAGTTAAATGCATATATTTTTCATATTTTAGTTTACTGTTCAAAACAATTGAAACACAATCATTCGAAGCAATTGGCTATATTTTTGAATGAAAGATATTGTTTTTAAACCTAGTAGGTATTGTTTTATTTTCAATGAAACGCCGTTTTCATTTGCCATTTGCGTGTCATTTTTAAATTCCCATTTCATTTAGTACCCGCAATTCGCGTTTGGAATATTCAAATTCAATTGCAATTGGTAAGTGAATTGGAATAATATATTGTACGTAGAAAGGAGTACATACATGCGTTTTTATTAGGCGAGCGAGTAATTTTGAAAGGTCTCCCAAGAAACTCGACCGATACGTTGCGGAGCCTCCCCCTCCCATAAAGCGTTTCAGCTAGGTAAGTGAGACATCAAATGATTAAATTGAATCGAAAAAAGTTTTACATTATGAACATCACAGATTTATTAAAAAAACCTTGCTCTCAATCTACGTTTTGTTTCTATTGATTTTTTGTCAGCACCTTCGGAAACGTAAAACCGGGGTTTCACTTTGAATTATAACGTAGTAGAAACACTTTCCCGTTATGTTTATCTTGAAGTCAAAATGATAGGGGTAGATAGCACAAAAATCCCAAAGGTCGCTTATTTCAAAAAGAAATACAAATAAATTCATAACATGTAGGCACTTTCTAATCGAAATTTAAATAAACACATCTATTTTATCTGCGCCATCACGGGATGCGGGAAAAATAAAAAAATACAGGCGCTGTAAATTTCAGCGTATGTACAAAGTTGTTGGTACGTTTTGTATGAACACGATTTCGCAAGTTAAGTCCATGAAAAAGTAAGTAGTGAATTTAGGTCAACTGTCCGTGTTCTACGACGGTGCTTTGAAACTTTCCCACCGGAACATTTTTAAAATAAATTTATTATGAGAGAAAAATAACCGCATGCCGAGTATCTCACTTACCTAGCTGAAACGCTTTATGGGAGGGGGAGGCTCCGCAACGTATCGGTCGAGTTTCTTGGGAGACCTTTCAAAATTACTCGCTCGCCTAATAAAACGCATGTATGTACTCCTTTCTACGTACAATATATTATTCCAATTCACTTACCAAAGCCGTCATCGTGCACTATAGAAATGCTTTCACCCAGCTTAAGTAAATTGATTCTGAGAGGAAACCGTTTGAAAGAGTAAATAATACACTAAATCCAAATTGATATGTCTATTATACCACCAATCGGAAGAAAAGTGTTAATTTTTTAGTCAATATTAAAAGGTTATCCCAAATTTATATTGATCAATACTAAAATTAAAGATTTATTTATCATCATTCTTAGGCAGAGACCTTTTGAAATTTTGATCTACTCGATATATGTATTTATCCCAAACGGCATAAGTGATAGCATTGTGTATTTTTTTAAAAGTATTCGTTATGGAAAATAGATTATATGACGTGTAGTTACATAAATATTATACAAGTTATCATAAGGTTTATACAAGTTATAAGGTTTTTTATTTCCTGAAACAAATTAGAGTTTATGGGAGTTTTTTGTTTAATAATTGTTGCCACAGCATACAAACAACATCAGTGGCATTAACTTCGTCTCCGTCTTTTATTAATAGTTTTAGATTCAAATCACAAGCATATGAGCATGTAAATTTTATTAATGTATGATTTTTCCAAAAGCTTAAGCCATAAAACCCTATCGATTTAAATGTATATATATTGTAGGCGTTTACACTATGTGTTCCTAAATATTTTTACATTTTTAGATTGGCTCAGTGTCGTAAAATAGTCAACAGAAAAATACATGAAACGACTTGGATAGAAAAAGTATTAGATTCACCGCCATACATATTTCAATAGCAATGGATTGTAATACGACTCAAGCGGTCAAGGTTTACACTGAAATATAACACGATAAAAGAAAAATCTTTTTTTATGTATATGATCTAAGACAATTATTATAATAAAGCCCTTGAATAAGGCAGGCAAAATTCCGGATAAATTTTCATCAAATTTCTCGTTGAATCAATGAAATTAAAAAATCAATTGGAGGTCAAAGATAAAAAAAAATATCAAACAAACAAATTGTAATTGTTTTGTTCGAAACAAAGGAAGTGATAACTTTTCAATTAAATTTAATTTTCTCCAATCATTGAACGAATCGATTCATCTTCTTCTGCCTAATAAATGTTCATAATAAAAGCCTTCCAGGCAAGTCGTTAGCAAAATTTAAACGCTACAAATTACAGAATGCTTAATTAAACCGGAAATTGGAGTTGCGCGGAAGAAAGGAAAAAGCTCTAAATCTTTATCTTTTTGTTAGGGTACTTGTTTAATGCAGCAAGATTCGTCTATGCAAAGTAGGAAATTGACTTTTCATGTTTATCTTAAGCTTATGAAATATTTATTGGAAAGCCACTCACTATCGAATATATTTCAGAAATATTTTACATTTAGGGATAATATGTGGACATTATTACATGACTACCAATCCATCATCCACTGGTCCATGAAATGCGATATAAAAAAAATGTACAATGTTTATGTAGTAAAAGTTCAAAGTTCAGCTTTCTCATGGAAATTGATGATGGAAATTGATGATGCAATGATGGAAATTTCTCATGGTTGATGCAAAATGCTGAATACACTGCCTTCGGATATCTTTAAGGTGTCAGATATCTCACGTAATTTCAATTTACGACCAAAACTATTTTGTGAACAATTTTAATGTTTTCTGGAACAACCGTCGAATTTGGGCGACCAGTGCGTTCAGTTCAGGAATCAGCAAATCACTTCTGTTCCGTTTGTCTCCATGGAGCAGAGTCCGAATAACACTTGTGAAACAATTGTTTTTCTTGAGCGATATTTTTTCCCATTAAAAGGAATGCTTTATCAAAACACGAAATTCAGATTTCCCATCATTTTAAAAATTACAAAAGTAGCGTCACTAAAATCACTGTAACTTGTGAACTGAACGTCAGATCGTTATAAAATTTTGACATATTTTATTTGAAGGTAAGTAATTGGGTGGAATTTTATGGATTTTTAAAGTGGCGCGATCTATATGTTATCCTATGAACTTATTGTACGTATACTACTTTCGTTCGAAATCTGAGAGAAATAATTAAACAACTATTTAAAGTGCACGAGAGGTGTTATGATGTCAATATCACCGTTGAAACTTCTCATGAAAAGATTCCAGTGTTCTAAAATCGCGCCATATTGGAGGTAGAGCATTATGCAAATGATTACCACAACGCTTACAAGCTTCACTGAATAAATTGATAAAACTATGAAACCATGTCATGAAGGAGCGCACAGCCAGTTCAGGTAGTGTGGGCGAGTAAAAGAGGAGGATGGCAGCACGAGCATTTTCAGTGACTTTTCGGTGTACCAGATGCTGGAATTATGTCCAAAAGTCTAAACGTTACGTACCAAAATATCAAGTTTTTTATTAAAGATATTCATTTTTAATGAAAATATATTTTGAGCTACAAACACTTCATTGAATAGTGCCTCGTTCACATAAAAAAGTATTATAATCAAATACTTCATGGGGCATTATAATAGCTTACTAATAAGGCTTGTGTATTTTTTTTATATTCCCAATAAAATAAATGATCGATATTTGAGCTTTGACATTTTGGATCGAATATGTTTCGAAACAATTTTGCTTAATACATAAGTAACGCCAGTAGCAGCATATTACCGATAAACTTGCACAGCCTTCAATTCATAGCCGATAAACCGATAATACTAATTCTCAGTAAAATACTACGAGCCTTTGTTTTATAGTTATCAGCTTATCCATTCAAATATCATAGAATATTAATATTTTTATGCGATCAAATTGATTGTCAAGCACTTGTTTTTTTTTATTGGATTTTTTAAAAACATTTTTAAATTATTTAAAAAAAATCTTAACTGGTTGATATTCATTCTATTGATAGCGAAAAAAATTACAGGCGAAATTGTGTTTTGCACATATTGCTGTCAGAAATTTTTAGGTCTAGTGAATTCGAACAAAGGCACGTATCTCAAATGTGATTACAGTAATTTCCCATGCAAAACATGCGCAAATTTTAGATGGCCCATGTATATTAAATGTGTGGGTGAAGGGACCTTGCCAGGGGCGTTCCCAAGGGTTTTTGTCAGCATTGTGTGTATAACACAATAGCAAAAGGATACATCTCCGAAAACATTGTGAATTTTTCTCCTCTAAAAGACTTGATATTTTTGATCTTTTCTTTGTTTTTTTTAGTTAAACAATTTTCGTACGGGATTTAAATAGAAAGGTATTTTTAAATTATCACATATCTCATATGTTTTAAGCGTGCTTTCTATTATTTTGGTTATTAACTTATTTAAAAACAAAACATTCTACAGCTTCAACTGTTTACGTTGTATTCAATATTCTAAACATTCAGTAGTCAAAAACTAGAACAATAAAAATAGTATAGTTCGTTGGTAGGTTTTTTTGTTTATTGCAAAAATAAAAGAACACTACATTTGTGAAATTGAAGCTGACGCCAATGCTTAAATCGTTGAAAATTTATAATTTTAGTGATATAGAAAGAAATTTTGTAGAATTGGGATAAACAGATCATTAAAAAATGCGTAACTATATTTTAAATAAATATACAAATGAAATTACACAGCAAATTCTTTTTAATGATCCTTCGTAGAAGAAGATAAAAATTTAATAGAAAACGATCTTCGAGTTCCAAAAGACGTAAAGATATTTGTGACGTTACAAAACAAATTTGGTCGTCTATAGTTACTGATTTTTTTGAGATTTTCGGTTGGTATGACTGATCATGTTGTTTTATATCATAATATTTATTTCAAACGTAGTTATATCGTCATTCTCTCCGCTTAAATTCTTAACAAGTTATTTGTCAAATATTGACATAAATATCTTGTTTTAAATAAATAACTCAATATCTTTCTTTGAAAAACTGACAGCTACATACTAAGTAACATATAGAATGTAAATAATATATTAAAAAATGAATTTTCGAATAAAAATAATAATTTAAAAATGTAAGCTAAAATATATTCGATGAAGAAATACCATGTGAAATATTTTTTTTGTACAACCCTGTTTTTGATTTACTTAGATATAAATATTGCAGTACGTATTAGAACATTTCACGTTTAATAGAATTATTTTAAAAAGTGATCAAATTTAGAAATATAATCAAAAAAATGATAAAAATTGAACGGAACTATCTCCAATATATATATATATTTATATTGTCTTAAGGAATTTTGAATAATAAACATTGTTTAAACCGTTAAATGTTTGATTTGCTGATTTCATTAAATTCACAAAACACAATTGAAGAACCTAACCTCAAATTTTGTACGGGTGCCTGCCTACACCCCTATATCGTAGTCCCAATCTCTACGCTATAAGGGAGTCAACTGTATTAATTGAAACGTATAACAACTAACCATATCAAAGCATAAATTGCAGTACGTATCAGAACTTTTCATGTTCAACAGAATTTATTTAAAAAGTGGTCAAATTCAGAAATATAATCAATAAATAAATTAAACGTAACTATCTCCAATATATTTTTTTTTCTCTTATAAGGAATTTTGAATAATACACATTGTATAAACCGTTAATTTAAAATAGCACAATATGAATACACTGTTCAAATTAACTTGATAATGTAGTTTTCTTAATTTCATTTATGATGGAGGTGGCCACTTTTGTTTTTTAGCATCACATTTAGTTTGATGTTCAATATTATTTCACACCGCGCCACTGTTTCCTCATTGTTGTTTGTATATATATTAAAGTCACCTCTAAAGAGACATGGAAGTCTTTTAGTCGGGTTATTGCTTACGACCAGTAGTGCGAACGACTCGTTTCAAATTTCATTATATGAAATACGTTTTGTTGACTATTATCGAGATAAGAATCTCCGAAACTCTTGTTATTATAAAGACATTATCATTTTTGTATACTTGTTTCAAAAAAAAAAATCGAGACAGCCAATAGATTTTTTTTCATAACACCTCATTATCGCTGTAATATGTTTTGCTATTTGAATTCATAATCTCATATTAATAACTATATTCATTTCATAATATTAACTCCCTATAATAAAAATTATAAAGAGAGGATTCAAAATTTCATTATTAACATATTGATTAGCAATTTAATGAGTATACAGAACATAACAATTGACGCTAATGTACTGAACTATCCATATACAGTAAGCCTCTCTTTCGCTTTCCCCCTTATTTCTATAGCGTATGTGCCAGTCCTACGTATAGCGTAGTTTGTACAAAACGTTAAATTTTAAAGGACAAATTAGAATTTTCATAAATATGGTATATCATAAAAACATATGAAATATATCTACGTGCTTTGAAAAAATATTTGTCAGTAGCTGTTTGTCCCTTGACTTCGCTAGACGTATTCTGTGACAGGCGAAACGAAAAGGTGAACGTGACAGGAAAAATGTTTGATTTGCTGATTTCATTCAATTCACAAAATACAATTGAAGAATCTAACCTCAAATTTTGTATGGGTGCCTACACCCCTATATCGTAGTCCCAATCTCTACGCTATAAGGGAGTCAACTGTATTAAATTGAAACGTATAACAACTTACCATATCAAAGCATAATTAAGCTACCAACAAAATAATTAAGTAAATGTCTGTACTTACCTAAGTCCAAAATATAAAAATTAAATAAGTACATCTTTAAGAGCATGCCTGTTTATAACATGGAGTATAAGTAATAAAGCATTTTCATGAGACGATTTTAACAAGAACTGGTCATTAGCTTGGTTTCCAGTAAAATAACTTTGTTCAGGTAAGAAAGTGACTGTCAAAACTGCAACTTATATCTACGCTTTTTTTTACAATTCGATATAGTTGGATAGGTTTCTTATGTATTACATTACACATCACATCCATGCATATTGTTTCATTCAAATTCACAAATCGATGAAAAAATCAATGTAAGATCAACAATTCAAAACGTTTTACTAGATATAAACGATAGTCTTGTTTTAGTAAAAACACAATATTCCTTTGTACTTCATTCCACTTTATTTAATATGTCAGGACCGGTTTCGCTCATTACGAGCATCGTCAACTGATAGTCTTGTTGCTAAAAAAACTTATATAAAACCAATGTTAAAATATATACAGTAAAATCTCGATAGAACAAACTAATTCGAGTGACGGGGTGTCCGTTATATAAAAATAGGTTTTCTGAGTTTCAAATGTTTTATGAGATTAATGTTCGCATTTACATATTAACTCAAATTTATTTATTTTATTTTCAATTAATATACGAGACACATACATTCCATGCTCAAATTGTGTCCATTATATTTTAAATATTGTATATCAAGTAACTACTTTATATGCCTTTCTTGATAATAAAGATTAGAAATTTATTGATTCATCTAACAGTTATTTTAATTTTTTTGTCATAAAAAATTGAGTTCGTCTTTATTTTAGATGTTTGCTGAATATATACGTTAATTTTATTAACTAATGACTAATTGCTAACAAGGACAACCAGACAATGCCCTAAGAATTGTTATTTCTCCGTATTTATAAAAAAAATACTCTTGGCAGCTCATAATATTTACTTTGGCCAATTTATTATATATTATTTTAATTCAACGTGTGCATGATTCAAGCTCATTTACACTCACTATAATCCTGGTTTTCATTTTATCCTGATTTATAGAGAGCTTTAGAAAATTTTCAGTGTTTATTAATAGCCATCAAATACCTGCGTGGCCTGTGAACCCGGTGCTTAAATGACGCGTGGATATATAAACACGTGACCGGCATACCAAAAAGCCACAAAACAGCATGCAAATTTTCGACGAGCTGCGGCTTTGCTGAACATATTTAGCATACACACTGTAACACATAATTCCAAATAATGTGTTATTGCAATTCAAATCATTTTCATGTGTAGAAGTCAATTAAAACATTGTATTTTATTCAATAAATGCGTTTATGTACAATAAGATACAAATCAATCGTGGTTTATAATATTCAACGCTATCAATAAATAACTTTTAAATTAAATGTCTTTCGTTTGATTATAACTATGATTTATTACGTCCATGCTATGATTTGTGTTATATAATAATATCAATTATATATAACTTTGAACTTCCGTGAAGATTTCTACCAGCATCATATATTTTTACCAAAAGCATTACAGGAAGTAGTCTGACTGATAATATATGAAATAATTGAAGGATGAATGTCGCTGTTTTACTCATATATTATATTTTATCACACTAAACATAGCGTACCTGAAAAATCAAAAATGTGTTCATCATTTATGTTCTAGAATATTTTTAAAGCACCGAACAATAGTGAAGATGATAAATACAACTTATGGTTAATTCAAACAAAAATTTCACGAAAATATTTCTTAAACTTTTTTATTTATTGTTTCATCATTTATTTCATATAAAACTTCTTTAAAGACCGTAAATTTTCACCGCGAAACAGACTGCCTTCACTTTTTCTTTGTGGCAAATAAATACTTCGCTTAATGTCTGAGTTGATTTTCGCCGAGACATCCCACGAGGCTTCAAGTTTTTATTTAAATTAATGTTCCAGACGTCACAAGAAACCGTTCTCTTGGTGTTTCGCCCATCAACGGACAGGTGTGGAACTGGTCCGGGACTTCTCCATTCAAATTGATACCGCCTAATTTTATATGTTTTACCTTACTCCTTTCCCCTGGCGTAAGTGGTTGCAATCTAAACTCATTTATAACAAAACCGTAGGCTATTAATCAAGGTGCGTTGTACTGGAGCCGTCCGTTTAATGGGAAAAAATTCACAATGCAAACCACGTCTGGGACGATTTATTGGTAAAGTACGCGTACCTTATTTTTTCCCTCAATGAAGGTTATCTATGCGATCTCTTTCTATCTACATTTATACGTTTTCATTGCAGACCGAATACATTAATGTTGTTTTTAGACATATCGATGTTTTATTTAAATTCCCCGGGGGCGACATCCTTTTAAGAGCATTGACAAATACTGATGACCACGCTTTGTCACTTTATTCGAACGAGTCATAAGTTTTGCTGTATTGTGAAAAATTGCGTGTTTTTGTACTTATAATCAGCAATTATAATCAAAAAAATATTTAAAAGCTCCATGCTAACATTTCATAATTCAGTTCAGTAAATTAATTTTAAAATGCTAGCTAATCGGTCTCGCTAGCCTTTGTGTAAAAGTTCTAATAAGTGGGAGTAGTGTTAAGTTTATAGGCATCTATTTATTCATAAAGAGATTCAAACCCTTCACCGCAACGAAATAACACAAACTACCAAGAGTGTTTACCATTTAGGTATTGACGCTTACGTTTACTTATTTTATAAAATATGAACGTATGTTTATAATTATTGTCTTCTTCTTAATAAATTTATAGAATTCGAGTGCAAAAGTTTTCAACGTGGTTCCTCCTTTTGTGACGGTACTGAATTTTGTTTCATCCCCCGCATAAAAACAAACGAGATTTTTAACAAGCCTCAAGAGTGGATTAAGAGGTGGGTGTAAATTGGCAAGCCCCTTACTTAGTAACCAATAGGTCACCCGCAAAAGCGTGAAACCCGAAAGGGAACATGCGAATATACTCAGCATTCAAAGACCTCTCTTATTACCTTTCTAGGAAAATTTGTCACTGTGGCTCGATTCAAGAAAATGAACGACGTTCGATTACTTATATCGCTTTGGATGGGTAGAGTATTGAAAAATTAGAAAGCTTCCTGACCTGGATCAGTTTGACCTTTCAATCAATTGTATAATACTACACGTTGAAATATTTCTTTCGACCTTTTTTTATTATGTGACACACACACCATTCAAATATGGTCGACTTTTCTTAAAATTGTTTATTATAAGTTGAAACGACGTAAATATATACTAGTATGTATGTACATATAACTTGCGCATTTTTAGTATGATATTGTATTACAATGTTTACATTATCTAGCTTATCCAGATACATTATACGTGGGAAAATACACAGATATATATCATAGTCAACGACTTCACTACACAGAAATTGTTGAATTATTCACAAACGTTACAATAAAAGCTTTTAAACCTAACCTTATCTACGCCGCAACATAGTATGGTTTTCACATTAAATTACATTATCTAGCTGTAGATTAATTGTCGTATACGTAGATTAGTTAGTGATTGTACAATTGCTAGTTAATTCAAGCGTTTTTTTTTAATATTAGTAAATGTGTTCAGTAAAATATTTGGAATGCATGTTATATTGTGAGCTGTAACTATCATTTATAATCAATGTATACACTGACTAGTGAATGTATAGATAATTAATATATAATATTTCATTTTAATGAACACGAATTTGAATGGATAATTAATGAAACACCACTAATCAGTAATTCTTTTCTACATCACCATATTGAAACAAAAATCTTTTAACAGTACAACTTAATATATGTATGGATATTTTTTTGTTTTACTAGTTCCTATTAGTAATTACATTTAAATTGATAATTATAGAAATCGACTATAGAGGGCCGTTTTTTAATTAATTTAGTGGAATAAAATTCGTTCAGAATAATAAGGAACCAATAAAACGTCGAAAGACTTTAAAAAATATGCCGTTAAGCAAATTCGATTTTCAACTCATTTTGATTCTTATAAGGAAATCCATTAAAAATAACGAGATTTTTCTTACTTAATTTATTCCAGTTGCTAATGAATTTATTTCTAATGAAAAAAGAAGTAATGCAAAGTGATTGCTAAGGTTAAGTTAATTAAGTACCCCCCACGGGTAGGTCGTACCCTCGTCAGCAGGGTAAAATACTTCCCCGCCGCAACCTACAAACTCGTTACAGGCTTTTATCCCGACCAACCCTTTTTCTTTTTCTACCTATTCCATCAACATTCAACTAAAATAAACTATACGATCGAAAAAGTTTTTTTCATGTATTGCCGAATTTACATTCTTCCTTTGATCATATTTTACAAAACATAATCTCCTCAAAGTTTTTAATAACAGATAATTTTCATTCATTATATAAATATTGCAAACTCTTAGCCATAAACATTTAGCAACAAATTCATTACAACTGTATTTATTTTATTTAATACACAAATACCCAAGTTTTTCAACATCAATTGAATTATTAAAAATAATAAAACATTTTTAGTACTTTTTCCACATAAAATTTATTTGATCAGGACCGGTTTCGCTCATCGCGAGCATTATCAACTGATAAGAAAAATATATAAACAGTGCTATTTATACAAATTTAAATTGAAATAAAAGGTGTAAGCAACTATTAACAATGAAAAGGATTTACAAATTACATTATAATTACACAAAATTAAAATGCTTAACACCTATAACAAAAAATCATCAGACTAATAAAGTGGCAAATGATGTCAACTATAAACCCAATTAAAATTTGGGATTTTTTTAACAAAGTGAAACTCTACATTACTAAAGTAAATAACTTAATGATGATTTTGTGTTTTTCCCGCTTCTAAGTAATGAGTCTGTGTACTTCAACAAAATCAGCAGCAATGAAGATTCTGAAATAATGAAGGTCCTGATCAAATAAATTTTATGTGGAAAAGTACTAAAAATGTTTTATTATTTTTATTATAATGCCATTCCACCAAGTATTGACAGTGAACACCTTAAAAGTGATCAATTGAATTGTTATTAACTAGATGTGAATTGACAATTAATTATATGAAGCAAAAATAACTACATATAAATTTAAAATATGATATGATTTATTGAATTGTAGCTCTTTCTATGTCACTTTTCTCAGCGTCGGGCTTCGATTATTTGCGAGTTATTTCTTAATAATTTCGATAATATGTAGCATGGATGCTTGTGGAATTTTAAATAAGCCCTTTTCCTTTTGCTGATGAGTTTCTTACTACCAGCCTAAGAAGGAATACAAATAACATTTATTTAATTTTATTAGAAATATTAGGAAATATTTTTGTATTTGCAAACAAAAAGAAATATACGATGATTGGTGTTTTTATTTTTACCAAATTGTGATATACAGTTTTTTAAATCTATTTTCTACGCCCTTGATTTCATAAAAATACATTTTGTATGTTTTCTTTTCAAATATAACGTGGGTAAGAAAAGGAAATTCAATATTTTATGACAGAATTGCGGAGTAATTTTATAGAAGTTATATAGTGTTTACCTTTATTTTATGCTACTCCAACTTCTTGCTAATATGTTAAGGGAAAACTTTTAGATCTGATTATTTTTCTTTGAGGCAAACTTATTTACAACTACTTTACTTGAAATGAGTTCACATTTTGAAAAGTTTCACATTATTATTCAACAAGCGTAATTTCATACTCATACTATAAAAAAACATTAAAGTGAATGATGTAAGAGAATTATTATATATTATAATTTAAATGAATCGAATTACTTAAATCATTCTTCGCCAACAAGCTAAATTCATTTCATGTTCAACACACATTTTTTTTATGTTACAGATGGTTTTATAGTGTATGTAATTAATAAAAAAAAATGCAATACCAGTGAAATATCTGATATTTAACGCTGAATAAAAATCAGCTTTTCTGCTTATGAAATATGTAGATAGTTTTTTAAAAAATATTGAAAATGTGATGGTTTACTCGTCTGATATTGTGATCATAATTATTTGTATTTTTGTCATTTTTCTTATACTTATGGTTATTATTGTTACTTTTGATAAAAATGATAGGTTCGTTTGTCCGATATTGCAGTCTCTTATTTTAAGATATATAGTTACTTCTTAATTTTTTTTTTCTAAGATTTATAAATAAAGAAACACACAGTGTCAGATGCAATTGTATTTACTTTCACGTGACAATATTATTATAAAAACATATGATAGCTTCAAATAACATTATATCGCGCATGAACTGGTACAAACTTTATAACTTAAAAAATGTGAGGTTACTAGAATTCCCCAATTCCATCAAACAAAGAATATAAAATTCCTTGGTAGGAAAAAAATTCGAGTGTTATGGCACTTCAACGTATTTTCATAAAAGGAAATGAACTAGAAAATCCAAAAAAGCCCCACCTCAAAGTGTCAATTTTGAATTCAATATGAAAGCGATGAGAACACATAAAGGGGCTGGAAAGCAAACAGTAAAAAGCAATGTTTTTCAAAATATGTCCCAAGTCGTATTCTATCATTTTGTTGCCGGATTCAATTCACCAATTTGACGGAAATATATTTTTTTTCATGCCAAAATTATATCGGGGAATAAATAAATATGTATATTTTAAACATATACAATCTCTAAGATTAATAATTTTTTATTACAATAGTATTTCAAATGGTACAAATATAAAAATGTACACCGAAAACATTCGTTGAACAACGAAATTTTATTTGTACATTGAACTTTGAATGTCTTGCAAAATTAGTTTTTTTGATAGTATAGAATCTAATGAAATATCTGTAGCTATCATAAAATATCGTTAGACCTAGTCATTTTTCAACTCCATCTTCTGTGTCTTTCCTGAAAAAATGCTTCACAAGCATTCCTTATAAAAAACATATATTATTTTTAAGTTATATTGAACGGCGAATTTGTTATTCAATCCATGCGAGAAAAAATTAGATTCAGAAACCGTAGAATTTTATCACTTACCCACGATGATTGCTTAAAACTTGAAACAGTAGTTAAATATTGAAGCGTCCTGTTACCTCTGTTTTCATGAAGAGAGGAAGTGGTTGGGTCAGGTGTTGTGGATACTTTCGCAGAGTGTTAATCCTGTCTGTATGACCGTCAGGTATCCATAGGATGTAGTCGATGAAACTGAGAAAGATTGGTATGTTATGTAAGGAAGCAAAGAAATTGTCTGGAGACAGAGATTCGTTGAAACGTCGCGTGTGTGCACCCTACATTTAATATGAAAAAAATCTGATAGATATATATATTTTATTGTTTTTTTTAAAGAATTTCATTACTGATTGGTATTGATTTTATCTTGAAGGTAGATAGACATCGTCTCAATTATTGTTTTCATTCTTTCTCACACTCAAACCAGACGTCATGGCGACAACTAAGCATTGAAAGTTTCAGAAGCTCGTCTTCTTGATCTTGCTCATTTAAGGCATTATTCAAAATTTAGAATCCATGATCATTTACATCGTTATTTCAACACTCGGCGACATCTTCTTTGCCACAATTTCTGAATATTGACATTTGTCCTGCTGCTATCGTGATATTTCATATATGACATTTTACCAAATTACTGAAAAATATTATCGGCATTTTCAAAAAAAATCATGATTGTTTGAAAGCTGATACAAATGTAATATAAAGAATTCCAAGCAATGCCATCAAAGTACGAATAATAGAGATTTTACTGCAATTGTATTTTCTCTTGAAACGTTACTAATAAGTTATATTTTTAAAATATTATCTTGTAATGGATAAGCTTATGAATGTTTAATAAATGCTTTTTAGTTGTCATAGGCCATTATGATTTCATATCGAAGACAATGTAGATAAATACCATATGGATCACTTATTGTGTATTTTGGACGATAAAATAACAATAAAAAAATCAAAAGCACTGGTCTAAACATAAGAAAGAGCGCGTCTCGTCTGCTGATTGCCTCCTTACCCGAGGCTATCAGAAGACTCTCCAGACTGAGGCAGCCTTACATGACAGTTTCAGAGAAATGAGTTATCGGTGTGATATAATGAAAAGTATCTATCATTGAGAAAATTATTTTCATTATTTGATTTTGGATCGAAATTATATAATGTCTACAGAAATCGTTGAAACATCTAATTTAAATGGTCACTTCTGCAGTCAAGACTTGGTATAATATTCAATTCAGTTTAATGAAATTTAGATAACGTAGATTAAAATAAATGTTATGTCAAAAAATGAAGGAGATAAATAATTTACGACTAGAATATTGTATATCCAATTTTGGTAAGAAATGAATAGGGTATTTAAACGTAGGTACTAAAAATAGCCTTTATTTGTATGTATGAAAATGCTTACAATTATAACTGTTCCAAAGATTATATACATATTTAAATGTATTTTTGTAAATCCTCCAGACAATATTTTTATGAGAACGGATATTTTATTTCCTTAAAAAAAATTCTAGATTTAAAAAAAAAAATTGGCATTACAGCTAATGCCAATACGCCAAATATTTTGAAGTTGAATATCATACGAGAAAATTCTATTAGATAGAGATCAGCCCGAGGTAAGTTGATACCACAAGCACCCATATCTTAGTTCTCAAATTGTAATTAAAAAATCTTAATTTGCCATTGACCTTACCGGGAATTGTACCCAGACCTACCTGGTCGGTAGAGCAAGCTCCAAATAACTAGACTACCGCGGGTGATTTTATCTTAATACTAAACGAAAATTTTCATCTTAGTCCAGAAAATTCACTTATGTTTTATTAAATATGAAAGTTAAATATATCAACTATTATATA
The DNA here is from genome assembly GCA_031772345.1 of Himalopsyche anomala. Lineage (NCBI taxonomy): Eukaryota > Metazoa > Arthropoda > Insecta > Trichoptera > Rhyacophilidae > Himalopsyche > Himalopsyche anomala. The sequence continues at coordinate 24,297,794 of CM062821.1, forward strand.
AAACTAAACACTCATTTCTATATCACAAAATCTACCTTGAAAACTTGACATTTTTTATATTCAGTTTTCTCTTAATATAAAATTTAATTTGATAGCTTTGTTATTATACTTTTTATGCTACAACTTGTGACATGTATTTTGTCTCTTTGGGTAGCATTATCAGACAGACTATTGCAATGTTTGCAAATAAACTAAAAATTGTTTTAAATCTTACGTTATACATAACAAAATAAAATCTGGGGTTTGTCCTTTTTTACTGGACGCTGGGAGGGGGTACGATGCAAACTTTGATAGTAGTAATAAGTACTACTCATGTACACTTCTTCCAAAAACTAACAGTTTTCTCTATTATATGACTTATGGAGATACAATATGTTAGCTCTAAGCCATCGATATGGAGGTTAAGTAAATAATCCGACAACGTATATGGTTAATCCTAGTCAAAATATAAAGATTTTCGATTATTAAATACATAGAATTTCTATTGTGTACAGAATTCAATCATTTCTGTGTGCTTAAAGGTTTGCCAACAAATAATTTTCACTTTTTATACAAACACCATGACTTGAATTTCACTATTACTCTTATTAAAACACTTAACGAACAATTCTAAGCAATCTGTGACCTAACGCTGCTTATTTGTGACTGCATATTTTAGTATTTGTCAAATTTAAACTGAAGATTTTATTTATTTGCATTCGAAATCATTTAAAAGTAGCAAAAATACGCTGCCAAGGTAGCGTACGTTTAAAAAAAACTAGCAGGCCGAAGTAAGAAATAAAAATCATAAACCCATACTTTGTGCTGCACACATAAATTTTGAACTAATCCTCCTTTGCAAAACTTCACAAACGTGTTAGTTTATTATCTGTACCTATATATTTTCTCGTATGTAGGTATGTATAGGGTCCGCCATCTAACATTTTTTTTTTCAACTAGTGCTTTTTTCGTGAATGGTAACACTTAGCTCATGTTTGATTTAAGAGATAATTAGTTTTATCCTTCCGCTGAATGAATATGGTTGTGTATACGCTTGACCAACGCTGGGAAATATTGCGACATTACTTTGAAAATCATGGTAATGTTGCAGAATGTGTGCGAAAATTGCGTACGGATTTTGGAAGAAAAGAAGCACCGTCAACTCCGTATGTTCGTTATCTTGTGAAGAAAGTGAAAGAAACTGGCATCCTCATCGATAAACCAAAGCGTGAAAAGCCAAAAACAGTGCGTACACTCGAGAATATTGCTGCTGTGGCAGAAAGTGTGCGTGAAGCGCCATCAACATCAATTCACCGTCGTTCTCAAGAATTGAACATTTTGGAGACATCATTGAGACGAATTTTGCATAAAGACCTTGGTATGACGCCATACAAAGTCCAATTGGCTCAGGAGTTGAAGCCAACTGACCATCCAATGCGTTTTCGCTTTGCTAAGTGGGCCTGCGATCGACTTACAGAAGATGCCGATTTTGCCAAAAAAATCATCTTTTCAGATGAATTGACCCTTGGCGGGTATGTAAACAAGCAAAATTGTCGCATTTGGGGCACAGAAAACCCGCACGCATACATTGAAAAGCCGATACACCCAAAACGAGTCACTGTTTGGTGCGGATTTTGGTCCAGAGGCATAATTGGGCCATTTTTCTTCAAAAATGAGCAAGGAGTGGCCGTTACAGTCAATGGCGATCGTTATCGGGCCATGTTGAACGAATTTTTGTTCACAAAAATTGAAGAGGAGGATATTGGCAACATTTGGTTTCAACGGGACGGCGCTACGTGCCACACAGCCGAAGCTACACTCGATGTTTTGCGCCCTGTTTTTGAAGATCGCATTATCAGCCGCAGAGCTGATGTCGTTTGGCCACCTCGGAGCTGTGATTTGACACCGCTGGACTATTATTTGTGGGGTGCCGTCAAAGATAAGTGTTACGCCGACAAGCCAGAGACAATTGACGCTTTAAAGGACAATATTCGTGAAGCCATTGGTGAAATACAGCTGCACACAATCGATAATGTGCTTAAAAATTGGACCGATCGCGTAGGCTACTGCATGGCCAGCCGAGGCAGCTATTTGAATGAAATTATTTTCTATTATTAACCGGAAGGATTGTACTTTCAAATAAAAAAAGAAATTTGAGAAAATATTCAGTAGTATTTTTTTATTGCATTTTCAAAAAAAAAAAAGTTATTTCGCGGACTCTTTATATGTGATACATGAAAGTCTTTCAAATTTCCTTCAATCAATTTATTATTAGACCATTATTTAATTTCATATGGTTAGTTCTAAAAATTACAAGTAAAACTAAATAATTATTATTTTAATAATGAGGAGCAAGCATTCAAACAGTGATTTGTCACACCGATACAGAGATGATTTGAGTTTTTGATAAATCACGGTTTGCTTGAATGTGTCAACTTTATTATTTAATTTTTATGTTAAAAAAAACCTTTTTTGAACACTAATTGTTACATTCATATTTTTTTTGGAATATCAAAACTGATATTAAACGCCATTTTTCAAAATTTGTAACAAATCACTTTTTAAATGTTCCTCCTCAAATATTTGGCATAACAGCTAATGCCAATGCGCCAAATATTTTAAATTTGAAAGATCATACGAGATAAAATTGACGATAATATTTTTGTAAGTCACTCAAGATCTACTCGAAGATAATAATTGACATCACAAACTCCCACGTCTTATGACTCAAATTTAAATGGAAAAAATCTAAATTTTACATTCACCTTACCGGTAATTGAGCCCAGACTCACCTGATCGGGAGATCAATCTCTAACAGCTAGACCACAAAGAGAGACTTTTTATTATCGTAACGAATGTATAATATGTAATTCAAAAGGAATACATATATATACTCACATGTAAATTGAAGATGATCCGCCGCTCTAATTGAAATTTTGTAAATACATAATCACAGTATATTTATTTTGTCGGAACATATTATAATTACTTTTCGCTACAAATACAATAACTGTGTAAATGAGATACTATTCAATAATACGAATCCAACAATGAAATTTTATTTATTTTTTAACAGTTAGTTAATTTATATTTTAAAATGATATTTTCAACATGCAATATAACATATCAATTATTAAACTAGTGAAACATAAGAATAATTTTAATTCATTATTTCTTAATAATTATGTCTCTTTGCTGCTATTTATTTATCGATCGACGAAGCATTGCTTTTCTTTCCATAGAGTCATGCATGAATAATATATCGTTATAATATGATAGTACTTTGCCTGTACACATACTGTGGGAGCTCTATTTTAAACTATTATGTAGTTGAAAATTTAAATTTGCGATCGACGATGCATATTAATGAAATTATTTGAATATATTAAAGAACACCCTTCGTAACTAACCAAAAAATGAAAATTTCAAAATAACCAGCTATGTTGTGTAGTTGCTTAACTTTTTGAACATATTATATAAATAAACACTAGTCTATAGCAGGGGTTCCCAGACTTTTTCGGTTTCCGGTGCCCTTATTATATCAGATTTTTATGCGGCGCCCCAAGTCAAAACATTTGTTATCGCATGGCAAACTTTATGTTACTAATAGTTTTTAGGAATTTACCGAATTGCCCAAAATGTCAACGTGGCTCGTTTTTTTCTAGCTCTTCAGGGAATTTTAAAATCTCAAAACTCAGGAATGTTTTCACGGCGCCCCAATAGAACAGGCTCGGCGCACAGTTTGGGTAACTCTGATCTATAGTATATTTTCGATAATTTTCAACTTCCATGTCAACTTTCGTGTGCCAAATCAAAAAATCGATTGCAATAAAACACATCTGCATGAACAGATGTTATCGTTTCGTTGAAAAAAGCTGTGTTAGATAATAGTTTTTGAGATGATTAATCACACCTTTTTGTTTTTATAGATTCTCCCCAATGCGTTTCAAATACTACTTTCCAATCCAAGCAAAAACGGCCAGTATTACAATATTGATGTTCTTCTATACAGGTAATGTAATATATCATCACCAGTGAGTCACCGCTATCTGGTGATCATCGAAATGATATCCATCCACTATTGCCGTGATTTTTAACATTCATTTTAAAATTTTGAAACCAATTTCGACGTTCCGCCAAGTGATGTATTACATCTAACAATGGTTCAGATATTCTTTCATGCAAGAAAGAATACATAAAAGCTCATTCTAGATGACAATCATATTTGAGAATGAACTTCATTGAATAGCATTTTTTTTAATCATTTCCGTTACCAATATTGGAATCACGTGAATTCTTGTCAATGGAGATTTGACAGTGAAAAACTTTTTTGGGCTGCAAATTATGTGTTCGATATTTTCTTTTTTTGATAAATATTTTTTTATCCCAATACTTGGCGCTTCTGATCTCAAAAAATAAAAATGGTATAGACATTTAAAAATTAAATTAGATATATTTGCTTATATTTTTGAACTTCTGGTACTATAGCGATATCACAAAGCACTACGCTACTACTAGGTGCACAACAACGGAGTTTTTATGTGTATATATTGTATTTACTAAAATAATTCAGCAATCTAATATAAAAATTGCTTTATGAATTATACGCGATTTCGCACGTTATTTTTACGCTCGTGTAAATATTACAAGCTACGAGTAAAAGCGCCCAATAGAGCTTTTATATCGAATAAATTTCAATGATCGTCATAAAGAGACTCGTTACTTCTACTTTGCGTAGACTAGTTCTGCAGAATAAGCTGGATTTATGTTTCCGCCATTTGAAATATTTCATTCGAATGTAGTAATCTTAAGAATTGTAAAATTCTGTTTTGATAACTGGCAGAATTTTAAAATCAAATTTTTACCTCAAATAATATGTGTTTTTTTTATTCCACATTATAAATGCGATAAAATTATCACTGCTTTACCAAAATAAGGGATTTATGTCGATTATTATAATTACAAATTGAAATATTATAATAATCTAGGTTTACATTTTGCCTTGATGCGTACACAACATATGAGTTGTTAGTAAAAACACAATATTCCTTTGTACTTCATTCCACTTTATTTAATATGTCAGGACCAGTTTCGCTCATTACGAGCATCGTCAACTGATAAGAAATAAAATTTAACAATGCTATTTATACAAAAATGAACTGATACTGTTCATTTTTGTATAAATAGCATTGTTAAATTATATTTCTTATCAGTTGACGATGCTCGTAATGAGCGAAACCGGTCCTGACATATTAAATAAAGTGGAATGAAGTACAAAGGAATATTGTGTTTTTACTAATATATTGCCTTTCCACCAAGTATTGACAGTGAACACCCTAAAAGTGATATGAGTTGTTGGTTTCATTGTTTTATAAAATAATCAAAATAGATATATTTTTGTTATCAAAGTCATTAGGTTTTTTTGGTTTGCTCAGCTTATCACACCTTTATTAACTTTACTACTTTTGAGCAAAAACTATTAGTACCTCACAATCAGATATTTGTTGAAAACATTTTAGTATACACCTAAAACTACTGATTATGGATTGATATTTGTGATTCGTGGATGAAACTGCAAAATACCGAAATTGTTTATCATTATTCGCCTTTATTATTTATTATATAAACGGTTTTCAAAAATATATAGCCTTGTAAAGTTTCCGATAACACTTACCTAGGTGATGAAATGTAAAAAAAATAATGTAAATTAGATGAAAATAACAGATCAGTCGATAAGTTTCTAAATATAAATGCTCAAAACCTATTCCACCGTGGACATTTCATAGAAAAACGTCTAGTGTAAGCTTTATTTCAAACCCCATTTTATTAATTTTCTAACTAACTAAAACTATTGAATTCCATTAGATAGTCTATATATGACAGTATAGTTTTGTGTGGCAGTGTTATTTATATTAAAAACTCTGGCGGAAAACTAGACAGGGTAAATTGGCTATTCCAGAATAATGTGTTTAAATTTCAATATTTTTATTATCATTATATTCAAAGCACCTACTGAAATACATTTAAACATTAAGTATAATAAATTGGAAACCGATTTAGCCTCTTATCCCGAAACGTTTAGCATAACCATTCACCAAGCCATTTCAAATGTGATTCCGTACTCTAAATAATATGTACTTTGTATTTAAAACCAAAGTCGTTAATTTTGAGAGTGCTATAACGTGTATAAATCTGGATTAAAAATCTTATTTTTATTACAGAAGATTATAATTCGGACAAAAGATAAAAACGAAATAGCGGTTACACGGTTTGGCTTTTACATCTCATTTCAAATGTCATTGTTTTGTAATGGTAGTCATTTGACGCTTGTCAAAAGAATATTACTCACACTGGAATCGTATGTTTTATGATATGTATTGTATATTACGTACTTTTTCATATGTTTGAAACCACTAGAGACAGTCGCAAAATAACATGAACAGTTTCTGATAAACTATCCAACACTTCAAAATATTAAATAATAAAAGTAGCAATAATTATAAATATATAATTACTAGCTGCCCAGTTTCGTTCCTTATGATTTAAAAAAATGTACTTGATTCATTAAAAAAAAATATTCAGCTTTGAAATATTTTAAAATGAAAAAATTTAAGCTTCTAATTGGTGGCGCATTGATCAAAGGAATCGTATTCGAATCACATATCGGTGTTCGTTTGTTTTTACTTTAAAGCTTTCCGCATTTTTTTACCGTATCAAATTACTAGGCGATGTGACTCAAACGATAACAAATTTGAATTATTTTTATTCTGTACACTTTCATAAATTTTGTCTCTTCTGGTTTTATCCAGAGTACGAATGCACTCGAACTGAACAGAATAAAAATAATTCAAATTTGACATTAAATTTCCATCAAGCACCTTCAGACGAAATTCTAAATTATATCAAATGATAAAGACAAATATAATATAACAATAAATAAACATTTTTGTTTGTGAATTCAATATAATATGATTTTTATTGCAAAAATGTTTTTTTCATTTACTTTTTTATCATTCGTAATAGGGTTCAGACTCAATCAGGTCAATTCCGGTGAGTAATTCACTTGCACAAGTTCCGATCCTGAATCACTCTTACGACTAACTAGCCACTCACTGGCAACAGAATAAGCTAGGGTGGTAAAGCTCTTGCTGAGATCTCGTAAGGATGCGATATCTGAAACGAAGTGCAATCAATATTTATTTTTTTCAAGCACATTTAATAACATAATAAAAGTGATTATAAGAAAAAAATATCATGGAAACCTGAAGTAATATAAATTTTAATAGATGAATAACGTTTTAATTAATATTTATCAATAAATTATAAGCAAACATGCAAAGAAAAATAGTTTTTTTTTCTTATTTTCATGGATTAATACTAGATTAATGATAATTTAATCAATACCATATTTAATTATTGATTTGAGAATAGAATATAATTCCATAGAACAAATACATATCCTAATGTCGCTTCAATAAGATATACAATAACGATATGAACTTAACAACACTTGTGACACCTTTAACAAATATAAATTTATTACGATTTGATAGAAACTTTTTAAGATAAATAATTATAATGAAATGAGTAAAAAATTTATCATTGCTTTTTCTCAAATTAAGAAAGGTGTTTTTAATTGGTTTATTTTACAATAACGTATAAAACACAAAGAAAATTTTTGAAACATGCAGCCACCATCTAGTTTCCGCTATTGCATTCATCTCTCATAAGCCACTCCCTACAAATACTGTATTTTTATGTTCGTTGTACAAAGAGATTGTAAAGCTTTTCATGGCAAAGTTACGGCGATAATAAATTATTATATACCGATAAAATATGAATACGCATACATACTTCGGCTTACGGGTTACAATGTTTTTAGTAATAATTTTGCAATTTTTAAGTTTAAAGTTCAATTTCAACATATTAATACATTAAAAGCAACTACCACAAAAAGAGTTTTTTATTCTTCTATTATTGGTTTTATCCAGTATATGCATTGCTTTTATTGAAGTACAATAACATAGGGCTAATTGTTATTTTGTTCTATCTGATATAGACTGAATGATATTATATCATTAATGTATGAATGAATAGAAGCAGTTCACAACAATCATTATGTTAAAATCGATTTAAGAACAAATTACAGTAGTAAGTTTTTCCCCGCGCTGTTATCAATTTCATTTTAAGGGGGCTCCTTATATTGTTTAAGGTCGCAATAAAAGATTTCCAAAGTATTCCCGTAACGCTACGATCATTTTATCGCCCTTTAAATATTTTTTACGCACTTTACGAAATAATTTTGTTTAAAAGCACCAATATTTATTCCTTGGCCTTCTGCAAAAAATAAATGAGCACTTTCCGCAAAAGCTTACATAAGTTTTAGACAATACGGCCGTAAAGAAAAAGTATCTCTCAAAACAACAAAAAAAAACTTCAACCAAATAACAGCTCCAATAGCTTCTGGCTCTGTGTTGTTTCTTTTCATCTCGTTTCTGAAACAAAACATTGACGCTTATAAAATTAATTTTATTTTTAAGAAGCGAAAGTTTTGTTTTTATTGTTATGTATGTATACAGTATACATAATCATTACCGCTTAAGACAAAATTGGAAATTTATCAGTGATTTTCTAATCAATTAATTACATGTCGATGTTTTATCACACTGTCATTTTCACAATATTGTAGTGTCGTATCTTTTGAAATCACTGTGAAAGAGTTCTTATAGGCATATTGAATGTTGTAGGAACATTGTATTTCTATTTTTTCCCAATGGCTTTCAGTCATAGCATAACTATATATTTCAATTTCCGCAATAAACAGATAATGCTTGTCATCTACGAAACCAGTTTTGGTATTTTTTTTAAAATGATTTTCCACCGATAATTATTACTTTCCTTTTACTTAAAACATCCTTTACGATAGTTTTTCAATTAATTGCGATTTTAAGAAAGAAAAGAACGGGGCTGATACACAAATAACCATTTTGTTATCGCAGTTTTATTTTAAGTTGGTATTTTCTGATTGTAATTAAAAACACAATTTACTGTGTGCAAACAGTTATTTTCGTAATGAACGAGCTTTTAAAAAGACCACACACATGAGAAAATGCAAGTACAAGCACAATTATTATTCGTATTTTAATGAAACCTTTTCTTTATTTAAAATTTTCATTGGGACCTTGGCTCCATAAATTACGAAGGCGGAAACAGAGGATAAAAAGAAGGGTTTCACGAGGGCTCTGTTTTGGCGACAATGGCGATGAGAGCTTTGGATTTCCATAAACGTTATCCTAAAAATATTATCATCCAATTCGGTTAATGTGCCTACTTTCTAAAATGCTAGGTCGCAGTTGCTTTTCCATTTAAAAGACATATTATTGAGGTATAAATGTGGAATAAACAATGGATAATATATTAGGAATTCCTTAGGAAAAATACAAGCACATATTAATTTCACTGGGAATAAATATATCAAAATAGTTTAAGACATCTCTATCGTAAACAAACATACTTTATCAATATAATAGAACACGACTATTAATTTATTTCATTAAATATTTTGAAAATAAAATGATTTGACCGTTCAACAATTAATAATTCAGATAATAATAAATACTACATGGCATTGTACAAAAGTCGATTAAAATGTTTTTTAGTTTCCCTTTGCGAAAAAATTATTCATACGATATAATTTAGAAGCAATTGTGAAATTATTAACATATTACTCTTCCTATTTGTGAACTTCAATCGGAATAAATAATGTCAAATGGCAATTTATATTCCAATCTTGAATTAATTGAACCCCTGTTTTTGGGATTCCGTGAGATCGCCAAACCAAATAATTCGGTAGCCCCAAAATATCGCATCTCAATATAACCTACCATAACTGGAAAGCTCTACCGTCACTATATTTTAATTTCAGTAATATTAAACTAAACACATTATTCAAATATATTTTAAGTAACCTATTATTATTTCCATCAAGCCCATAACTACGAGCAATAATCGTACCTACAGAAAAGTTTTATATACAATTTTACTTATTGAATACTTTGAACTACACAATTTTATTCCGCTCAGTGTTAATGCGCTGAAAGATTTTTCAGATGGTATGAATATTTATTTTAAATATAGTACTTACTTAGTTTACATATCGCTTATAGTTTTTGCTCTCTTCTTTTTTTATTTTAATAAACAACTGCAAGTTCTCCATTGTATGAAGATAAATTTAAATGTTTTACTGTCTACCAAGATGATGAAACCCTCACAGTCAAAATAAAAGTTTAGGGATTGGGTCTCACGATAGTATGCAGTAATTAAATAAAACTTGATCAAATGATGGTAATTATCAAAGCATACCCCTATTTCTTTATATTCTAGTTAAGTCATATTTTTAAAAAAATCCCTTAAATATTGAGCCGCCTACGGAGGAGAGGTTCAGTAATCAAGAAAATTTCTTCCTTCCTACACATTTGCTGTCTTCGGTTCTTTCTTGAATATAGAGTTGGTTTAAGTATTATACATTTATATGGAAAACGAAATCAAGGTGTGAATCTTGACGCCGTTTTTTCGTTTCTATAAGATTTCTTACCTTATCGTCGATTCTTAAAACCTCCTTATTGGCAACACGATAGCCCAGGAATTATAAATTAAGGAATTCATTGTTGGATGAATATACAAATGACGGTATTACGGTAAATCATTTTACATAAAACCGGTTTTGCACAAATTAAGTACCCAAATCACAATAATAATAAAAAATGAGCTATAAAGGATAAGTAAATATAACCATTCGTAATAGGTAAGCCGAAAATCATCAACCGTTATCATAAATATTTATAATTCATTAATTGTTTCTTTAAAATTATTTAGGAAGATAGTTTATTATTGTTAGAATCTATCAATCTTGATCGCGTTTTCATGACCGCAGGAGAAGTACCGAACAGTCGCTTTAATAACTTTAAAACTCAAGTAATACCAATAACCATTTTTTACAACTTTTAAACTGGTATTCTTGTATTGAAAAAACAACCGAGATATCGGGGATCTGATTTCGATATTACCAGTAATGTAATCTCTAGGAATCACATATCGATAGCTCTTTTTTAGTAGTCCGTTTTTTAAGCTTAATGTACTATTATTGTTTTCAAATATCTAAAATTCATCTAAAGTGTCATTTGAATATTTTAACGGAGTTACGAAGTATCCCGATCAAATTCTGCAATTTAGAATTTATTATTTACGACGGTAGAGTAGATGTTGACAGATTGAAACTGTAACGATGTGGTCACAGATTTTCTCGCCGCACGGAGGGTTTCCACATAGAATCAATATTCATTGTCTCCTAAAGCCATTTTAATCCAAGTAGCGTGAAATTTTGCCCACCGTCCCAAACAGTGTATAAGTGTGAAAGTCATGGGTCCGTGTTAGTCAAACTTTCAATTCACTCACATAGTAATATAAGGTTCGGGATAGGTTGTTCACTTTGTGAGTGGGTTCCTATTAAACAACCATTTAATGACATCTCGCTATGTTAATATGTCACAACAGTATTATAAATTGAGAGAAATAATTGACAGTTTGTAGGTCTATTTTACGTGCAAAATGTTTTTTGATTGTGTGAAAATAACAGAAAACTTTTTTATTGCCTATTTATTTTTATTCTTATTCTATATTATTTTTATTAAAACCATGTATATTTCTAATGCAAAGTGCTCCTAATGAATCATCTTTAATACATTTTATAATTTTAATTTAATAGCTCAATCTATTTTTTAATATCAAATTGATAGAAAGATTGTATCAGGTAAGAAAAAGAATATAGCTTATCTCTGTATCTATGGCCTATTATATTATACGGTCAGATTTTTATAACCATTTTGGTTAGGTTAGGTTAGGTTTTTATTCAATTTCATTTCAATTATGACTATTAATTATTTATTCTGCCCTCTGTACACTGACCGATATATTATGACCATTCAATATAAATTCTGACCAATGTGATAAAAATTATGACTGAAACTGTATTAAAATTCAGACCGGAAAAATACGAGCCATTCTGAATATGAGTGCTTTGTAAATAAGACATTTCAATTATTATTAGATGTTTTACGTAACGTAGTATAGTTGTAAGCGAGTTTTTTTTTTAAAATGTATTCGATTTGTATTTTATTTTGATTGTAACAGTAGTATGGAGTAACGACGGTGAATTTAAAAGTATAAATTTTTGGATAAACTTTCTCCATGGGTCGAGGGTGACTCTATAGAGACATAAATGTGGTCCATAGGCAGCATTAAATTGTGAAGAAGAAAGATGAGTCTACTATGTAACAATGACCGTTGTGAAGATAATGGAACCTCTCACTTATCATTCTACTCGATTGCCTAAAGTGCCGTGCACTTTGTTTTTTACAGGTCTTTGTAGCACGAAAATGTTCAATTCTTTAGTAAAATAGCTTTAAAATATGACATGAGTATCAGGCAAACACAAAAAGTAAAAAAACGCAATAATTTGTATAGCTTAATTCATTGTTTGCCAACCGATGATCTACGAACCAGCCCACAAATGGTATGTCTTTTTGCAAACGTGTACCAGTGTTTGCATTTTTTTTTGTCTTTTCACGTTCATATTCACGTTATGTTTATGTGCAGTTAATTATGTCAATTAACAATAGATGTTTTATTTTGTTGTTTTGATTTGTAATCCGATTGACACATTATAATTTATAATATTTAAAAACTAATAGTTAAAACAGTGTATCAATTACGGTTATTTTTATATATATCGATATATTTCTCCAATTTTTTGCTAAAATGTTACGGCAACACTGGCTTAGAACGTTCTTTTACATTTTTATGCATTTACAGTAATTTGTATAAACTCGAAAAAATTATGCAAATAAACACATTAAGTCGATTGGATGAATATTCTCGTTTAAGGTAACTATCACTAGTTTGAACTACCTAAATATTTATTTATATTATAGTAACGATTCACTTCAACAAACCTCATTTTAAAAATATTTTTTTATGAAAATAACAATATTCAATATATTTAATAATCTTTGGTCGATTTATGAACCAGGTAAAATAAAAATATATTTAAAAAAAAGTACATTGAAATCGAGTGGTTATTTTAGAATGTATTTGGTTGAAATTGATTCGTTTTGGCAACGGAAAAACAATCTCATATCATATTTGAAGAAAACAAAATGAATAAATCTAGATCCAACTTTTCACCATGCAGTATTTGAATTATTTTTATATTTTCTGAATAATACATCACTCCAAACAGTTTTTCTTTCTTCCTCCGCAATTTAATTCCTGACACGTGAGTGATTTTTCAGCGCTGACAAAAATATTTTTTGATTTAAATAGAATTGTAGGAACAATAGTAGACTCTGCAGATCTTTAGCAGATAAACTTTATTTTCGTTAAAAATCTACATTTTAATTCCGATAAAAAATTGGAATCAAGATCAATGGATCAACGGAACATACAAGATCTAAATTTTAATGATCAACAGATGACTAATTCATTTAAAATCAGATAATCATACCATATGTAATGTCCTGTAACCGAGTGGCCAACGCTTTTAGCTATTTGCTTCGTTATATTCGATAGAGGTGGCCACTGGTTTAAATTTTTATACGAATAATTTCAAAATTCGTTGTATAGATTCTGTGCTAAAATGTGTAGATGATTAAATTTCTTCCCTCCTATCATTAAAACAGGGTGAACCATTTACGTAATCACCAAGCTGTATTTTCTTTACTAGTAATATCCTTCTTATTCTTAAGTAAGAGTTTGAGCGACTGAATAATAAGCAATTTTCGCAATCGCTATGGAGTCAAGTAAAAAAGACGACTCCGACTTTAAGATTTTTTTCAATCATTTCATTTTAACTTATATATATGTATACCATCACATCATCGTTAATCAACCTAGCATGCAGTGGCAACATGGACTATTGTGGCTCGAAACTACATCATTAAATTATTATTTTTTAAATGAGTCAGAGTCGTAAATTTTTCCACCTTACTTTCAATGCACAATCTCTATTGAGATATCGCATTAGAACTCCATATACTCCATTAGGATCGGACAAGTTTAAGAAAAAAATGTTTCCATTTCAAATCTATTTAAGAATATTATTATATGATTGATTTAAGTTTACTCTAAAATATACAAAAAAAGATGCATAAAACAAAATCATAAGAAACGCATCCTAAAAAATGACAGACTTGTTATTTTTCAAAAAAGTGTTTATCGGTAAGGTTTATTCAGAGATTTTCAGTATCAGAACTTTGAATGTTCATTTAATTCTTCTCACTCTCTAATCCTCAAACAAACCAAAGTTTTAGTAAGTAATCTTTTGATTTTGATCACAAGTTAATTCATTAATAATTCAAACAATATTTTTGACGTCTTTGAAAATGTATTAACTAGTTCGAAAGCTACCGTAATAAGATTAGGACCACAAGCTACATCAAATATAGAAAGCCTTTTAAAAGCGAAGTATTCTCATCAATAATTTATAGCACTGAATTGAACTTTCAACGTCGCCCAACACTTTAAAACTTTTCGGGTTACTTAATCAATCTCCAACTTGTGAAATAGACAAAATAACGATGTCATTAAAAACATTTTATGTTACTTGCGTGCTTAGTTTTATGTTAAATTTAACATCATTCGTGAGATATATTCATTTATTATCAGCGATTTGATTCAATTTCATCCCTAAATAGAATCTTTTTTTCGTCATTTTATGGGTGAGTCATCGTATGTTATTTTGTTAGTATTTTTTTTTTAAATATCCAATCGCAGATAAATAGTTTGAATTTATATTTTCCATGTTTGTTCCGATAGTAGAGAATTTGACTCTTAACTTTTTTGTTGCCGTAGATAATTAAAAGTAATTACCTAGCACACCGGCTATAATTTGCAACTATTCATTTAATTAGTTATTGACGAGATAACTCGTCTTTGGCTTGTTGAGCACGAAAAAAAATACGAGATATCTCGTCTGTGGTAGCCATCGAGTTATTAGAGGCCTCTTAACAGAAATTTTTCTACGAAACCTGCATTCATTAAATTACTCAACCTCTTGTTTTTGGATCAATTAATATAATGCTTCGTATACATTAAGGACAAATTTTCGCTAATTCTCAACAAACAAATATTTTAGTTTTTATCAGATGTGAGATTTTGTGGACAAAACCATTCCAGGGGAGTTGTAAAGCGAAAGAAAGTGATATCTGTAGAATAAAGAATTTGTGAAACCTTGTTCTTTTTGAGATACCAGGTTGTGCAAAATTGCGGAAAATTTTGCTTGTACACACCAGGACTCAAATGTCAAAAACAATTTCAACTCAGACAATGTCAAAAATGTTACAAATTGAGGTTATGTTGGTCAGTGCTGCGTTCGAACGAACGTTAGTTGATTTTGTTGGATCTAAAAAAATGCGAGTAAAGTTCAATTAAATTGATTATAAAATCCTAAAAATAAAAATAATATACTCATTCGATCGCTCACGATGACTGCTTATACACGAAGTGTATTGAAGACTCTATTTTGTACATTATTTTAGTGAATATTTCGTCAAATACGGAGTAGATTAGGACATCATTTTTATATAGGGTCCGATGGTTGGAAGGAATTTTAGACATCCATGCCTTCCAACACGACTCAGTTGACTTTGTGAATGTTTGCATAATGACAATCGCATCAGTAGACACTGAAACTGAAAAGCACGCTGTAGAATACTCGACAAAAGTCCAGACATTATTTTAACTGAAGCTTGTCACGCTCAACAATCAAATAAAAAAAGGTTGTTTCGAAAGACTAATATGATTAAATCTTTCAATTATTTTTTAATTATATTGTCATAGTATTTACGAAAATAACGATTCCTGTGACAAAGGAATTTTCTTTTTAATATAATATTTTATCAAATATTAAATATAAACAATAAGATAGCACTGTCTTTAATTCATTTTAATGGTAAAACAGCGGCTTAAAACAAACGGAAACATCACATAAATCCATGCGTTTGAATATAAACCTTAAATAAATCGAAAATATTGAAAGTCTCCATTCGAAATTCGAATTATTAACCGAATCGAACGAGATCTGTATCGCGCCACCTCCTTTCTAATTAATCGTCACCTTAACTTCATAATTATACGTGTGTCTCCTATTACAGGATAAGGTAAAAATATTTTTTGTATAGCCGACCTGACATATTCGACCCTTTCCGATAATCTTAAGACATGATAACAGTGCTTTGGACAAATATTCATCAAATACGTAAAACATCCTCGGTATCAGTCTAATTGCTCTGACATAAATATTCACGGGTAATAAAAATATTATGTCCTTTATTTCAGTGGCATTAAATATTTTTAAAAGAAAAGTGACTGTAACGCGTGTCAAATTAATCAGTATCGTAATCAGTTCCAAGTGTTAAATTATTGAAATCAATATATATTTCACAATTCTTATTCGTGCTATTATTTCTTAACGTAACTTTGTAACGGACAACCATTCAAGTGAACGTGTAAACTGAACTAAACCTGCTTAACGTATCGCAAGGGGATGTATTAAACAAAATGATGGCAGAAATAGACTGCCTGAAGTGTATAATCACATTAGCAGCTAAAGATGATTTATGATGTTTGTTTTTATTCCGAGATTTTCTGACATAAATCTAATCAAGGTATAACAATAAATCATAAATAAGTAAAATAAAGTAGTATCTAGTTACAACAAATTATATTTATATATATAAATAATTCATATTTATTCCATTTGATATTAAGGGTATAATTTTATTTATTTTTCATTACGATTAACATTTTTAATTCTTGATTTGTAAATACAAAGGATTCATTTGAAAATAAAAACATAACATATATTATTTTGAACGTGTGAATTGTTTGTGTTTTGTGTATTTTTATTGTAAATATGAATATAACCCTTGTTTTTCTTTTTTATATACAGAGTTCTGTTACATGTTGTATCATTTATAGTTCTCATTTGTACTTTAAATATTCTTTTTCTCCAAAGATCGTCAAAAATAAAAATGTATGAAGTCTTTATTCATATTGTTAATAAAAAAAACATTTATCCTCATTTCCTTTGTATGCTACTCTTTTATTGTGTCTTTTTTATTTCCTGTAGATAAATTAACCTTCATTCAACAAAGGTTATAATATATGTACGAAACATCAAACGGAGTCAAAGAACATCTGTACCACTTTTTTCGCCAATGTAAGCCACGTGCTTTTAATTTATGTGAACATTGTCTGTTGGTGTACTGATGTAAGTTTTCTCTGAACCATATTATTGTTACAATCTAACATTCAATTCATCAAAGCTTTAACAATTAAAATTGAATAATGAGCTTGGCATCATCTGTTGCAGCGACCAACTACTAGAGATTTTTAAAGTGTAACAATTTCTGTCTTTGTATATCTACGAAATTTATACAGAAACTAAACTATCGCTTAGTTAAAATTTATGAAGACAAGAAATATCAAGGATGCCATCAGGGTTGCCACCTACCGTGATATGTACTCCCAGATACCTGAATTCATCGACTCACTCGATGTACTTACTGACCTGCAGTAGTCAGGGGGTCCGGGCAGTCATCATTGCAGATCACATTGGTTTTACTCGCATTGACCTTAATACTAATACGGCGTGAGTTGCTCTGTAACCTGTCCATTGCAACGTGAATACCCTCTACTAATTTATCAAATATGACAGCGTCATCGGCAAACTCGAGGTCGCATAGCTTCATGTCGGAGGCAACAGCTACACCCGAATACAATTGACTTTCTAAGAATGAAGTCAAAGGTTATGATGAAGAGGAATGGAGCTAAAACGCAGCTCTGTCTGACTCCAAAACATTCGATAATAATATCTCCGACTCATTCACTACCCTCGTGCAGGCATTTAATAATCGCAGTACAGTTTCCTAGGCAATAAAAAAATATATAGGACTCATGATTACTTTTTAAAAAAATACTAAATACCGAAATCTCGGTTTCAATTATACCGGTATTTCAATCTTCTCTCTGTTTGAATTATCCGCAAAAAACCTGTTTAACGAGAACTCTTTGTAAGTCAATCGCTCAAACTCATTATCCAGAATGTGTAAGAATTGGATAATGAGGAAAAATATTATATTAGTAATGTTATCACCTTCGCTACTCAAGGATCAGAAGGGGGCTGGGTGAAATAGTCTAAGCGCAACAGATACATTCATATCTTTGGATAAAGTTCATCCATATTTAAATGTTTAATTCTGAAATTCGAGTATGTAACCCATATCTCGGTAAAACTGAGCTCACTAGTTTTACCATCCGGTGTAAAGATCGACAACTAAACGCACAAGAATTCATTAGCAATAACTTTTTTTAAAAAAACATGTCCGCTCCCAATGTGGAGCATATGGACTCCTAATGGAGTTTATCTCAACAGAAGTGTTTCTACGAGAACTGCTTGTTACTCAGTTGCTCAACCTCTCTTTTTCCAAAGAGAGTAGGGATAGAAGGATAGGGCTAGGACAGGACTAGTAATAAGCTAATCGCTCTCGATACGTCCCGTCCACAGGATAGGATAGATGGAAGATGGTAATTCAAGACATCACATACTTCCATGCCTTTGAACAGAAATAATATTAGCACAAGAATTATATTTCTATAAAAAATATATTTGCGTTTTGCTAATACCAATAAATATTTTCGTAACATAATCGGACAGTTCGTAAAGCTTCCAAATTACAGATGTATACGAATGCTTGTATAGTATAACTTTTAAAATATTTATCGCATAAATCATTCAACAGATTACAAAATCAATTGCTTTTGCCGTTCAAATTAAATGTAAATTTAATTTACAACATTTAGCTAACACTGTTACAAGTTACAAGGCCAGTCCCGTAAACGTCTATTATTTGTCTGAGAATAGTTCACTTGTCTGAAACATAGATTTGATCAAATTAAATGATAACTTATTAGTAAAGTTTCACAGCCACGTAGATGACAAAAGGTCTATAGTTTCTAGCGTTAGGGCTGTAAATGTGATTATCTGAAAAGCATGTGACATGTATTCCAGCCGAGCCGTCTTCATTAAGTGCACGCATACCTGCCGGATATATTGCTAATATGATTATATGTATAATTTCCTTTGACGAATAGAGCTTAATACAATTAAGGTGATACAATACAATACCTGAATACTTAATACAAATCAGATGTGTCACATATTTCAAATTAAGGTTTTTCGTGCATGTCTGTTATCTAGTAAAATTTTGGTTGAAACAATTAAAACGTCTTAGGCACGTGTTTTGATTATAAATATTTTTGAGTTTATGAACTAGTTCTAACCAGTTTTTATTTCTTTAAGCTCAGGTGAATATTTTTATTCAAAATGATACGTTTACAGTTCAATCCAAAAATATTATTTTATATAAAACAAACGTAGGACGTCAGAACTATGGCTTAATATCTCGCCCAAACAATGTCCCAGTTCGTGAAACATATACAAAGTCAATTTATTACGATTAAAACAATGTTTTTTTTAATATATGTTATGTACGTTTTTAATATTTTAGAATAGATGAGAATATATATTTTGTATTCCTTCTTAGCCATGTCTACTCCAAATGTTGTGCAGATGGGTAATAGAGGTAACTCAACAGTAGTAATTTCTACAAGAACTGTTTGTTACTCAGTTGCTCAAACTCTCTTTTCGAACCGAGTAGGGTTTTAAATACCACAAACACCTTTATTTCGAACAGAAGTTGATAACAGAGGGACGCGAACCCGAGAGATCCGTCACGGAAGCCAACGATGTTAACCGCTGGGCCATGGAACCGACATAACTTAATATATACTATTAAATAACAGAACGCAACTTCTTATGTATATATAATAAAAAATATATTTTACTTTACCAAATTTAATGCCTTTCTACCGAGATTTTTAACACCTGACAGCCAATGCATGAGCATTAAAAAATCTTTAATATAGTTGAGTTTTTGTAAACAATGAGAATTTATTTTTTCACAAATTAATTTATTCTAAATATAAAGACATACGTATGTAGACAAAACAACACATATATATCAAGTTTAAAGATTTCTAACCATTTATAATCAATATTTTCCACCGTCAAAGTAGTTTTTAGACGTTGAACAGAAATCGGTTGTTTTAGCGTAAGGCTATGCGATAAATGTTTCAAATTGAAACATATTCTTCCGTTAAATCCCAGCAATAAATACGTGACCCTTTTTATGACGAAAATATTCAAACCGAAATGTCTTTGTTGTTAAAATACGCTGAACATTTAAAGAATATATACGAGGTACTTTAGTACTATCATTTGGACGGATTACGATTCGAATCGTATAAATAAAGATACACAATTGACAGTACGTATACACATATGAAGCTTTTGTCTTCTTGGAATACTTCGAGGAATCTCCTGAGCAAAAGCTCTTTGATTGCAGCACGACCAAACTAGAAACGGAGAAAAACTAAATAAAAAGCCAAACTGACCGCGAGTAACTGCTACGTGGCATCTAAATGTTCAGAAAGGCGATGTAAAATATGCTGCTAGTAAACATCCAGTACAGAGTTCCGAATACGTGAGCTGTATTTTGAAAATGCTCTTGAAAGTTTTTTTCCTATTACTTGTTTTGTTGGTGGTTTCACCTAGGTACTGAAAGTATGTAATAAATTAAAATTACCTGGAACAGGTTGGATATAATATATTACAACGAATGTGGGATTTGTAACCATTTCTTTTCTCATGTCGACCTGTGGCAAAAAATCACTACCGACAAATTATAAATTTTACAGAAGAAGGTATTCCTTAAGTACGATTAGTAAATAGTAATATATGAACAATGCTTATCTTGATATTATAATAATGACTACTTTCAGTTCTCTAGATCAGCGTTTCTTAACCAGAGTATACGTAGAACAAACGATAACAAGTCAAAACACTAAAATGCACAGGCCCTAAAAAAGATCAGGCGAATGACATCCGCTCTAATTTTTTTCTTAGTCTTAGACGATATTGAACAATTATTGGCTTAAAACGCAATCTGCTGAATTGTGTCGTTTAAGTTCTTTTGCTGAGTAACTTGACTGGGTCGATATATGATTATATTATTTACAGCTTCGTTCAAAAACAAGATGTAGCTTTTCAGTGTGTCTAAAAGACATATCGGAAAGTTTGTGTACGTAACTTTTTTTAGAAGAGCTTAAAAAAGAAATAATTTTTAAATTACATTTCTTAGACTAAGTTATGTGAGATAAACGATTCCAGTACCAGAAGTTATTTTATTTTAACTATCGATATTTAGAAGAAAAAAAGTAAACAAATCAACAACCAAAAAATACAGGATGACAAAACTGGGCTAATAAATCTACATATTCAACATTTTTCAATATTTCATATAAAATACTGTCATTAAAAGATACATATAAACGGTTTCATAAAATAATTATACATCATTAAAAGACTCATCTATTCTCTAACTCAACTCTTAAGATTTAAAATATTTAAATTCAACACGAAAGTCAGTTTTCTTCAAAATATGTGATGATTTATAAACATTAAAAATCTGATTAATTATAATGTATAAGTATAATTTTACTGTAACAGAATGATTATTTTAAAGTTATATACATTATCTTACTACCATCATAATTACGACAGATATTAAATTTGAATCGTTGAAATTTAATATTGAAATTCCACCAAGCACCTTCAGTCAAAATCTTAAACTTAAATTACGACAGATATATTGATAGTTTTTTAAAAAATCCAACGCGAATTTTTTTAACACAAAAAAATCCATCGTCTCCGTTCTGGAATAAAACTTTAAAGCCGTTTTGACTTAGCTATTCGTACCTAAAAACGTATTTCCTCAATCTCTGTCTATCGGATGGAAAGTAACTCATATTCTTATAAATTTAAACTATCTCATTATATTAAAACACTATGTCTTGTCAAGTGAAATGTAAATTTAATCTTTTATGATATTTATTCAAATGATTCATAAGCTAACAATTAATCGAAAAATAAATTTAATTGTGATTTTGACGAAAATATTTTACATTCCTTTTTGAGAACTAATTATGCCAATTATTTTGAAATAATTACACCATAAAATCAGTTTTTTTATTATCATATAAATTTAAAAAAATATTCTTATCAATTTTGAGATTTACTTCTTCAGAGAGGGTGGAGAAGATCGTTTTAAAATGAGGCATTGTAAATAATTAAATAATTTATTGTCTGCTCCAAAAAAATA
Organism: Himalopsyche anomala; assembly: GCA_031772345.1. Taxonomy (NCBI): domain Eukaryota; kingdom Metazoa; phylum Arthropoda; class Insecta; order Trichoptera; family Rhyacophilidae; genus Himalopsyche; species Himalopsyche anomala. The sequence continues at coordinate 24,320,110 of CM062821.1, forward strand.
TAAAAAGAAAAAAATACTTTTCAATGACAGTTTACATTTCACTACCTATTTATATGTCGTCTTCGGAAACGACACAATTCTAATTCAATTAGGTATTTGAGACTGTACACTTCTTCGTTTCTCAGAAGTGAGAAACAACTTTACTTAATTATGGTTGATTGGTTTATTTCCAGGTGCTTAAACACAATCCAAAAGACATTAAATTTGTGTACTTATCTTTGTTTGAAACTGAATAATGTTTTAGCGTTACTTAACTTGATGCTTTTCACGGAATCGTCTTGCGCCCTATTCATTCTCTTTTGTGTGACAAAATTAATCAAAACATTTGGATAACGTATGACGAACTTTTCGGTGGTACGAAAAGTAAACACATTTTGCAAAGCGCGTATGAGCTTATTTACAGTTCCTATTTGAATTACAGTCCTGGAAGTGACACGAGATTTGCTGACAAAATTATTTCACTTAAAACACTATTACTTACCTCGCGAATGTTGGGAAAAGGTTTAACACTGTACATAACGTAAGAAAACAATTCCTTACTAATTAACAAACTATGTATTTGTCATTTCATAATACTTTAATCACTTTTGAAGTTTCACTGTCAATTCTTGGTGGAAATAAATAATAAAATAAACTTATATCCCTCATTTGGATAGGCTATTTTTATTCATATTTTTAATAAATTACAAAAATTATAATTTATACTACCGTATAATTTATCATTTTTTTAAAACAATCAATAAATTAATCTTTGATAATAAATTAAAAATAAATGTTTTTTATAGTTCTCGTATGTTATTGTATTTTTAACGATATCCGCTTTTTATCCGGAACATATGGCCACCAAATGTATCCTCCAAAACTCCCCATCCCCTGCCAGTCTTCATGCTTCCTCTCATTTCAACCCAGCATCCCATAGATCTGCGGGGTAGATCCTATGGATGATCATCAGCGGCATTGCACATCAGCAAAATCCATTCCATTGGTAAAAGAGACTGGCAGAATTCAGGCTTTCTTGAGGCATCTGCAGCACGTGTCCATGCCAGGTCCGTCGTCGCTTTTTCACTTTGAACGTGATTTAGGACTGCTTAGTGCTTTCTCTTATATCCGTGGTCTATTTTTTATAACGTGTTATATTTACTCTCGTATACCTATTTAATTATATTTAGATTGATTATTATCGTTGCCTTTTCTCACATATGAGCATTTTTTTCATTTGTTGGACAGCTATTGTGATAAATATTACACGTAATAAAATTACGTTTGCCTAAAATGTTACTTTTCACGTCCGAAATCATTAACGACAGTAATCTCGCTTTATTGATTGTAACATTAAACGTTCCTTGTTGGAAACACTTTTATCGATACAGAAAACGTCTTTTTGGCAAATCGTTTTATGTTCGTATTACATTTACATTTGATATACTATAATTGCAATAAGCGTCTCTAAAATTGAATATCTAGAAGCAAACTATTTTACGATAAAAAAAAAGAATATGTGAGAAACTGTTATCGGAGCAAATTGGCCCAGAAGGGTAAAAGCATTCAAGCAAAAGCTCACAAAAGGTTTTGAAAATGGTCACTTTTTAAAATTATGCCAGTCCTTTCACAGAACCGAACGTTGTACGTTATCATTTATTTTGGAACAAAAGATTTTCCTTTGTGCTTTTCAATAGTTTTTCATTGAGCATGTAGAATATCAGTCGAAAACCAGCCATAGCGGATTGCTTGATTGATTAATAATATTCAGATAAAAATTATAGCACTATTTTATGACTAAAAATCTACAGATATTAATTGTAAAATATATAAAATAATGGTATATATAATTATATTGATATTAATATCACCATATTTGCTCCAAATGTGGAGCATATTGGCATTAATGGACTTTATATTAATAGAAATTTTTCTATTAAAACTGCTTGTAACTAAGTTTTTCAACCTTTATTTTTCAAAGAAAATAAGAAAGGAATGGATATGACTAGGACAGGAATAGTGGTTAGCTAATCGCTCTTGCTACCTCGTTATTTGTTATTAGAGGAGTAGTGAAACTATTAGCGTTAAGAAAAAAATAGCGTTTGTATATAGATAGGTAGCCAAAATTGAAGTATCACATTGATATTTTTAAATTACTCCAATAAATTCACTTTTTATATTAAATATGTATCTTTTTATTTGACACTACTTTGATATTAAAAATATTTTTTTCTATAAATTAAACGTAAAAAAAAATGCAAGTATTTATTTCAATAAGAATTATATAAATTAATTAATAACTTTTTCGTTATCGTCAGAACCATTAAGAATTGCACGAAGCGTCGCCCGCTGTGTCTAATTGGTAAGATCTTGACTATGCAAATTATGTAGGTGGATCTGAGTTCAATTCCCGGTAATTTCAATTTCAAAGATGGACTTTTTCAATTAAATTTCGAGATCTAAGGCGTAAGTCTTTGTGATGTCAATTCGTCTCGAGTTGATCTCAAATGACTTTTTTTGACTTTTGAGTTTATCTCGTGCGATCGATCTTCCAACATGAAAATATTTTTTTCTTTTATTTTAAGATAAAAATAAAAAAAAATATCCATATACGTATATTATTTTAAAGGAATTCTACTCAGTAAATTCCAATTGAATGAATCAATATTGGTTTTTATTTGGTTAGTTTTGAAAATTGTTGACTTTCATCTGTTCGTCTCACTTTAGTTTCCGTATATGTAGTTAGGAAATTCTAATATTATATGAAAGCGTTGGCACACAAAGCTTCTTTCTACCTTTCAAATTTACAATATGTTATAGTCGGAGCATAAAATACAGCCAATAAAATTCCGTGCTACAAAACTTTATTGAGCATTTTATGTATCTATTTTGTTCTATTTCCAATTCCGTTCTACGAAAAATACAAAAAAAAACATAAATAATTTATTTTTCATAGAACATTTCATCGTGTTTACGGCATTAATTTTTTTACTAGACATGATATTATTTTACCGTATGTTATTCTTATTCTTTTGGTATTTAAATTTAATTTAATACAGTTTTTCTTAAGAAGAATATTTTTTGACAAAGCTCCTTACATATCAATAAAATGTACATGTTACAGTTAAAGTATTCACCAGTATATACATTTTATGTTTTAATCAGTCACCAGAACACTTAAACTAGGCAATGTATTTATTCTCTACTGCTATGTGCACGCTATCAGGCAGTTGTTGTGTTTTTTTATCATCTGACATTTCATATTACCTCAAAAATTTCAACGTCTTGTTGTCATTCACGCCCTCTTTCTATTCGACATATCTAACCTTACCTTAACCGTAATGTCATTTCTTCTTTGATCAACGCTTGTTAATATACTAACTTTACATCAAAATCATTTCTACTCTGTCTAGCGCTCGTCAGTGAGTGTATATACGTACAAGTTAATCCTTATATTGACAAGTAAATGTGAGTTGTAATGATTCAACTTAAGCTACTAGTTAATGTTTACGTCGATGATATTTAACATTTTAATTAATTATGTACACGTATGTATTCATACGTATTATTTAAAGCTTAATACAAAATATGGGCTCAAATTTGTCATTAAAGTTTGCGGTGCATGAATCAATATGCCCTAATAACATATACAACTTACGTACTGCACAGTACAAATTCGATAGTCTGCCCTAGGTTTTTGTGAATCTTGTGGGTGTTGGTAATTTTGGAATCATATTTTGAATATCTTGAAATCTTACTGACATGGTGACTTAAATTATTCCGTTTTAGAAAATTAAATAACACATTTTTCCAATCGAGAACAATCGAATCATGTATTAATTTTCAAAAAGCTTCCTAAACGTTGATTCATTGTTCTATTTCCGCGTCATTATGCCAAGGATTTTATTTACAAAATGAAATTTAATACCATTACTTTACTGTTAAATCGAGAAAATATATTTTAATATTTCCTTTTGTTACGTTTTGTCATTGTATTGTTCTTGACATAATTTTAGTCTGATAAATGCGGTTTATAAGTGCTCTCTGACTTCCTTGTGATTACAAAATAATTAGTAATAATGCTTATAACGAAAATTTCTGATGTTAACTTTCATAATCTTGAAAATCACATGACAGAATAATGCTCCAGTAAAAGACATTCTCTTAATTTCTAGTATTATATTAACGTTTTCAAAAAGGTTTTTTATTCTGCTCAATATTTTTCCATTTATCAACGTATTAGTGATGGCAATCCAATATTTTTCAAGGGTATAAATACATTCATAAATAGTCTAATCGCTGAACTTACCTTCATAAAATAAGCGCTAATTAAAAAACATAATTTACATTTATTGCTCGATATTAGCTATTTAAAATTATTTATTATCACCGTATCTTAAAATATATTCTTACGAAATAATTTGCCATTTCGTGCTCCAATTCAAAACAGGTGTTACGTTATTAATTTTACGACTATTTCTTATAAGCCTTAAGTACTACTAAATAACAAAACACTTACTGCTGTATTGCGAGAGTTAAAAAATAAACCGTATTCATATGAATTTACTGCATCGTTTCAGATAATTAGGTAATATAACTCATTTGAAAATTTTCTGTAATGTATGTTCTTAATTTATATCACTAAAAATGTTTTTTTTCATTAGAAGCCATCAAAAAAAATATTTTTCTACTTACTGTGAACTAAAATAAAAGCTTTTCTACAGCACAATAATTTTGACCTTTACAAAGTTTTTCGTTAACATTTTCGAGATTACTAATTTACTTCATATATATTATAGTATACTTATGTATATAAAAACTGCTGAAAGAGAACGACGGCTAAGTCACGACTACCCACCTAATAAGCTTATAATAATATACAACCTTTATATTAAAAATATTATTTTCTTCTTAATAAAACGTTTTGAATAACAATAAATATTGATTCAGCCGGTTTTATTATGTTTTCTATCGTCCCATTTCGTCAAACTTTTGTTTTATATTTTTTTATTATTGGTAACTGATAGTATGACTTTCTATTCGTCAAAAAATAGATTACTTTATAATAACATCATGATTTTATCGAAGTCATTCAAGATTATCAGTTGCAATGAATTGAAAATTGTGTATTGATGCGTTTTTTTTTTTAAAAAAATGTGCTTAGTTGTGTAAAGATTATCAATTTGTTAATAGCCTTTATTGGTATGAAAATTATGCATATTTATATTTTAATTCTGGTAATTCCCGATTGTATCAATGAGATCTTAGTGCATATAAAAATATGCAATAGAAACATTTTCAGTTTTTCAAGCAACGCGTTTTCTTTCTTTCATGTTTTTTTATAATGAAATTAAGGAAAAAATCCATAACTGACAAAGAAAACAATTGTACAAAATAATAAAATAGTAATTCGTACATATTTAAAAAAATCTTGGACGCATCAATATAAATCGAAGCTATGGTACTACTAACAATTCCATATATGTGTATTATAATGCCAATTTGATTTTCTTAATAAATCTTTATTCTGATTTTGCAGTTAACTATTGTTTCATATAAGACTATTATCCACGATATATGTATTTTAAATATATATATTGATTAGTGTGGAGTGGTTTTAAGAAGATTATAGGAGCCATGAAAAAATATATTTAATATGTACATGTACACATTCTGATCAAAGTACATAAAAGCTGTGAATCTGTTCATAAAATATTCAAATAATTAATGCTGGTTAACTTGTGAAAATTGTATTATTATAAAATTGTTCACGCTTCCGACTAGCACATTATACTACACATGTATTATATTGTGATATATGATGAAAACGGGACAATCACTTTGTTTACCGTGACAGGGTGGCACTTAATACGGCGAACGACCCATTTTAGTTGCGGCCAACCGCCAGGTGTTTAGAAATAGCATTATTATTAATTCATCGGGAGCACTCCATCATCCCCCTTCTTTCGTATTGTTTAGAGAGAACGAGTTTCAATTTTTCAAAACGTTCACTTGGGTGTTTTAAACTAAGTGGCATGCGCCTAATAGTTTTGCAAAGTCGAATATTTGTTCACGAATGAATATATCAATAAAAAACATTGTTGCATCATTTTAAAAAAAAGTAGAAAGGTTTTAACATCTTCTCATTATGATATTCCAATTAAAAAGCTTTATCAACCATCATTTAATAAACGTGATTCAATATTATATAACTCAATAATGTGAAATAATTCATTATTAGTCAATATTTCGTACATAATTTTATATTTTGATACCTTGCATATTCAACGAAAATTCTCTGAACGGAAAGATTTCAAAACATATCTATGATTATATGATTCTATGATTCCCCTCTATGTTCTTCCATATAAACTATGATTCCTCTCCACCTCCACCCCCCTTTGCAGAAAAATAATAGAAAAATTAAATCTACCTAATGCTAACATAGAATTAGTTTTTTTCATTTAATTGGAGTTCCATGATGCATCGGTGTTGTATTTTATAGTTGACGATGATTCGTTAAAACTAAAAATAATCTCGATTTATAGCAAATCGAATTCTTTACTTTTGTCAATGTAGGGCAGAGACTTCAAGTTTCTCGTCGTTTGTGCTGCAAAAAAATATCTTACCTAACACATGAAAATGTCGTGTGGAAGAGACGACAAATCAAATTTTATTTTTACCTTTTCAAAAACCATGCAAACAAACAACCAAGCGAATCACCGAAAGGACGATTTTGCGCAAACTTTTCATCTCTAGAAAGTCTTTCGGCGAATCTCAGAAAGTTTGCACAATCCAAAACGAGGTGTGCTAACTCCCACGAGGCTCAAGTTTTATTGCGTTATGTGTTCAGGTGAGACAAGAAATGCCGCTTTAAATTACACTTTTCCCATGGCACGAGGATTGGTGCTTTTCGACCAAACTATCTACGGTAAAGTTCCGGGGAGACCCACAGGAAATTTCTTACATTTGCCTATTTGTTTTCACACATGTCTACTGGGAATATTGAACATATTTTCGCTAGTTCGAAAAGGTATTTCAGCTTATTTTTATACTATCGTTTTAGTTTAGAAATCTCAATATATATATATACGAGTATAGTATTTAAATAATTTACTTTTTGCGTGGATTCGATACAATAAAGTCGGCATTAGTTTTGATTGTCAGCCATTGACACTAAATAAATATATTTGTTTAATTACTTTTATAAAAACCGAATAATTGTTTTTTTAAGTAATACTATGTTTATTTCTCGAAATCCTAAGTCTTACAAAATAATCTATTTAAAGCTATCTCGATTGTTAAGTGTTTTCCGTAATGTTTTACGCGCCTCATTTTTGTACGGTAGTCCTCGGAGCGTCTCCATCGTGCAAACAAAGACTCGGGAGACTTTATCAATAGTATGAATACTTGAATTTAATTAGTAACAAATAAAAACATTTTTATTCCATCCGCTATTATATAGTTTAAAAAAATATATAAGTAGCTAGTAAAATATGTAATTTTATAAGTATGCACTAATGGACCAATGCATTGAATATGGTCGAGAAAATTGGTTGTTATTAATTATTTTGACATCTTATTTGCTTCGTTCAAGTGAATCTTTTAATTTCTCGGTAAATAGGAAGTAGCTTAACTAGAAAATTCAAATAGTCGTTTAACACATATTCCCACGATATTTTATTATTTTTGAATAAAACATTATAAATTCATAGTTTTTCATATTTCTGGAATTAATTTTAACATATAATAATTGCTATCACGTGTCTTTAACAACCATCATTATGTTTTATTAACAAAAAAGGTTACTCACTTTTATGCTGTTCATTGTCAATTCATGGTGAAAAGGTATTATATTAAAATTAAGGCACTTTTTCCTGACAAGTTATTATGTTTATATAAATATTAGTGAGATTTTGCTTATCATTAGCATTATCAACTGATAAAAATATAAATCAATACAGGGTTATTTATACAAAATTGAGTTCGACTATTAACAATTTTGAAACTACAATACTTATTGATGTAATAAACATTAGAAGAATTTATAAACCACCATATAAATTAAATGGTAGTGAATAAAATTTGATTATCGATAAATAAAATATTTTGGACCTCTTCTTTTGGGAGTCATTCTTGATATGTGATGCGGGTTTTATTCAGTTGAAATTTAAAAAAATCCTTTAATGTAATTCTAGATCGCCATGTTTCCAGTTAATTGAAAAGTCATTTTTTTCAATAATACAAATTTTCAACAAACTTTAAATTTCAACGTGAGTTCAAGAATTTATTGAATTTCTAAATGTAATGAATTTCATAAATAATAAGATAATCATCGAATCAAGAAAGTCTTTTCAAACTTTGATCACTTTTTACATTTTTCGGTTTGAAAAATAAAAGCCGTGAATTTACTAAACATTTTGTGTTTACTAATTTTTTATCAAAAAATTAAGCCATTCTGAATAAATTTTAATAACTGCTTCGGTGTTATGCGGTTTTTTTAAATTAACGTAATACTTTTTCAATGTAAGTTCTTCAATTTTTGTGCGATTTTTATGCGATATCCTCTCATATAAAAAATACCTAATAAACGTTATGCATTATTTTTAATCTTTATAATATTCAAATATATTTTTTTAAATCCATGTCTACTTCCAATGTAGATTATATAGCCTCCAATTGGTGAAATATTAACAAAAGTTTTCTATACGAAAACCGTTTGTTACTCATTTTTTCTTTCATTAAAAGAGTAGGGTAGTTTACACTATAAATACATTAACAAAACATATAATATTTATACGGCATGTATTATTTTGATCTCAAAATGAAATTGAGTATTGGTTTGTTATTTGCTCACATTAGAATAAAAAAATCTCCTCGCGTAAGTTATAATGGAAAAATATGACGCATTTATTTTATAAATATATATACTAAATTCTCAGAGACTTCATTTCACAGACACGTGGATTCGATAAGATTTATTACTAATACGAAAATGTAGAATTTTATGCTGCTCTTGACAGGCCTATCGGTATCTTACCCATGTCATCATGTTATTGTACATATTTTTTACTATATTATCATTGCCTTGAAACGTCTAAATCTCCAATACCTACGTTTGAAATAAAATGTCAAAGAGCGACTGGAAAATTGGAAACATATTGCAAAGTTTGGTTTTTTATACGACAATATTTCCATAAAAAAAACATGTTTTATTATTATTTACTTATATGCCATATTTTATTATATTTATAAAAAAGGCAACATTTGTGCTAGTAGACAATGGTTTATACGATTATCACGGTGTGGGGATAAAGTGATATTTATAAAATATGTAATTAATTTTTTTAAATAGCTTTTTATCCGCATTATTTTGTTTTTACAATTGTAATTTTTTTAATGAAATATTGAATAATTTTATTCCATGATAAAGTTGATAGCTAATTTGAGATTCTACCGTCAGAACTAACAAAACAGTGGAATATTTTCGTCAATAAAATAAAGTTTTGATATAAATAGTTTGTCAACGGCCATGAACACCATTTTCCATATACTTTTGAATAAGCCAAACGCTTTTATTTGTAATATATAAACTAACAAGTAAAGGGTATTTATGATAGAAAATAACAATACATAGACATAATTTATAATATTACATTATACAACTATATATAAACGTTTATTAAATTTCAATGATTCATATATGTATTGAATATTCAGAAAAAAGCGGTTGAGATATTAATTTCTTAAGAATTTTTTTTTGTAAGTATTATTTGAAATAACATAAATCTAATATGCCCTATTTTTAAATGAAAAATTAGATTTATTTTATATAAGTCTTAGTTTAAAAACAACTTGTATCTGGAGCTTATAGATAATTGTTATCTTAGATTTGTCCATTCACTAAATAGAGCACATGGTCGCTAATTTACTACGCGTGATTTCTTATCACATAACATCCTTTTTGCTTCTCCCCAGGTCATACTAGCATCCCTAAACGCGAACAATGTTATAAAAACACAAATGGCATTTAGAGCTTTATTGAATGTTAATGAGAAATCTCTAAAAGAGGTGCGAGTACGTTATAATAACATTTAATATTTTAAGTATATATACTTTTATTCGAGCAACATTCATAGGAAGCATTTATTTTGACACAATGTTTAGTAAATTAATATTTATCAAATAATGAGAAAAGTAAATGTCTCAAAATTATCCCAAATTTGTAGTATTTTTCTTCTCGATTAAGATTAGATATGCATTACGAAAAATCGACTTCGACGTACATTTATATTCATGCCAATATCATAATAGATATCTTGATCTTAATATGTATAGCGTCTCTTTTCAAGACGAGCTTCAAAAGGCGGTCAAAAAGTACCCTCGAGGGCGTTCCCGTGGGCGACGATCTCATATTATATAGCAGGACTTAGGCAAAAGGATCGAGAAAAGGAAGGGCGGGAACGAGAGATGTGCTCTTGACGTTAGCGAGAAGGATCAAAGGTTTTGATAAACGATTTACTGACGATCGGATGGACGTGTGTTTTGAAGCGGAGCGATAGCATTTCAGTGACAAAGGGCTTACGGGAAAACCCCCTTTTCAACGCACAACGAGGAATCCGCGAATTGATTTGAATGGATTTCCGGAAATATATCAGAATAATGTTGAATAGTATCAAATAATTATTCCATGCGGAATATTTCATCGCTTAATAAATAAATAATTTCATTAAATGTACTGTATATATTATATCAAATAAAGTGTGTAGCAGTCGGTGCTTTGAAAAACATTTTTTGATTATATTGAGCGTAAAAAAATACCTACGATTCAAGTATTAAGGTTTCCACAAAGTAACCACCGAATACATAAAAAATAAAAACCTTCTAATATTTTTATTTTTTTTACCATATCCGCTCCCAATGTGGAGCATATGGACTCCTAATGGAGTTTATCTGAACAGAAGTGTTTCTACGAGAACTGCTTGTTACTCAGTTGCTCAACCTCTCTTTTCCAGAGAGAGTAGGAATAGAAGGAAAGAGCTAGGACAGAACTAGTGGTTAGCTAATCGCTCTCGATACGCCCCGTTCATAGGATAGGATGGGTGGGAGGGGGGAATTCAAGACATCACATACATCCATGCCTTTGAACAGAAATTCATGAATCGATTGAAAAATCAATTTATAAAACTGCCCGTACTGGGATTCGAACTCGTGACCTCCGTAGCGGTAGCCAACGACATTGACCACTCGACCACACACGACTCACACGACTCGACTCACTCACACGACTCAACTCGACTCACACGACTCGACAATAATATATCGTATCGCAATGAAACAAACCAATTGAATGTTTAGTCTTGGAAAAAACACTTTATATATATTATTTTTACTTTATTGTTTTAATGTTAAGTTATGTAAAGATATTATGTTGATCTTACGTTTAAATAACAACTGCTTTGCTACATTTTTTTTTCTCATAAATTGTTTCGCAAAAATGTTTATTAAGATTTTTGTATCAAAAACACTTTACGAAGTCATTTTACGTCTTATACGTATATACTCAGTAAAACTTTAATTGTTTGCACATTTCAATACTCTGTTTTACTGAATTCTGAGCAATGAAGAATCTCGTAACTTCAGGATTTGTCTTATAAATTAATTTCTTCGTTTTTCATTCTCTATGAAAGACTAAGCAGAGATATTAAAATAAAGTTTCAGTAGTTGGATCATGTTTTAATAATATTCGAATTAAAATTGCTAAGTTAAACTTGCTATTTTAATTAACAGTTTTTTTACAATACAATTAAAATATTAATCAGCTATTTTTTATCTTGCGTTTTTATATTACTGAAATAAATAATGATTTATTTTTTTATCAAAAAACTGCATAAATTCTGATATAATTAACATCGCTACTCACCAATACTGTAGTAATTATTTCAATAATATCAAATATTTTTTACACTTTTTCATACTGACAACTACCTTTTTTGATTATTTATGCCTTTTGCTGTATGTTTCCATTTGAACTGTTTGTAAGCTATATTATTCGATTAAACTCTCTCTAAGAGTAGCTTTAGACACTTGAATGAATTCGGTAGAACTTGATAGTAAATACCTAACTTACATGTAAAACACGGCATGCAAAAATTCAGGGATCATATTTTGAAGATCTGTTTTAGATGATTTGACCTCCGCGATCTCAGCCACTGTTACCAGTCAGCAACATTAATCAGTAGTTGATTTTTGATTCGATTAAATGTTTTCAATATTTTATATAAACATATTTTCTTGAATCAGAATATAAAAATTTAAACAACTTACAGTCAAATTTAAAATATTTACAAAAAGTCTATATTAATAAGCATCAAAAGTGCAGTATGAATATTTTTTTAAATACTAGCTATGACATAACACACATAAAAACATTCCTAACTATAAAAAACACATTATTTTCTTCCATATATATGTTTAAAAATAGCTTAAAAGCCTTCGTAGGTAGAAAAGTATTTTTTTAATATTACAACATTCAATACTTGAAAATGAATTCTTGCAATGTTTTAATGTTTATTTTCCAACAATTTGGTAAGTTCAATAATATAACATAATATAGACATTAAGCCGTAAACCCATCTCCAGTTGTTAGCCGTAGTAGCTTCCAAGAGAGCTTTTAATGAAGAGATTCGCAACGGCAGCTTTAAGTTTAACAACCAAAGCTTCTCTGTTGCAAACAATTGTGGATGGCTCGAGTGCCGAAGCGGTAAACATTCAATGAAGGAATACGAACGGTTAAACAAGGCGGTGGTTTATTTCATTTCAAGATTTCATAGAATTCTTATAATAAACTTTTGAGAAAATTCTAGATTTGAAAAGGGGAAAACTTTTCTCTCGAGAATTCCTTTGTGTGGTGGGGAGTTCGTTTATAAGACATCGCATCAATTTAACATCATCTGAATCTAATTTCAATGATCTTTAAAAAATGATCCAACTCTTTCTAAGCGTCTCATTTGACCTCATTTTTTGTCTATCTGAGATCAAATGGCAAAATTTCTAAAAAATAATCAAATAATGGCCACCAATAAGTTTATTAGTTCAAACATGAAAGTGCGGTCTTTATTTTAAAATATTTAAAAAAAACACAGCAGCCTCGCTTTGTTTGAGGGTCTAATGAAAAAAATAATAAGTATCATATAAATATACGTATGTCATTAAAAAAATGAGTCCTGTCTACTGCAATTAGGTAAAGTGACAGCCCACTTTTGCCTTTTTACTATTTAATTAGGGTTCAGACAGTTCATAGGGCAATATTAAAGTGACGATGAGAAGAAAATCTACACAAATCAATAAGTTACGACATGAGCATCAAACTTCAATTTTATAACTATTTTTTGGACAATAAATAGTCAAAACGAGAAAAAAACATAAAAAACCTACATATTGAACCTGTAATAAATTACTTTTAAGGTGTTCACTGTCAATACTTGGTGGAATGGCATTATAATAAAAATGTTTCATAATTTTTACTGTAATGAATTATTTACTTAAAGTTACAGTGTTTTATATTTCTACTATTTTACTTAACAACTTAAATATTAGCAATGCGGTTAACATTGCTGTTTGAGGCAGCTACACAATCGTACAAGTTAGTTAAATTTTGTGACATACTGTGTAACGAAACATTTGTTCGAATTTAGTTTTCATTAGTTAAACTATGCGAACTTTCAACTTCAACTTTAATTCAGATGGACGTTCACTGGCGATGAAGTGGTAACCTAATTATATGTCATTAAATTTATTTTTAAAGTATGTATTAAAATTAATTTAAAATTCATAACATTCACTAATTTATAATACCATTTAACTATATTATGAAAAATGGAAGAATATCGCCTAATAATTATGGGTCGATATTATTTCAAAAGATCTTAAACGACACAATTAAGTAAATTGCGTTTTAAGCCAATAATTGTTCAATATCGCCATGGGCCTATCGCCAATATTCGCCTGATATTTTTAGAGCCAGAACATTTTAGCGTTTTGACTTGTTCGTTTGTTCCACGTGAACCTCGATTGAGAGACGCTGATCTAGATAAGTATAATATCAGGATAGGCATCGATTATATATTACTATTTACTGACCGAATTTAAGAAATTTCTTTATCGAACTTAATTGAATAAAAACCTATAATTTTTCTAATTATAAACCGTATGAACATGATTATTTCAAGTAAAATATGACGAAGAACAGCAACAGACTAAAAATATGTCACGCTGGATTAGCTCACGTGAAAAATTTCAATGATTAAGAATTATTAGATTTTCCGAAAACGTATTGCATTAATTTTTTGAACAACTAATCTATCTGGACTATAGCAATTTATATTGTGTTGTAATTAGTACTTGTATTTTAATCAAAAATATATATATATTTAGGATATTTTAGAAAAAGTATGCCTTTATTAATAACTATTTTATACATATTTGAAAACTTTAAAATATATTAGGGACCTGGACATTGACCAGCAAGATACGTATCTCTTTCTCGATAGCGTCGTTAGGTCGCAAAAAATATTAATACCAAATAACTTACAGATCCATGAGCATATGTTTAAGTAACAAATCGGTTTTTTTCCACCTTTTCTTAAAATTATCTTCTCGAACCCTGTGTGGATAAACTCGCACGCCTAAAGCAATTTCGTTCAACTGGCTGGTAATAAATGTTAACTATCCATTATTTGACCGTAACTGGCCAAGATTCTCATTTCTATTTATTCGACAAGAAAGCACTTAAATCTGAAAATGGTCGCAATGAAGATATATAACTTAACGTTTTTTTATTCAATAGAAAATAGTTTCGCATTGATTGTTTCATTATATTATATAATACATCTTCGTGACTAAGACATATTTGCAATTAAATAGTATTTTCATTACATCTTGTGATGTTACTTAAAAATTAACGCTAATTATCACTTAAATTTATTGAATGAAAAAAACTTTTCACTTGTATACTCATTAATTTATTCGACAATAAAGTAGATACTTATATTCAAAGGGTTTCAATAAAGCTATGTTATCCATTTATTATATTGAATAGTATACTAATCTAATAATTTGTCAATTTCGTACATTTACACTTCAATATCTATTATATTTTCCAAATCCGATTCACTCGTCTTCGTATGATTAGACATTTTCCAGATAGTCCATTATATCGAAGTAATACAGTATTTTGAATGATAAAAACAGAATCTGAATGACTGGGATAACATCATATAAAATAAAATGATAATGGCTCCAAAGCTAACACTTCATTTCATGAATACATTTCAAGATGACTGTTTTTTTTTTCCGGCATACAGTTAACAATCGTTTACATTAATAGCAAATCGGCACTTTTAAATGTAGTTTTATCATGGCAGTTTCTGAGAATAAGTAGGTGAGTACCTTTTCCAGGAATATTAGCCAAAAACCGTTATCTCTGCAGGAAAACTGTGCAACCTTCGCTGTGCTTAGTATAATACCACCAGTTTTGGATTCTCCACACGGTCACATAAATAAGACCCTGCGTCTAATGGCCGCATTCGTGTCTCATGAAATTCTGTCTTGTGAGTCGCTGCGAGAATTAGCGAGAAGGCGAGAATATACCCCACATATATATTCAGAGATAAGCCGACACACAGCTAGTGCGGATTACCGACTAATATCTGCTCCTGGAAGTTAATGACGCGAAATATTTGCCGGAACCGTGATCCAGGGTGGAGATTTACTCACCTCGCTCTCCATCTAATATGTTGGCGAAATCGTTTAATACACATTTTTTTTCACACCCGTATTTTTGGGACCAATATGTTGGAAACACTCTGAAAATTTTATCTTATGTTATTTTATCTTATAAATGATATAATTAATTCACGACGACAATGCTACATAGTAACATTCTAGGATATTTTTATTTGTGTCGTTGTTTAACAGCAGACACTTTATGCATTGATACAACATAATAGAAATAAATTTATCAATTTTAAGATCTTCACTGTCAGTTTTATTACAGGCGGAAAGACATATAAAACTAAAATACACTTTTTGTACTAATTCCAGCACTTATTTTGGTCAACGTGGGTCAATTCGTAACGGAGCTAGGTAGAAATAAAATTTAGGATTTAACTTTTAAAATAATAAATGATATATATTCATATTTTTGGTCGATCCCATCTAAACACTATGAAGCACTATTTGTAAACTATTTATACATCGTCTTTAATGAATCCGATGGTAAAAATGAGTTTTGATTAAGAATTGAAAACAACTTAACAACTCTCATTCAACAATGACTTATTTTACGAATTCCATTTTAGTTTTACAAAATAATTCAATTTTGACCTAAAATTTTGTAATATATTGAGTTTATTAATTTCAAAAACATAAATATTTGTATATAATTTGATTTTCATAGAAAAGAACAACTGTGAATAAGTTTTCCAGCCGTTACCATCGACAAAGTTTTTGGAATAAAATCTGAACATATTTTAGTTAGATAGTTAATCTTACTTTACTGCATTAAAAGTTGTTCCATTTTTTTTAATATGTGTTAAATATCAATTATTCAAAACAAGCTTTACAAAAATTAATAAAAAAATAAAAAAATAATTTATAGTTGATTATAATGAGCCCCTAAGGGGTGAAGTGTGCCAAATGGTGATTTAGGAAAAACTGAGACACGTGCGTTATCGTATTATTAATGTTCTAAAACATCTTAAAAGTGAAGAGAGCTCAGTAAATACACACTACAATAGTTTTATCTGCATAAAACAAAAATATGCAATCCACCAAATCACCATGTAAAGACATGACTTTACGTCCGTAAAATCGTTTTACATAAAGTCTAATGGAAAACTTTTACTACTTTACTACTTAGCTCACTTCACTCGAGGGCTCATATAATACGTAGAAATTCAAACATTATCGATAACACCATGTAAGAAACAAGTTTGAATCTTTTTTATGTTAGTTATGAAAATTTGAGAATATTATTTGACATCTTATATTATATTCTGACATATATAAAATATCTGTATTAACACCATGACCACTGAAAATGTAGAGCATATGCATATTTACATAGTGGAGCACAAATAATGAAATGAGAAATGGTTGGTATTAAACTTTTCGTTTTATCTGTGCTTATTTTTTTCTACTTATCCAGTAGGGATATAAAAAAAAACATCCGTACCATTGGATACAAGTAGGGCTTCCAATTAACCGGAGATATAAACTAACCGGTTTTCGGTTTATTTTTACAAAATAAACCGGTTAACCGGTTTAAACCGAAATCTTTTAGGTACATACATATATATCAGTCATTGCTGAAAAATGCAAAAATCATACAAACTATTTTTGCTTCTTTTATAGGTAAAAATAAAAATAGCAATGGTTAATAATAAAAGTCGGCAATAAAATTACAAAATTTCTATTTATTTAAAAAATATTTACGCATGAAATGTACGCTTTAATGTCAAATTTGAATTATTTTGAATCTGGACACTTTTTGGACACGGGTTTCGCCTTTTGGCATCTTCTGGTGTTATCACGTGCACGAACGCATTTGCACGGTCAGTTCAAATGCGTTCGTGCGACATTTATGAGAAAATAAATATATAAAACAAAAATAATGAAGGTTTATTAAAAACCTTATAAAAAGAACATTATTTTAATCAATCTGTGGAAAAAAAAAATGAAAACTTTTGACATATACATACATATGTACGTATGTATTAGCAAACATTTCAGATATATTATGTACGTATACACAAATAGTCATTGATAGAAAAAAATGCAAAAATATTGAAACACAAACAATATAAAGATGATTATTATAATCTTATAATAAACATAAATACCATTATATTGTATTATTTAGATATGAATGATGATATGATTTATATTTACAAAATTAATCAAAATACTAATCTTGTTAACGTATAACATTAACTTATGTTTTTTTTCACAACATTAATATAAAAAAAACATTTTATGCATTTTTGGTATATTTATTATTTAAAAAGTAGTTCTTTAAAAAAACTTTTCATGGAACTTCTAATTTTTGTAAAAAATTGTTTGAGACTGAAAATACTTGTTCACTAGCGGTTGATTTGGCCAGATAGATAATATTGATTGGTATAATTTTTATAAATTATATTGTAAAATTATTATTATTATAAATTATATTATAAAATTTCTAAATAAAACGTTTTCCAGTTGATTCCAAAATTTTATAATTTTATATTATATATCATTTATAAAATTAAATTTATTAATATACGTGTGTTTTTATTATTTTGGAAATTTGATACGACTAGAAAGAAAAACGATATGCTTTTACGCATTTCATTTATTAAATCGTTTGCAATAAGTGCGTCAATATTGATTAATGTAGCTGGTGTTTCGTCAACACTTTCAACATCATCTGTCGGGTAAAGTCTATCAAATAAACTTTTTGGAAACGAAATTATGGCAGATTTATTGGAATACAATTGAGTTGAATTCATAATTGTTTTTGGGACAGTTCTGTTACGCAAGTAATTTAACAAAGAAATTAACGGTTTACTACTATGTTCCAATATTCGCCGTGTTAAAATACTATGCATTTCATTCCTTAGAAAACGTGCCTACACTGTCTACCTTAGGCATGGAAGCTTGATCCAAGCCTCCCAGTTTGGAAATCGCTGACACAGGATTAAATCAAGGTTTTAGAAAATTACTGTCGTCTAGTGTTTTTAAGTAATATTTGTATAATAACTTTGACGATTGTCCAATAGTCGTAAAACATCATACACGGATACAAGTTTTAATAGTATCTTTACCCAAAAGCAGCGGGGAGCTTTGCCTGTTTACAGTAGCGTCCTGTGTTAGATAACAAAACAAATAAGTATATTTCAATCAAAATTATTACTGTCATCTTGTTTTTATTTCATGATATAATCCATCCGTCTATCTGTATTGCTTGAAAAGAGGTCAAATACTTTTTTGTTTAGTTTTATTTTGCTCATAATATTCATCTCTACCAATACATTGTCAATGCTACCAATTTTTCCCGATTCATTTTATTTTTACTATTTGTATTGTTGAAAAAAACATCGTAATCGGAACAAGTCAATTGGCGTTGTAATAATAATAACCTAATTTTGTAATTTCTTCAAAAACATAGCATCATTTACTAAGCAAAGCAGTGTATATTAGAGATATGCGTGCCACCACTGTTAATACATACATACGTAAGGTTTGCTGATTTTTTTCCAACTTCCGCCCTTTAAGATGTTTACAAAATGAAAACAATGAATGCACTGCAATAAAATGTGATTTATTGTTGAACTCATAAAAAAATACTATGTCGAATGTTTGTTTGTAGAAAAAAATACACTTGTATGAAATATCTTTTGAAAAATAAATTACTACGCATTGTAAACGTATTGCAACACGTATGACCCTAACAAAAAGAAAGGAATAACATGAATAGCGTCACACATTGTATTATCATATTTTTCGAAAGTTTTAAAGTAAGTGTTTGATTGCCTAAATCACTTACTCGTTTTTTTCTACAAATTTCTCGGAACAAGTTTTACTAACTTAAAGGGTCCGCTAAAACATTTCGATAAAGCAATTAAATAAAAATAAGCAAGTGAATCAATACATAAATATAGTATCTTTGAAATAATTATTATAAAAGCAACAATTATTTTTTTCTTAATCAAAATGAAAATTATTAAGAATAATATTCCAATAGGCAAAGAAATAATCCATCTAAAAACAGGCATACACATAATTGAAAACAAACAATATGGACATTAATGATTGCGTATTTTTATAATGATGCACGTGCTATCCTTGATCCCCATTCCTTCAAGATTAATACGGATGTCTTCTCAATGTTGTATGTTAAGTCATATTTTTAATACGAGCTATAGTGTATGTAACAAGGGCCGAATTTATTACAGACTATGTAAGATACACTTCGTCGTTTGATTAAGTTAATTTTCTTCCCGAAAAGACATTTATGTCTATAATTTAAATACCTACTTGGCAATTACTATTATAAAGCTGAGTGTAAATGGATATTTCCCCTTTAAAATATGCGTTGAATTTAGTGCGTTTTTTTTGTTGTAAATCAATAAACTTGCAAATATAGAATTTATAAAAACGCGGTTAACCGTGGCAAATAAACCGGTTTTCGGTTTTTTTCAAAACAGGCGAAAAACCGGGTAACCGGTTTCGGTTTAAACCGGTTTGGAAGCCCTAGATACAAATGTATAAGTCAAAAGAAAAACAGCTACATTTAAGCCCGACACAAAACTACTTTTTTTAAATTATGAAAACTTAAAATTATTTCTTTCTTGTGCTTTGTCAATATCCATTTTTTTGTGATTAGCTTTTACCTTATGTCCTTAAAAATTGGGAGTAAAAAATTGAATTTGATGTTTTCTGCAATAATTTCTTAAATCAATATACCCGTCTCATATCTGATCATTCAATAAAAATATATATAATCTTTTATTTCGGACTATAAAATATATTGACAAATAAAAATATAATTGGGTATTAAGCTCACACCACTGTTTTCATAAAAACTTTCAGGCTTTCCGTAATACTCAATAAAAATCTCTTTAAGCTGTTGTATCAATAAATCCGTTATCAATTACTTAGGAGCTTTCGTGTTTGGTCGCAAACGGTCGTTATTGGTGGGCTAATGATTTTTGTTTGGAATTGAGCCTCTTTTTAAGGCATTAGACAAACCGAAA
Source organism: Himalopsyche anomala (assembly GCA_031772345.1). Taxonomy (NCBI): domain Eukaryota; kingdom Metazoa; phylum Arthropoda; class Insecta; order Trichoptera; family Rhyacophilidae; genus Himalopsyche; species Himalopsyche anomala. Next base: position 24,340,887 of record CM062821.1, read on the forward strand.
AACAATTAAGGAACGTATTATTTTTCGTTTTGATTACAAATTTATATTTGGACCCAAATATTCCGTTTTGTTTCACAGCTTTAAATATGTTTTCAATGAAACCGGTAATTACCGGTTAAAACCGAATGTTTTACGAGAACCAGATATTATTTATTAACTTAATCTTTTTTTTCAAAGAGGGTGTTGTTAATATTATTTATTGTTTTGTTCAACAGTAACAGTTTCCAAAATAAATATTCTTATAAAATATATATATACACTAAAGAAACAATACATTTTTTTAGTAATTATATTCCACTCGCTGTAGTCGCACTCGAAAGATACAATATTTCTCCGAAATCAACGGTACGAATTTGAAACGATATTTGTATGCACTGTTATTATCTATTTATGATTCAGTATTCATAAGTATTTTGTTTTAGATTTCTCGTATCTTATAAAATATATTTTATTTCAAAGTCAAAAATACTCAAAATATAGCTATTTATTACAGTTTTAATATACATTTTTTTATATATTTGAGAATGTGTCTTCACATTTAAAAAGACGTTTAGGTCGTCAAAAGATCTTACAGGTTCTCAAAAAATAAAAATTGGAAAATATAGGTATAGTTTAAAAGGCAATATGTGATTGCTAAAAGCTTATATCATAAAAAGGTTTCCGCTCGGAGGCTCTTATCGGTGCAAATTTGTTTAGCCTTCACCCTATAAGCTAAGTAAACTCATTTCGCGAGCGCTTACCTTGTAATAGTCTCTTAGGTTTGAATTTTGTTATTGATTCGACTTCCATACTGCTTTTCTTGTTAAATTATCTATTTTTTGCGCGAGAAAAATTTTCGACGTCATTTTTAAATTTTTTGTATGCTCTTTTTTTCGTACTTTTTAAACGATTTCCACCATGTTAATACATTTTCTTTCTAAAAAAAATTAACTTTTCGAGAAGGATTTCATAAGTTAATATAATGAGTACGTCAAAATTTCGTAGAAGACTCTTTGCTAAATAACGTAAAAGTTATAAAAACACAAAATTATTCCGAAGAATCTTGTTTCTTAATATTACATGTATGTATTTTCTTAGCATAAATTATGTAATTCTTGTAATTTTACGGAAAATTCTTTTTTAATATTCAAAACAGTTTTTATTAAAAACTGCTTACGGTTGTGTTTGTATACATTTTCATATTTCCTAACAAAAATAATGGGGTAGTCTACAACAGTAACATATTAACTCAAATGTATGCTCAAAATAATAACTTGAGTATGTTTCCACGAAAATTGATTGCTTTCCATAATACATTTATATCTTAATATTAAAACTGTTAGCAGTGAATTTAGCACACGAGAATAATCCATTTCTTGTCCTATAAAGACACATGTAAACCCAATAAGGTGATTCAATTCGATCTATGAGGGTGACCTCCAGTTGAAAGTAACCGCGCGACACCTTTCGCTCCATTCTCGTCTTGTTCAATAAAGCTCAAATTAATAATGAAGTTACCACGGGCGTCGGCGTCGGTCGGTTAGGCGGCGGCAACAGAGAAAATTAGCGACCGCGAATGCTTATTACATTTTCCCACCTCCCGTGGAAATTTATGGTTTTCCTTTGTACCTGTGGAATTTTATCAGTAGCTTTACACAGTGGCGTGTTTTAAAGTAGTAAGCACTTTTAAAAATGTACCGAAGTATTTTGTATAACTATTTTAAATTTATATTTACAAATACGGCACTTTATTTTTTATTATAAGTATTTATTAACATCCAGAATATTTTTAATAAAAAGAACGAAATGTTAATTGCGTTTTAATACATAATATATTCTTATTTAAAAAAATAAAATAATATTCACTTATTATTTAACAATATATGTTAATGAATATCTCTGTTACAGTGGCACAACTTTATTTAAGTGTTAAAAAAACATATTTTTCATTATTTTTTTTTGGAACTGACAATAGACTTACTTACCAGGAAGTTTTAAAAAGTGTTTTACATGACACCACTAAAAGCAGAAGAAGTCACTAATATAATTCAGCAATATACACTGTTGTAAAAAAAACTTGTTCATTAAACATGTTAATGAATCAAAATATTATATGTTTCATTGTAAAAACTTCAATTATTACTTTTTTTAATCCATGTTCGCTGCCAATGTGAATCATATGATTTCCTAATGGATGTATCTCAACAAAAGTGTGTCTATGATAAATGTTTATTACTCAATCACTCAACCTCTCTTTTTCAAAGAGAGTAGATGGGATAGAAGAATAAGGCTAGGACAAGACTAGTGGTTAACTAATCGCTCTCGCTACGCTCAGATATTGAAGGATTGGAAGGGTAGGAGAGACTTTTTAAACATCAAAACCACCCATGTCTTCGAACATAAATTGAAAAAATGCTGTTCGTTCTGTGACTCGAACCCGTGAGAGCTGGCACGGGAACCAACAACACTAACAACTGCGCCATGGGATCCGACTTACAAGACTCCAGTTAATACTATGTAAATAAAAAAATCTTCACGAATGATCTAATATCTCATTTCCAACATTGTACAACAATTTACAGCAAGGCGAAGTACGCGTAATATTGAACCAATAGTCTCATACAAAAAAAGCATCGAACTATGCGTCACCTACTCTAAAAAGACAGAGTGAAGATTTATTTCGAAGCTTTAGAGCAGTGATGTACAAACGCGGCCCTTTTTGAATTTTGTGGCAGCCCTTAAATCTCTTTCTCAAACATACTTTTTTCACGTAAAACATTTATTAAACAAATGTAAGCAAGCTTTTTCTTCAATGAAGGAGAATAAATAGGTTCATAGAAACAGGCTTACAAATATTATGTCAAATTAAAAAAAATAGTTAAAAATTAACAAAGACCATTAACTTATGAATTGCTTATAAATGAAACATAAATATTTCACAATGAAATGATTTTTAATAAGCAAGTACTCATGATCTTTTTTTTGCATGGCTTATTTATTTTCTAAATAACACGGTCAAAATAATAAAATGGAGCCTATTACTCATTTATCCAAATTCACTTAATCTTTTTTACACGTTTTTAAGGCTGTTTTACATGGAATATACATATTTTCTGTATAAAAAAAGGATTGAGCGTACTTTAAATCATTTTTTTCTTTTTGCGGCCCGAACCCACGATAAATTTGTTTTATGCGGCCCGCTAGAAAGTAAAGGTTGTGCATCACTGCCTTAGAGTAAATCCGACTATATTGTTTGTACGAAAAAAAATATCGACAAAATCTAAAATGAAATTCTTCTTCTGAAACACTTCTGCTACGTCACTGAAAATATATCATAAACAGAAAAATGATTCCATGAACTGCTTCAATGATTACGTTGTGCCAAATAATGAGATTCAAAAACCAATATACCAGTACTGGTAAGATTATTATAATGAAATATTTTCTTTTGTTCACTTCATTTAAATGAAAATGCATTGTTTATGGGCAAAATTGGTATAAATTTACAATGTGTGCCCAGGCCAAAGAGGTCATTTTAAGTTTTCAATAAAACACATGATTATTAGAGTCAATAAAAAATTAATCTTTGCAACAATTAACTATTAACACACGTGGAATTGGAAAAATCAAGACATTGTTTACATACGTTTTTTAACATAAGTTTACTGTTATCTCTGCTACTTCTCTATTAAACCAAAAACCGTTGAATCTCGTTAGTCTCTAAAATAATTTTGAAAAAAACATTCATAGAATTATTTCTTTAGCGAAACGACAGGAAAGAATTCTATAGATTTTTATCGTGAGACTTCGGTGGATTTTTCGTTTATTTAATCATAATAATAATATTGTTAAGTCATTTGATGTTTCAAATTTAAAATAATCACTTTACGTCCTTCTGCCTGTCCAAGAAGAGAAATATTAATTTTGTATGGAAAACAACATTTTAATTCAATTTAAGAACATAATAAAAAGTTAGAGATATAATAAAAAAAGTGTCTTTAAATGTAATTGAATTTGTAAACTTACGACTTGTACACACTACAACGTAATATTTTGATGCTATTTGAAGAGTAAAAATAAATTACAATCTAAAACTCTAATTTATCAAATAAATTAGTTTTACAAGAATATCAATAACGTCACTTTAGCATTTTGAATGGGATATGCGTTAAAGCACTTAAAATTAACGTCAGTTTGTTTCCGAATAAAATATTTTACCCCCTCGATACTTTGGCTGTTTGAATTATTATTTTTGGTCGGATTATTTACCGTTGAACCCATACGATTTCTTTTAATAATCGATAAACCAACTCATTACAAAACAATGCTAGCAAGCGACGACAGGTAAGCTCTATTTATATAATGAGAAATACGGTGGCATTGTCTCGTCCACAATGCTGTGTTAATATTGAGTCTTTGTCTAAAATACAAGAGAACTACCCCCAAATAATTTTCTCAAGCAGGTCGTTTTACGCACGCGCATCTTATCTTAGTCAATTCTAGTCAACTGACGCATCGCAAACCGATCTGGGTCATGGGTGTTTTTCTTTGGGTCGCGAATCCAGCTCGTGGCTCCATTTGTTTTGGAAACTGTCACTTTGTTCTTTTAATACCATATATTACGTCTTATCCAAGTAAACTTCGCTGTAACATACTTATTTATTAACGTATTTTAAAACATTTGTATGTTACAAATTACTGCTATTCTAAATTAAGTATTACATTCCTTATTTATTATTTCGTTCTGGTTATTTTGAAATTAAGTTTTCTTAAATATCTTAAAAAGAATATCAGAATAAGACTACAGTCATTAAATATAATTAAATACATTCTATACAAATAAGTATTTCAGTGACCATCATAAGGTTCGGAATAGGTATCAACCATAATACATAAAATTATACATGCAGAACTTAAATATTTTTTTCACCTTATTATAACGGAGTTCTACCAAGCTAATGTCAATTCAATAAATTTATTTTACACTTTTTCATACGGTCAATTTTAACAGCTATCGTATTGAGAAGTTATTTATTTATTATTCACAGACCACAGCCATCTTTTTTTCAATTACGTAGGAAAAGATAATAGCAAATACGTGATTATAGTTACGATGTAAATAAATATAATAATATAATAATAAAGCATTTGTACAATGAATAGTAGTTATTGAATTAAGATGTATCTTAATTTAGACTATAATTATAAACATTTTCCAGATATTTTATAATGTAAGTTTTTTATGAATCAATAAATAAACTTTTTGTTGCATACATATACATCACTCTTTCATCTTCATAAAATGTTATAGTTTTCAAATATTTGCTAATATAAGTCTTTCGATTGTTTTTCTAATATATAATCTTTTTTTTACTAACAAGATAAATTTCTGCTAAATTTTGAAATATATTTTTTTAATTAATTAATGACCCAAAAAAGATTGATGCAATAAAGCCTTGGAGGCTTACGATACATGCGAGAAAATATTGAATACGAAAACGATAGATCGGAAATATAATAATAAAAATATATCATTGAATAATCAGCACAGTTCAGATATTTTTTCTTGGTGTTTGGTATTTCTTTCGATCAAATAATAAGTATAGCGATATTTTTAATACTGTTGGCGGTATGTGAGTAAGTCAGATCTGGGAGAAATGGTTTTCTAATCGATGGAGTGTGGGGAATTCCAATTAAGCCCCATCCAATACAGTCTACATGATTGGAAGGAGATTGTACGCATTGCTATGAAATCCCTGAGTAATGCTTTTGCATTTTATTAACTTTTATTTGCAAATTCTAAAGAATTGTATACAATTTCAGCTAAATTAAAAATTCTATGCCTAAATATTTTTTTTATATACATTTATTATTGCTCTTTTTCTTGGACTGTGGATTTTGAAAAACATCATCACCATGCAATGCAAAATATCATAAAAGGTAATGAAGGTAATATTCGATGTCAATAGTTTTATCAGGCATTAAGAATCTGTTAGCCTTCCTAAGCTTCAATTTATTTAAATGAAGAGATATCTCCTTTTGCGTTGTAATATTTACAGCGCTTTGATGACGATGCAAAGAGCGTTAGTGAATTTTGTTAGACAGGAAGTCTTTGGGATATATGAGAAACGACTATGCAGCTGGGTAAGGGTCGCTATGGAGCACCTTCGAATATATGAAGCCACTGGAACCTAAACTTATGAAGTAAACTTACCAAATCCTTTTTTTACACAATTTATGTTTATACACTTTTAAAATTGTACTATCCAATGTAACAAACCTTTTCTTATATTTATAAATATATATTGTATAAATATTTTGCATGTAATGTATCTACCATGTAAAAAAGGATTGAGTGTAACATTATAATTTTATTTTCAATTTCGTTTATTGTTATTATTATTATACGAAGAGTGCTGAGCAACAAACAAATTTTAACCTTATAGAAAATTTTACAGTTAATAATAATATCATTAGTTAAGACACGAAAAAATAATTCATATTGTAAAAAGATTTAAGTTCAAAGCAGATTCCTTTCAATACCAATGCGGTAGCAATCGTTTTTATGTAAAATAAACGAATAATGTAAATATTATTTATGGTTTATTGATGGAAATAAATTATACGAAATAACATAATCTTTCTACCAGTGCTTATTCTACGAGGTTTTTTTAAACAGAAAAATATGTCTCAAAAGACGATTAAAAAGTGTTCCTGATTTTTATATAAAAAAAACATTTTAAAAATTATATACATACATATATATCCCTGCTGTAGTAGTGAGGATTTATATCTAATATACTACTGGCACTAAATAATCTACAGTTTATTTAGTGCCAGTAGTATATTAGATATAAACGTATAATGAACGTATTTTATGATTTTTTTTAAATAACGGTATTCAGAAAATACGATTTTTTCTACGATATATATAATTTGCATAAATATCCCAAAAGAATCGAATTGGAAAGTTTTTTCTCTTTTAGTTGTAAACTGTCTAAAAGTATGATGCAAAGAAAAAACCTAGAAAAACTTTTATTTCACATATCGATTCAGATAAGGATGAATTAAAAACTGATAGACAGACAATTGCGGTCGAAAATTTATTATTTTACCATATAAGTTCCTATTATATCCAAGAGATAAAAAAAAATACTTATCGTTTTATAACAATAGCTTTCACCCTTGTATTAAATTGATCCCTGTCATTTTATATCATTTGAAGTAAAAATAACTCAAATTTATGAAAACCAAAACACTTTGTAATAAGTTTGATATATTTAGCCGTTGATATTCTTGCTATCTTATCATCGGTACTTATTAACTGTGATATAAATGTCCATAGTTTAATCTTGCAAACAAATTGTAATGCAAAACAAAACCTACGTAATCTCTTTGTTCTCAGTGCAATACAATTTTGCGAAGACAATACTAAAGTAAATAATGAATCCACTCAATCAGTACACAGTCTTTATTAAAATATTTATGTCAAATTAATTTTATTTTTAAAATGCATCAATTGTGGTAGGTGTTTCTAGGATTCGAGAAAAATACTTATTTGTTACAATAAGTTATGGTTTTAGTAAACATATGAACAAATTTTCATAGAAAAGACTTATTTATGTAACACATTATTGAAACGCGTTTGTTTCAATTAAAGAACTATCTATGAACCTATTGAGTGGTCAATATTTTAAATCATAATGGCTGCACAATATTTGTTATTAAGTTATGAGTATTTATATTTATATTTTATTAAAACATTTTTACTTTTATTAAAATGAATGAGATCCGGCACGAAAGCCAACAACGCTAACCGTTGCACCATTGGACCACATATGCTCCACATTGGGAGCGGACTCGTATAAAAAAGTGGATATTTTATTTTGATAAATAAATTATAACACATTAATGAAAATACAACGAATGAAATACATTCTGCCCAATTAGATCATAACAATAAAAAAAGGTGGTGTTTTTTTAACATTGCGTTGATGTGGAAATTAGAATGACTTGTTCGAGATTAATATTCAAGGTTTAGCAACAAACATTTATCCTCCAAAACGGCTGAATTTCATTATGCAGGCGTGCCAGGAAAGCGAAATAGGAAAAACAAACTTATCCCTACCTTAATCTATCACTGAATAAATAAGAAAAGGAAAAACTTGGCCAATTTCCCTGGTGCCTACTGACTTTCTCTTCGCATAGATTTTCTTTCGTTACCTTCAAGCCTCCGGAGATTTCCCGTCATGCATTAACTCTGACGCCACTTACTCTACATTCATTTCAACGGGTGTCCGGAGCACGAACTCTTGCCGATTTTCAAATAAAGACATTATTATAAAAAAATGTTTTTGGTTTATTTGTTTTTATTTTAGAATATAACCCAATACACAAAGTTTCCAGACTTTATAACATTATTTATTTCACATGAACGATATCAAAAAACATTGCGAGCATAAAATAAAATATTTTAAATTAAAAGCACTATTTGACGAAATAGATAGGAAAAAGTTCACATGTTTCATACATGTAAGGAAAATTGAACTATTTTTTTGTTTAGGTGTTAATCATACAACATTTAAAGCTAAGAACATATATACATATTTCGCGAGCTGAGTACTACAAGGTTCTAAGTGTCGACTTTTGGCCAAACTAAAGTAATAATTTCGAATGTCGAAATTTTGCTTAAATTTCCATTAAAGCCCAATTCTAAGTGCACGTCGCAAGATATCTGTGGTTTCAAGTTGTACAACTGAAGATGCCGAAAGGCGAAACCCGTGAGTAGGTCGAATATCTTTTATATTTTGATAATTTTATTCCTGTATTTTTCAATTATCTAATTTTGATCAATTATTTTTATTCTTCAACACAATAGTGTTATTGTTTACTAATTTGATGGTCTTTTTTTTGCAGTTTGATATTATTACATTTTAAAATATTAACTTAGTACATTAATGATATCAAACACAAATTATGAGAAAAAAAACTCTTTTTCCTATTTATCCTCCATTTTTTATATATTTTCTCCAATAATAATGATCACATAAGATATCTTCCTTAGAATTCTTTTTATTTTAATTTAAAAAGCATAAGTCTGTTTTTTGAATCACCTGTGCTTTCATACAAATTTCAGTTAGAACCTTGTAGCACTGGCGGTTTATTTGAATTTCAGATGGACAAGGTTCTAATAGAAGTTTAGGTATTTCTAATTAACTATGAAGAAATATTTTTAACAATATTTTATTAATAGTTATATCATGCCAGTACTATCATTGATATATACAATCAAAAAGAAACTTGGAAACATTTACAATTTTCAAAATACAAGCATTCAAAATTTCAAATGCCCATATATTTTTTGCTGCAGGCTTGTACACATAGAACCTTGTAGCAGTCGGTTCGTGATTTTCTAAAAATGTACTAATACATTATCTGTTTACAAAACAATTCATTATGCTGATAATTATAGATGAAAGCCTTTACAGTCCATTACAACTTCATACGTAATCATTTAAAAAAAAACCTAACCTATCATCGTTTACTAAGATAGTTTATTTAATCCTCCATAATATATAGATCATTTTCATAAACGCAAACAAAATACTTTTTCATAGATTGTATAATAACATAATACCTTCATCAACTCGTGGCTTGAATTGTAAAAATTGCAACATCTTATTGAATTAACATTGCTTTCGAATGTATGTTAGATTATAATTCATTTATAAATAAAATAATATATCACATAAAAATATTACATTTGTATATTTTAATCTTCATAATTATCATTATTCAGTTCGTCGGTTTTTTTTTCGAATACAAAAATTGTCATCAATACTATAGTGGACAATTAATGAATTTTCGTATGTACTTAAATAGACTTAAACATAATACGTTCAAGTTGAGATACCTTTATAAAAGTATTTTCTGACAACATAACTTCTCTGTCGATTTCATTTGATATATTTACGACATTATTTTGTACTAAGCGCATCTAACACATGGGACACTTAATGCCTCTCACAAATTACCTTCAAATCTCATTTTTTTTTGTCTCGATAAGTTGAATCGTAAAAGAAAAAGATTTCTTTCGGAGGGTGGATCGAATATCGGACGTGTTTGCTACATTTAATTAAAATTGATTGTTGTTGATTACAATTTGTTTTGTCTTCTCCGTTTACTTGTTTGTATGTATCTATCTGAGATAATCTATATTAGAAACCAATTTGTCATTAAGGTTGACGCCCTTATACAATTCACGACCCACGTAAATATTCAAGCATCGTGTGTTTCGGGTAATTTAATTTTTGATCATTGTTAAATTATTGGGTGAGAATTTTTTAATTCAAAGTAATCAATTTCAATTTAATATTGTGTACGTAGGGTGGTAAAATAATAAAGTATATTTTCATTCCAAAATTCACAACAAACAAAAAAATCATAAAAAGCAGTTTTATTAATATATATTTGATATTTACGAATGAAATTCAATGGGTATCAAAGGAACCCGTAGGAAGTATTTTTTTATTGATGTAATACAAGCGTTGCCTTTTTATTTATTTTACTCGTATACGTATACGACGGAAACTTTACAAAGAGCCATGGCAAACATCCATGCCTTATCGGTCGACATAAATTTATTTCACGGCTAAAAAATATCGATACTAAAAGATTTTCACTGGATTTTGTTTGAGAGGCATTTTTTATACACCTGGGAAAATAGCCAATACGTACGCTCGATTTTATTTTTTTGAAACCGGCTCGTGCAAACAGTGTTAATGATTTACGAACCACTTCGGAGCATAAATTGGGGATCGGATAAGTTATGAACGATCGCAAAAACCAAATATGCCAAAATTTCTCGCGCGGATACGCGGATAAAAAACTGATCATGATATCCTTATTTGCTGAATTAACATCCAATATTCGAAAAACAATCGACGGGATGTGATTTATTTGTAGTAAAAAAAAAAACAAAATATATACATAATATTATCGATTAGATCTGGGCTGGATGAAGGTCGTCATGACTTTTGATAAATTTACTCTACCAAATAATACTAACCTTCTTCACAGGGTACTCAACGATGGACCAGCCACCACCCTCTAATATTGTGATTACAAAACCACATTTTGTTTCTTTTAACAATTCTTGTTCATGATAGTTAATCTTGTACATATATCAAAAATATATTTTTTACTTCGGTCCGCGGTTTATTTTGAATTATTCTTCAGTCAAAAAATATTCCAGGCTGTGTGCTGCGGACATTTCTCTATTATCTCTATCTCTTTGGTACAACCAAACGATAACGGTTGTCTAGTGACGGTTTACTCTCCAATATATGTATGTATACCTACCCATTTCCATTCCGAATACTTACCAATATCGTATTATATTTAGGTTCCAGTTTACTGTTCATACTGATCATACATCAATTTTGAATTCCAATATATTATAAATTAAACATCGAAAACAACAAAAAAAAATGCGAGATATATCGATCGCAAGCTCATTAGTCAATTGGAGTTAAATATTTAGTATTGTACAAAACTTTGCGCTTTATTGGGTCAAGTAATCAAATAATAATTTAAAAAGTTGACACTAGACAAATGGTAGTGCTGATAAACATCTCAAGAGTTTTAAAAAAATATAGGTATTGCCTGGGTCATTACACGAATACTTCTTGATGTCTTACTACTGAACTCGACTTACGTACTTAATTTCTTTACACATTATGTTGATAAAAAAATATAAATCTCGAGCACGGATGAATAATACTTGTTTCAATGGTGCTTTTCGCATTGTCTCAATACCGATTATTTTGAGCTGTCTCACTAATGAACTTAACGCTCGATATGTTGGGGCTTCTACATTAATCATATTACGATCTTTAAAATACTTTAATTTTATTCATTACTGTGGAGTCGGAGTCAAAATTATGCAGTCGGACTGTCTTAACCGGAGTCGTGCTCGAAAAAAATTAGTAACTTACATACAGCTTTTAAGAAAAAGTAAATGTAATTAAAGTTGTGTTTTAAGCTATAATTTGAGTTGGAGTGGTGTTATTTCCTAATGAATCCACTGCCTTGATTTAAACATTAAAAATATCTCACATTAAATAACCTAGATGGCAAAATATATAAATACTAAAATCCCTTGAAAGGAACTTCATCGTAGTTAAATACGTTACGTAATGATTAATAATATAAGAAATTTATACCACATATTAATTATCTTGATGTTCTTTGACCTATTTTTTCAGTCCGTTAATTCGGAAAAGTCTTCTGGTATTCATCGTATATACATTTATATGAATATGTACTCTTACATAGGATTAATAGTTTTTGTTAAGACGATCTCGTTCTCGCTAAACATTAATTCATCATATTATATATCATTTATTTTTTATATAATAAGCAATATTTATATTACAACCATGTTGATTTTGTGAAATATATCGAGTGTGTTTTACCGTTTGTGTGATCAAGGGTTAACATCGTTTAATATACATTTTGAAAATAGTAAAAAGTTATTTCAAGAGTATTCACTATTTTTAAGACACTTGTAATTAAATTGAAATAATGAATACGATGCGCGTATGATAAATATGCTGAGAAGAATTACAAATCGAAAAATCTAGAAGATATCTCAGATAAATAACAAAACACTCCTTATTAACGCGTTGTTAGGGGCGACAATCATAAATTATAATGCGTTTTTCGGAGAAACGGTTCCAATAGACGCAAAGGTCGGAAGAGGGAATCTGTGCATATTATGTACAATTTTTGGTAGTGCAAAATTAATTTATGGATGTTTATTTTAAAGAATAAATGCAAATTAAACAATTTTTCTCATTGTTTAATTGTTGCCTACTTTGAAAAAAATAATAAATTAATGAATACTGAGCAGTTTTCACAGAACAACATATGTAATATACTGATTTTTTTCAGGTGTCATAAATGTACCACTTTCAGAGCGGAGATGATTTATAAAATAAGATAAATAATTTAGAGTGTTTACAATCAAAAACATAAAGATTTACAATTAAATTTCTTTTGGTCCCATAGTATGTACGTTATTTAACATCGTGTTTCAATAAAGTAACCTTGTTTTATTAGATTATATGCCTCCCGCACAAAAACTTAATAAATCGAAGTGTTATTTTGCAGACTCTCATAAATAAAAAAGAGCCAGAATTTTGTAGTAAAACCTTTGAAGCTAAAATCGTAGGTATATTGTTATACCAAAATATCCATTGTGTGAAAGTAAAACACTTTGAAAATGTGAAATTTCTTACATTATTTCTATTCAAATCTAAATAAAGAAAAATAAAAACGTTTCTTTGCCTTTACGTGCAAATGAAATTTTAAGATGAAGAGAAATTGTGATAAAAATTTTAATCTTTGTTAGAAAAGCAAGATTATTAGAGTTCTTCCATACAAAAAAAAATATTTCCTGACTGAATTATTCTTCATTAGTGTTTTTTTCGTTTTGTACGCACTGCTAATTTAATTCAAGAGGCTCGATTTTATTTCGTGGTGTAATTTATGTACTTTTTTATACACATTTATTTCTGAATTCATCTTTCAAAATGGCGTTATAAAATATTCCGTATCCCACTCACTAGTCAATAAAAAATATATTCTTTTTCCTCGCTTTATTCTTGGGGCTTGTAATTTACTTCTAATATGTTTATTAATAAGTATTTATTCGGGGACGAATACTAAAATCTATTTATTGTCACTGCCTCCAGAGACACTATTATAAAAATTGTTTTGACTTTTGAGAATAAAATTCGTTTTAAAAAGACAAGGAAGAATAAATTATTTAAAATTAATAACTTATGACATGAAATGAAGACAGATAGTTAAAAACGATTGCGAGAAGTAAGTTATAAAAATTATTTGTCATTAAATAAAAGTAGAAATGTCTCAAGAACTCACTTGGCTTAGTTTTCTTATAACGTTATCTTATGACATTTGCCAGATGAGTCACAAATTTTACGAAATTCTTTTTCCAGGCATCTTAAGTAAAATTTCTTAGTAGGGATGTCAAAGTTATTAATGATGTGGATGTCCCATCGGAAACAGCCCTTTCATAATTCCTTGATTTTATTATATGTTTATAAAGGTAAGCTTCTTAAAATCTGTTATGTTATCCACATAAATATTTTTTAAATCATAGATACTATTAATCGAGAAAACAAGTCACGGAAGAAAAACTTTTGCAGTAAGTGAACGAACTGTTTTAACATTTTTCCCTTCCGGCTTTTTCATAGAACTTTGAAATATTGACAAATAAGAAAACAAGTTGAACACTTTAACAGTCGATTCGATTGGAATTAGGGAGCATTTGTCAATGTGCACGATGTTAAGTAACCGCGGAATAACTGGGAAAATAAACCGTCTGCTAAAATAACTTAGGTGATTTTTCCTGTTAATCTATAAACATACTTCAAAGTCTAAGAATTTAAAAAAAAAAAAAAAAAATATCTTGACGAACAGTTAATTTAACATAAACAAAAATAAAATATTACATTCATTAACCATGTAATAAATTTAAAAAAATCGCTATTTTTTCATTAGAGAGCAGTATATATTTTATAAAAATGTAGTATTAAACATTTTAATCTTAATAGTGGTATCTTTCTAAGAAAATAAATCAGGGCTGTGGAGTCGGAGTTGGAGTCGGAGTCGGAGTCGCGGAGTCACGGTATTTTGACCGGAGTCGGAATCGGAGTCGTAGTCGTGAAAAATGTGCGGCTCGATTTTTTTTTGAAAAATATTTTAATGAAGAGTATTCAAACAAAATAGTACAAAGTGTTGAGATTTCATGCTTGGCTGACTATAAATGATCTGATGGTATACATACATATATATAAGTAAAAATTAAAAATTTGAAAAATTTCCTCGGAGTCGGAGTCGTCTTTTTTTACACGACTCCACAGCCCTAAAATAAATTATATGTATGTACTAAAATACTGTAATAATAAATATTTCCGATTCCTTTAATAATTTTTAATTTATTTGATAACCTAAAATGGTCGTCAAATTATACATTTCGAAGATTTAATTATTGTCTAATAATACCGCAACATATGATAACAAAAACAGACATTACAACGGATATGGTTTATGTATATTATTGCTGACAAAACAGAATAATGCCTGAAATACAACAGGATTGTCACTTTTACATATCTGCTATATCAATTGCATGATTTAAAATATTAGGCGCCGATATATATTTTCTAAATAAATTTCTATCAACGTTCTGTATTTTATTTTAACTAAAATTTCTCTTATTAAAGGTACGTAACTCCAATCCTTTTATAATTTAAAAATCGAATCTCTAGATAATAAAATAATGACATCTTATCTGTTAGTTGATGTACAATTTCGTTTTCATTTGAAAATATGAAGGTTTTACAAAATAGCTTCATAGAATATTCAGCTGTACAAACACAATTTTTCACTTGAACATTGTTCGCATTTGGCACATTTCATTCTTTTCGGAATCTTCGCTAATATTACTATCTTCAATTTCTGCCTACTCAGCGTTTATGAATTATTTATGATACTTTCGGTGGAATTTTATCAGTGAGGAATACTTACGTAATATTATTTTTCGCATTTTTGTTTACGTCATCAGTGATTTTTACATCAATTGTTATGCGAAGAGTCTCCCTCTTGATCACGAAGATTCTATAATCTTCACGACACGATCTGTGCTTTTTACGACGATTCAAAATATTATTTTTACTTTCATCTACAAATCTTAAAATATTTAACCAATTTAAATAATGGGTAGAACTAGCCACCCGGTAATAATCCCTACGGAATCACGGTACATTAGCTCGTACAGTTGTGCCTATAATATTGCTTATAATTGTTAAAGTGGGAACTGTTGACTTTAGATCGTATCCTGGAGATTACCATCAGATTTTATGTAGTAAAAAAACAACAAGGTTCATCGGTTATATAATATGTAGCCGTATTCTTGTACACATGCCCTAAAGATACTTAATGTAATATAAAGTATGTGGTGTTGCCATAACAGCGCAGACTTCATTTTATTGAACTTGTTTTCTTATAAGTCGTTGGCATAGCAACCAAAAATATTATATATATATCATAAATAATAATGTACCGCACTACAATTTAAAAAATTGTAAGCACTGTAACATAAAACTCGTTTTTTCCTCGATTCAAAGATAGAGCGGAAAATTCTTTGGCATTGTTTTTTTTATTGAAATCTCTGAAACCGTCACAGACATACCAGCCAAAACATGCTGGATGGTAACAAACGATATAAAAATAAATTACGTGAAATATATTAACAATATTATGTAATGTGTATTATAGTAGAAAATGAACATTAGTATTATCTAGCCCAGGGTCTCCCAAACTTTTTCTGCAGTGGAACACTTCGAAAATCCGGAAAACTTAAAGGAACACTTGGTTATTTTTATAAGTTGGATAATTCATTTAATTTTAAGTCCTTGAATTGTAAATTTTCTTGACATCAGGCACAATACTGGACAGTTAAATTCTTGTGTGACATTGAGCTTATTCCTGCATTTTGATTTTGTTGCAGCATAGTAAAAAAAATCCAACTTTGCTAGTTTAGACACATTTTGGCAAACTCTCATAGAAATCATTTAACGGTTGGACTTTTTATTTTTGTTTCAGAACAGAATTACTGATAAAATCAATTTCTACTATCTTTCTATTTACTTCGTTTAAAAATAGAAGTGTATTCTGAGCCCAAGAATCATTCTTACTAGTTTTCGGAAAATACTACAAAAATGGTTGTTTTCAAGCAATGTAGGTGTCTGCTGGACAACAGTGTTCCGCGGAACATAGTTTAGGAAACCCTGATCTAGTCCATAGTTTCTCAACCTTTTTGCACCCGTGGACTCTTTTGAGGTTCATATTTTTCCGTGGTCCCCATGCCCGTTTTTATATAATCATATAAGTTTTTCGAGACGAAGTGAGAAGTTGAAAGATTCCTAAATAATTTTCCCCAGGGGGGGGGGCTTGGCACCCGGATGAGAAACCGTGATTTAGCGTATAGCTTATATATATTATATCAACTCGAAACTTATTGCAGGTCATTACCGATCTGTTAAATCACATACAAGTTATACAACGAGCATTTACAAACTACTGCTTCTACCACTATAGAACAAACGCCACAAAGTAAATCACGAGGACCGCTAACTAATTTACGTCATCAATAGTGGAGTCGCATAGCTTGAGTCAGTGAGATGGCAACCTGGAGGGGTAACGGATTTTCCAAATATGTTTTCACTGTCTAGCATTTTCGGCGATCTTAATATAATATACAATATATTTTTATAGAACAATTTAACTATAAAATTATTTCATCGCGAGTTTGTTATTCAGGAAGTCACTCTTCTGTTGATATGTTTATGTATATAAAATATTTCATCTTAACCATGAAACTATAAATGCTAGAAGAAAAATATTCAATATTGTTCAATATGTGTTCTGCATTTGTATTTAAAGTTAGTAGTGTTTCATAGGTGTATCATTTCGACTTTTGTTAAATTAATTTTACGTACGGCTTAAGTTTAAGTATTTAAGTAAACCAAGGTTACTAAAAACTGTGTCCGCAAGCACGTGCTGAGCTATTTACATGCACTCGTAACCAGTGGTGTAGTGGGGTCAGTTCGGGCCAGGTCGGCGACCTGGCACCTGAAAATGAGCCCTGCCACGTTTTTGACTTATAACTTAATTCAAAATAAAGTTCAAAAAATTTAAAAGCATATTATATCAAAATTGATCTACCCGACGGATTTTACAAAAAAAAAAATGTACACATGTAACGTGAAGAAGTACCACTCCTCTCTCTAAGATCTAAGATTTGATCAGTTTTGAAAAAAAAAATGGCGCGTTTTTTTATTGATTTAATTGTTAAAACTTGTGGTTTCTAACTTCGGACGGATATAAAAATAAAAAAAATTGAAAGAAATCATATGATAGACCTGGTATATATTTATTTATCACAACACCGCTGCTCGTAACATAATATTTAAAAACAAAATTGACCACACTGGCGAGTTGTATAAATAACATAAAGTTTTTAAATAATTCAGTAAATGAAGCACACGATTCTGTAATTTTTTGCAGATGTATAATTTGACTCTTAATTATTTTCATCGGTGTCTAATGCACACGTGACCATAACTATAATATTGAAAGCTCCTGATGAAAAACGTTTTTAAAATATTGGCAGAGCTTTAAGATGTATTAATTTAAGTTGATAGATTTTTTACAAATAAATATGTACATTCTTTCTTCTTTTGCCATATTCGCTCCCTATGTGGAGCATATGGCCGCCACGGCACCTCTATTGTTCCCTGTCTCCCGCCAATTGCTTTGCTTCATTCCATGACATGCCAACATTATTCAGTTCAGCCAAGTACATCCTATGGATAGTACCCGACGGACGTCCGGGGCGCCGGAATACCACCGGTCGAAAGAAGAGGCAGGCAGGATTGAGGCTTTCCGAAGGCATCCACAACACGTGACCCATCGAGATCCAACGTCTCTCCATAACCACTGATGTGACGGGACGCTGTCTTGTACAAATATGTACATATTCCTGTCAAATACTAATATACTTAAATAATAGATATACATATCATACGCCTGAAACGTGTTAATAATATTACGCCATGATAGAAGCTTTATGATATTGTTATAGGGTTCAAATGCCAACTGAACTAATTAAAAATAATAACTTCCACGTAATTATCACAACTATTAACTTCGTATGTCTCGAAAACGAAATAATAGCAAATATGATAAATACCTCCTACAAAATTATATTGCGTTTCATAAAGTTTCACTGGGTATTTTTTGTCGTCAATCTGAAAAAAATATATCATTTTCTAAGCGCTGGTATAACTGTTCCATGTACGTCCATGAATTCGGATCCAGTCACGGCTTCATCTGCATTCTGGAAACAGACCTATGCAGGCAAGTCTAGTTGGCGGAGGTCTAATTACAGGAACGCTGCGCTGCCTTGGCACGAGTTGGTTTCCAATTCTATATATAATATTATACAGTAACGTACGTTTGCAAATCCTAGAAGAAAATATAGTCATTTTCTAGAAATAAACACCTGTTTGACAAACTTTCTAGAAAAAACTTGTGAATCTTTCAACAAGAATCGAACCATGCTATATTATATTGTACACTAAAATTTATTGTATGTTACTAAATTTCTTTACTCCCATGATTAATTTGTGATCACTATTGCCACCCTCAATATACAAAACATACATTCCAATTTGAGCATTTTAAGAGATATTTTTTATGACTACGGGTTGTAAGTCATTGATGTGAAAATTAGGAGTACTTTTAAGATATAAACGTTTTGTAATAAACGATGCTCTGGCACCATATAAAATTTATGTTTTTACTCAGCTATGAATTTAAACCCCGAAATAACTAACTATATTTTTTACAAATGTGATCTTAAATTTATGAAACGTTTGTTTAATAATATAATATAATAAACAAGAAAACCTTTTACGTAATAATTACTTTTTCTTTAGTTTTAAAACTGTTGATGTATAATAATAAAATATAATCAATTGTATTTATTATGTATTATTTCGAATTATATTATGCAACATTCAATATCGCATCGCTTTTTTATTGTTTACAGTTAGGCTTAGGGCTTATTACCTTTTCTGAAATCCTGATTAATTAATGAAACAAACTGTCATCATGCTTTGAACAACGACACAAAATAACTTAAACACGGCAGCTAATCAATAGTTTGATGTATTATTGAGTAATAGAAAACATGGACCTGACTTTACTGTTTCATAGACTACTTTTATTTTCTGTTGTATAAACACACGTTAGAAGTGAAATTAAATTACCATTTATGAAATAAGATTTTGAGCAGCGAATGATGAGAAAGCGGTGGGAAGGAAATGAAAGGATAAGGAAGTTAAAAGCCGGTTACGTCGTAGGTATGTGTTAAATTTAGTAAGCAGGTAATAAATACAACACGCAATACCATAACATGTGAGTTGGTTTATTATTTTACCTGTTTTACTTTTTAAATAAGTATGTTGATAGAGATCAAAACAGGATGACGACTTTGTATAATATATAAAGTTTATTACTCAACTTACGTGAAATTTGACTACACTTAAGTTTATTGCACATACGCTGTTTTGGAAACCTAGGCTCGGTTCTTAAAACATTTGTTTACAATTTTTTTGTGGAAACGTCTTCCTATAAAACCGTTTTTAATAAACAATTCATGTTGTACTGTTGAGGTACATAAATCTGAAAACAAAACTTTATTATTAAATTTAAAACATGTCGGGTCCCATGGCGCAGCGGTTATTGTTGGCTTCCGTGCCGAACCTCACGGGTTTGTGTCCCAGTACGAACAGCGTTTTTTCGATCGATTTATAAATTTCTGTTCGTAGAAATGGGTCTTTGTGATGTCCAAAAATTCCCTCCCACCTTTTTGATCCTTCAATAACTGGGCATAGCGAGAGCGATCAGTTAATCACTAGTTCTGTCCTAGACTGTCCTTCTATCCCTTCCGCTCTCAAAAAAAAGAGGTTGAGTGGCTGAGTGACAAACAGTTCTCGTAGAAAAACTTCTGTTTAGATACCTCTATTAGGGAGATATGTGCTCCAGATTGGGAGCGGACATGAAATCAACGTAAGAAATACAGCCTAAACACTTATTTTATTTAACTTTAATTCTGACAAAAATACTTTTTTGATGTATAAATATGTTATCTAAAGAATCGGTACGTTAATACAATAAATAGTTGTCAAAACCATAAATTTGCTTCAAAATGATTTTCGAATAGACATAACTCTAAATCAGTGATTTTAAGTAATTTTATTTTGCAGCGGGCCAAAACAGAAAATTCAATATTCCGTACTTTCCGGGTAGATAGGTATATAGGTACATATTATGTAAGTCGTGTTAAAAATGAGTACTTGTTAATATTAAGTAAATCTTTTTAAAAAAGTGGTGTCTATTTTCAACAGATGCTGAAAATATGTCGATATTTTATAATTTCAATTTCTTCCATCCACCCACACTGTGTGTAACCCTGATAAATAAATATTGTGGTGAAATACGCCAGTATTTTTAATAAATTGTAAAGGAGCGTAACAACCTGGAATACTTTTTAGATTTGCAAAAAACAATATAATTATCGACTAGTTTATTATTTATGACAAATAAATAATTCTTTTTTACTAGAAAGCTGTCTAGAGACATTTGTTTTGCCGACGCTTCAAAATTTGGTGAAAATGTGACAGCATTATCATTGAATAAATTTTTTAAACGCATAGCCACCACCTTATTAGAGTGATGCTTCTCAATGTACGATGCAACAGTTTCCCATGCTTTCAGCATTTTTTTTATTGCGCCAGAAGATTATTGCTATGCTACTTCCTCCTCCTCCAGTAACAAACTCTCCTCCATAACTTCTTGCTGTGAAAAACAATGCAACTCCATAAGCTCTTCGTGGGTCAGCTCTCGACTGTGCTCTTCCACAAGCTCATCAATATCGTTGTTATCCACCTCCAGTCCCATGATATAGGCCAAAGATACAACCTCGTTGACTGTAGACTCCACAGGTACTGTTTGAAACCCCTCAAAATCACATTCTACAACGCTCTCTGGCTAAAGTTTTTCCAAGCAGAAGTGAGGGTCCTCTTGGTAATCCCTTCCCACGCCTAGTTAACCATCTTGAGGCAAGTAACGATGTGAAAGTGATCTTTCCAAAATTCTGCGTCACTCGTTATGCGAATTACTCGTTATTAGAGGTGCTCGTTATGACAGGTTCCACTGTATATGCATATACCGTCATACTACAACAAATTTTAGGGATATTGATTTTCTATGTAAAAAATATACTAATTCCTATACATAATTATTTTTTTAAATATGAAAATAGTTTCATATTAATAGGCTTAAATTTATCATTATAAAAATCCGACAAGATATTTAACTAATTTATTTTAATAATTCAACCATAGAAAATAATACATTATATTTGAAGTATTCAAAAGTTTAATTATAATTTATCTGAGATTTTTATTGAACGATTCGACGAACCTTGTTCAAGTAGGAAAATGAACTCAAAACAAATCAAATGAAACACGCCAAAAACAGAAGAGAATTCTTTTCATGATCAAACGTCAAAGAAGAAAAAAAATCGTACTAATTCCGTCTTTTGAAGCAATAACACTTTTCGAAAACGAGTTTTTATTTGGTTCTTAGAACAGTTATTTAAGAATGGCTTTTTTAAAGGGCAACCCTTCAACACTTTTCCAACGAACCCGGAGGCAAATACCCTCGACCCATTCGTTCAAAAATGAAAGCATTGGTCTAGTAGGCGTTGTTGGTTTTCCTTGTGCTTTTTATTTTTGCTTTTCTTCGCAATAAATTTTAATATAAATATGGTAATTCTATTCAAATAAGACAAGCTGCACATTATAACGCTGCTATTATTTTACGGACAACTGTGAAATTTCAATTAGCACAGACGTCACTCTGAAGATATTTATGTTCTCTTGATAATAATACAAAAATTGTTTCTCATTGTGGATTCAAAAAAGCCGTGTTAGCAACGTTTTTTAAAACATAATTTGAGTGCAATAAATCGGCAAAAGTTTGGGAACCCCTTGGAAAACACTTTTTTCGACTATTTTTTTTTAGAAAAAAAAAACGTAGCTAATAATAGCCTAGGCACCAGATTATTAAAATATTAAATCACATGAGATGAACTCGATTATATTTATAAGTTACACGAAATCTCAAAAAATTTATCACAAACATTTTTTTGAATATTCAATTGAAAAACTCTATCTTTCACATTGATCTTGTCGAGACTTCATTCCAGACACATTATATAGCTAAGCTAAAACTCTTACCACTTGACTATATTCTGTATATCATAGAATTTGAGATAACCAGCTTCTATATAAATAATTTATTAACTGTATCAGTTACAATAATTTGAATTGATATCAATTAAATATTTAATTTTTAATGATGGTTTTTCAGAAATTTACTTTATTCTTTTAGAAAAATTACTGTTTCTTTTCCTGTATATGCTGATTTTGTTATTTCACAATTTAAATATAAAAAATAAATAGAATTTTATTTTATCATAACACCAAAACAGTAGATACACATTTCAGAAACCATTGTAATTATGCTAAATATGTAATGTCGATTAGCTATATATATATATATATATATATATATATATTATATTTATATTCGAGAGAAGAAGAGTAACACGCAATTAAATGCTTTTGTCATGAATAATAATTCTTTTATCCTGATATTTATGCGTTAGTCAAAAGATCCCGATTAGAATTCCAATAATTTACGATATTTTTTCCACTCAGTTAATTCAAGCGCTTAACCCTTTCAGACGTTTTCATAATTTATATTTCTAGTAAATTTTTCTTGACTTTTTACTCCCCTGTCGCATCACTTCCGGTTACTTAATACCTCTTTGGTCTCAGTTGCCTCACTTAACTTTGGCAAATTATTATTCTTTTTAAATTGTCATAAATTCAAACAACTTGTCGGCTGTAAGAAATATTACCAGAAGATTATTTGCAGTCTCCCGAATTCGGTTTTATCTTTGACATAACTGATCTGATAAGAAATTTACATCGTCGGTCTTAAAATGCTACGACTTTTTATTTCAATTTCATAACGTTTAAAAATCACTCAGACACTTACTTATTTTTTAATAATATTTTGTTCTGTTTAATAATGTTAGTAACTGATGAATATGGTATTGTGTATAACTCGTTGTCTATGGAGTCACATAATCGTATATTACTCCACATTAGGTGCGAACATGATAAAAAATTTAAAAAATCAACCAAAACACGAAACGTCTGACATTGGCACAATTACGTGTATTACAATCAACGTTATTGGTCTAAATTTTTAACGAAATAATGTCAGACATCAAAGATAATAAAAGTTTTATGGCGGTTAACTAAGCATATCCGGATTGGAATGTATGACGCGTGTCACCTGGCTCCTTGAAATTCACGAAGTAATCTTACCTACTCAATTTGTTCCTTCATTATTTCGGCTCGTATTGTAGATAACTTTTGCGTTTACCCTTACAAAATAGGATGAATATCAGTATATTATTGTTTGGCTAACAAAAGATAATTAGTTCTTAAAATAGCAAGCAAAAACCGTTTTTCGACCTTTAGGCAAATTGGCCAACCACTTTTAATTTATAACACAATTAGGTTTCAAAAACAATATAAACTGCCATACAAATTTTACCAACCTGTGATTGTTTTTATAAACAACAAAGCTCAACGAAAATCAAATCATTCTTTTTATGTTAGTGAATGATAATATGTTTTACATAAAGTAATAATAACAGAAAATTAATTATTTAAACGATTGCTCGTTTTATTTACATGGTTACGTTTTGTCATAAAGCTTGCTTTTCAAATCGAATCAAAAATAAATTCAAGTAATCTACAGTAGGTACTTCACTTGCGCGGTTGGTTTGTTACATTATATTGATTTCTATGGATTTATGCGTACGATTTGTCTTAGTAGAATTATTTGTAACTAAGTCACCATCAATAGTTTTGAGAGAAACTCATTTGAAAGATTGAATTCTTGTAATACTTACGGTTTATGTTTGATACATTTTTATTTTTAAATCAAAATAGTTTCAAATCAAATGTATAATGTTTTTTTTATTTATAATGCGACCTATCTAGTTTTAGAGACTTTCATTTTGGACTTGGTTTAAACGTATTTTTACATTTCACGTGAAAAATCAGATATCAAACATATGTCGAAATTTAAATATTCCATTACTTACGTTGTTTTCGACTTACGCTGAATTTTTCGGAACGCATTAACCGCGTAAGTAATCTACACAATATATTTATATATATGAAAATAAAGAAGATATTTGGCATTACAGCTAATGCCAATTCTATACAAATAAAAATAATGAAAATCACACACACCTAATTTTATATTTAAAAAAATATAATTGGATAATTAACCATACTGGGACTTTAGCCCAGATTGACTTGATAGCTAGAGTAAACCTCTCACCGATTATACTTCAGAGGGCAACTTATATATTTAGGTAAATAAAAATACAATTTTATATCAAAATGTATTTATTTTTAAAAATTTCAACTCTCGATAGTAATACAGATTGCATAAATGTAAGTAAAACGATCTTTCAATGTATTCAATAATAAATATCTTAGATCATAACTGCATAACAATAATAATAAAAATATTCTATGAAGATATTTTTAATCGTTACAATATATACCAATACATACAACAGTTGGTGAGTTGGTATACTTTTTTCTAAAGTTCATTTTTCTGCGTATATTAAATACTTGTACATATTGTACAATTAGATTCAAACAGAAATTAACTTCACGGAAATTATTATCATCACTGTGGCAGATGTTTGAGTATTTTTATTCATCAAAAGAAATGCATGGAAACAAAAATATTTCAAATTTGGCTGAAGAAGTTCGCTCATGATATATACCTATGTTAAAATTGTTCCTTTCTGATAAATTTACACAAATATGCCATTGCTAAATTACCTAGTAATTTATGTGGTAGATTCTAAAGGTAATATCTTGGCATTTTAATTGCAGTCCATCAACATTCCTATTGTCTCTCAAATTTGACATGCAGTCGTAGACTCGTTGTATCTTTTCACTACAACCTTATCACTGTTATCAGTCAAAGCGCATATCTTCCAAACCTGTGGCGTGCCGAGTTTCAATAGGATCCTCAAATTTTAAAAGTTAAACACAATTATATTAAATTATATAAAACTGTCTCTGATATTCAAAATATAATATGTGTTTAAATGTTGCTAAAGAAAAAGATATATTTCATTAAATAATTTTTCAATTTAAGCATATTTGAACTTGAAAAATTCGATGTAATTGAAGTGTTATTGTCTTATGAAATATGTATAAAATTGTTATGTTACTTTTAGATTTTGTACTTTGAATGTTTTTTTTTTATAAAAATTCAGTAACGAGTAACAGTTAAAGAAATAATGAATAAGTATTATTCATTACTTCTACTGTAATTTGTAAATTCTTTTCAACGCCAATTGTTTATTACACCTTTTATTTCAATTTGTTTTGTATAAATAGCACTGTAAAATTATATTTTTTATCAGTTGACATTGCTCGCCATGAGCGAAACCGGTCCTGATCTTGGTAAATAAAAGTTGACACAAGTACAAAATAATATTGTGTGTTTCTTAATATGCCGAATTAATGCCATTTTATAATATAATGTTATGTAACACTTTGAGTAGTTAACATGTAAATATAAGTTAAAATTAAAGCAATTTTCTAAAGAGAGCTCTCAGTTGGATACGTAAACTCAACTGCTCTATAGTATACCCTCTCGTTGACAACACAACGGTGCCAAGAATATATTATTATATGACAGACTAGGATACATTAAAAGAGTCATTTCATAACTTTTAATTATGGATAGTAAGTGTTAAATAATAACGTCATTGTAACAATCATAAAGATTAAGACATTATCATAATTTATTATATTTTATTTGTTCAATCGTAATTTAAATATGATCATGCTTTATTGTCCACATTCTTTAATCTGAAATATCTTTTTTTTTTTTAAATAAAGTATTATCCGAGTGTTTTTTTATGAATATTATAAAAAGTAAACAATACTCAGATAGTATAAGTAGAACACGTATATTTATATGGATAAATACAAAACATAATATATACTGTCAGCAATAATATGTAAAACGTTCGAAATTTACACTCTCTGTTATATTGCACCCTTTAAGACAAGGCCTTTATGATGTCCCTGATTACATACACGCTACTGAAATTTTTCGTCGTGTTATACAGGACTGGGCCAACAAACAAGAAGCGGAGATAACTCACCATACTCTATTCGATTTCACACAACTCCACTTGTCAGGAGAGATTATAAAAATTCAAAAAGGGGCATTTTCACTATTCTTCACAAAAGATAAACGTCATTGTATCATGCAAATACTGCGGCCATACCAAGCAGTCGATCAGTGTTCTGTCGGTACTGTGTTGGTAGACATGGAGTATTTAAGCTGAATACTTTGGCAAGTTCAAAATGAGTGGAACAGTTGCATCGAGCTGGAGAGAGTATGCAACTGCATTAAGCGGTATGTAAGATAAACACACCTACAATAAACTGTATAGCTTTGTACACAAAGAAATGGACTGTTTAAAAACAACGCACAATTCCGCCGATAACCTCTGCAAAGATGATGATTCAGTGTTATCTCTAATACATGTATATATAATTTATTTTATTGAGAGCTTGCATTGTAATTTCTAGTGTATATTTTGGCTTCCTTGTTTAAAAACACTACGTCGTGTCACAATCTATTTTAAACACTACCGCGATGTAAATACGTTTCTATCCGTCATATCGTTGGTGTTGCAAGCTCAAATTAATTTAAGAAATTTTATGCGTTGGCGACAAAACAAAAACAGCTAAAAATCTAGACTATATATTTTACAGCACTTAGTAACAGTCAATGAAAACAATGAAGCCAATATTTTTTTATCTACTATTTTTAGCTAATGATTTTATTTTAATTTATGATAAATATTATCACTGATACGCGAGATAAAATAAACCCGTATTTATGGAATTCAGGAGTATTAAAAAAATCTTTTCGGTCAAGGAAATCGCTCATTTAAATGGAAATAGGAATGAAACGAACTATATTTTAAAATATTTATTTTCTAAATTCGAAATAAATGACAAATTGTTTGTAATATATTGTTTTGGAACCGTTATGATATTATTTGAAAGCTATTACATTTTATCTCATAAAAGCTTTAATTGTAATAAGATTCTTAAGATAGTTATTTATTAGTGAAATATTCTGTAAGTGTTGATACCTCTGTTTCTTGTTTACGTGTATCTTTGGACTGTCTTGGATAAAACTACATAAGAAAATGTTGTAGTTTTTTTTCACTAAAATATCATCTGTACTTTTTTAACTAATTTTATCAAAATTATTATTTTTAGCATTTGGTTGTTATACATACAACAAAATTATTTTTTATTTTTATAAGTTATAGTAATTGAAACTATCTAGTATATAGTAGTAGTATTTATTATTTATAATCGTTTCTACTGTAATGTTAAGATATTAATAAATAATAACACTGTTTCAAAAATACATTACTTTTTATCTCGTCAAAAACATAATAATATTTTGCATTTACGAATTCACAATTTATGAATGCAAATGCACATAATATTTACACAGATTTTTATTACCGAACAACGAACATTATAAAGAAAAGTCTTACGCATTCAATTTAAATATTTTAAATATGTATCTGCTTGAAAAAACGAGATAACATTTAATAATAAACACTTGTCCATCTGTTTGATCATTGATTGCAAATAAAGTGGTGCGATAACATTATTTATTATCAAACAACTTCATCGTTGCATAAATTATAGAAATCTTCGATAATTATTGGATGATTAAACTATTTCTGATAGAATGATTGATTTAAATTTATATTTAAAATAATTTCTACATTTAACCAAATTAAAGTTAAATTTAAATACCATTCGTTTTTTTACACGCATCTACTTATGTGTTTATCTAACACTTTGTCTGCCAAACTTTTTTCCTTTATGGCACAATGATGAATGGAACTAGTACCGCGGCACACCAAGATGCCACAGATTATCTCCTAAACTCTTTTTTTTTTTAGCTCATCGAGGAATTTGAAATCCTCGATTTAGTATACTTTTCCGTAGATTATCTCCAAAACTCCTTTTTTTTAGCTCACAGCTTTTAGGCATTATTAAAAATTAATATTTTTAACGCTTCTTCCACCGCGGCACACCTAAGACTTCTTGCGGCACACAGTTTGGCAGACACTGATCTAACAGAACACTTTTAACCTATAATAAAATACAGATATAAATCAATGAAATCTGAAAAAACAATTCAACAGTAGTACTGATTGACTCGTTGTCGCTTGTTTGCGAATGTTGAAATAAAAAAATGAGCGAACAATAATAAATTATTTAAAATTTTGTATTGAGCTCAAAATTTATTGTTAAATATTCTACTTCATTTTTAACGTGAAATTAGTACAAAAAGTGCCTTATTTTTCTTAAAATGATGCCTTCCCACCAGTGGTGTAGGAAGGGCTCCTGTTGCCCGGGGCGGTCCTTGAATTTGCCACCCCCAATATTTCCTCTAATTTTGTTTTTAAATCACTTCTACTATTTTGTATCTATGAACTCAGAGTTTTTACTCCAGGTGACTTAATCTTTTTTCTGCATTCATATAATTTCTTTAAGAATATTATATTTATTTTTGAAAATGCCGCACTCAAAAATGTGACGACCGAGGCCCTCTGCCCCTGCCGCACCCTCCTTGCTACGCCACAGTTTCCCATCAGAAAATTACAGTAAATACCTTTAAAGTGATAGTTTTTAGTGTTAAAGTTTTATGATTTATTACCACTTACGCTAGGCCACGAATTTTATAATATTTTTTTATATAAATGTCACTTTTATAACAATAAACTAATTCGTTGTCGCTTCTTTCACGCGTTGTTACATCTCGTGACACAGCAGAATTAGACGATTTGAAATGTTTGCTGGAAATATCTCAGGAGCAATTATCCAATAATAATTACTTACTTTGGCTTAGAGTAAATTGTTCTTAAACAAATGACAAATTGTCATCGTTGCTCTTGATTCTTCAATCATAAAAATGGTTCCGCCAGCAATCGCTAGAAAGCGCTCGATCATTCTGACCATCCTTAATATATTATATGCATTCATATCGACTGTGGAAAGGAAAAAGGACGTAGTTCACACATACCAAATTTTAAAGGAGGCGCAAAAAACGTATTTTGATGATTTTGGGCCATATGGAAATTATGAATAATACCAACCTTGAAGTGCACGGAGATTTCTAAACTGGTGTTTAATTGACATAATCTATTATTAATTAAAGAAATTGTCTCGGAAAAACCTTTATTTCACTCTTTTTTCTTGGTTTTATTTTTTACAAGGTCATCTTTTTCAAACTTAAAAGCTAAATTAGATACTAATTCGGCATTTGCAGCTTGCATCCTTTTGGTAGAACTTGTATCAAGTTTGATACATTGTGGACATCGAAAAAATCTGTTTTGAAAAAACTGTGGGTTACGTCCTTTTTTCTTTCCACAGTCGATATAATTACATACATATTTTTTTACAAACGTAAAAAAAATACAGTTAAGCTAATGCTAATGCTAAGCTGAATGTGCTAAATATATTTTATTCGTTATATGAGATAGATAAATCACCCGAGATCAACTCGAGGACAAAGGACATCACAAATCACAAGCACTCGTGATCAAACTTTTCAAATTTAAATTTGACACTGACCTTACTGAGACTTGAACCCAGAACAATTTTATCGTTAGGGTAAAGCTCTAATATCAATCATTCTAGGCTCTAGGCCAATAGTAACTTTGAAAGCGTATAAACTATCCAGCAAGAATCAAATTCAATGTACCTATATTTTAACAACACACAATCTGCAGACGTTATCAAAAATATCATTGTAATAATCGAAATGTTAATTTACTTTACAGCAACCCTCATAACAGCTGCAGCTGGAACTACAGTAGGATGGACGTCACCAACTCTTCCCGCGCTTTTAAAAGCAGAATCACCCATACAAACTACTCCAGACCAGTCATCATGGATAGCATCCCTCATGATCCTCAGCTCAGCAATCAGCCCGCTACCGGCAGCGTACATGGCTGACCGCTTAGGTCGTAAGCTGACACTTCTTTTGGCTGCAGGACCTTATATTATAGGATGGGTGC
Source organism: Himalopsyche anomala (assembly GCA_031772345.1). Taxonomy (NCBI): domain Eukaryota; kingdom Metazoa; phylum Arthropoda; class Insecta; order Trichoptera; family Rhyacophilidae; genus Himalopsyche; species Himalopsyche anomala. The sequence continues at coordinate 24,371,839 of CM062821.1, forward strand.
TTATCATGGAAGCTCAATCAGTCGCGGTCATATATGTATCCAGGATGATATCCGGTATTGGATACGGAATGGTGTACACGACTGCGCCGATGTATTTGGGAGAAATTGCATCGGATAAAGTCCGCGGGTCTATGGCTACCCTCATCACTGTGATGTCAAAGGTTATGTATTGATTTATTTTAGCGCTAAATTAAAATATTTACATTTCAAAATACTTTTTTCTATGCCAATGTCAACAGTAAAATATTATTCAGTTTCATTTTAAAGAAATGTTATTAAATTGATAAGCTACGATTTTTTCAGATTGTTTTCAATTATTTAGACTAAACATATTGATAGCAATTTATAAATTACTTATTTTCTAATGCAAAATTCAACTCGTACACGTAACTTCTTACGTGGAGAAGACAGCGTGAGTTAATTTTCTCAGTTGAATAACCTTATATTGACTCATCATTATAAGAGCAACTTTAAAGTTAATACGCAATATCGTCTATTTTATAATTTTATCTCGTTTTTGTTTTTTCTGCGCCTTGTTGGTCAAATTCAAATCGTGATATTTCAACTAACCCAATACCTTTGTTAAGACAATCAGCATTTTTAATATGCTTAATAATCTGAAATAATTAATTTAAAAAGAAGCTTTAGTTTAAGTATAACCAAAGTGAGTGAAAATTACGCGACAATATGAAAGTCCAACAAGAAGACAGAGCTAGTTTTTTTTTGTCTATCGTTAATAACTGTAATTATTTTTTCAGGCTGGAATATTGGCTCAATACAGTATAGGACCATACGTTTCGATGAAAACTTTAGCCGGCATCAACTTGGCGCTCCCGATTGCGTTTTTCTTTATTTTTATGTGGCTACCGGAATCTCCGTACTTTTATCTTAAAGTTCAAAAACCTGATAAAGCTGAGAAATCCCTGCAAAAACTTCGCGGGAAACCCAACGTCAAATCCGAATTGGAAACCATGGAAAAGCTCGTCACCGACGACATGAACCAAGAAGGCAGTTGGAAAGATTTAATTTATGTAGAAGGAAACCGGCGCGCTTTGTTCATTATCCTTGGTGTGTACTCTACGCAGCAATTTTGCGGAAGCACTGCAGTTATAGCATACGCTCAACAAATATTTAGTCAAACAAAAGGTGGTATGAGCCCTGAACAAGCGTGCATACTGTTAGGTACTGTTCAATTATTTACTTCAGCGCTATCATCCCTTCTAGTGGATCGCGTTGGAAGAAAACCACTTTTAATACTGTCATCATCCGGCGTCGGAATTGCGAACGCAGCGGTCGGCACATACTTTTTATTGAAACATTTTGATAACGATATGGTTGAAAGTATTCATTGGGTGCCTATCATTGCTATTATCGTCTTTATATGCTCTTACACGATCGGGCTGGCGACCGTTCCGTTTGCAATTACCTCGGAAATGTTCCCGACGAACATTAAGTCGTTGGCTACTTGTGTCATTCAAACATATACGGCAGTTTCCACATTCGCTGTGACTAAACTGTATCAGGTCGTAGCCGATAGCTTAGGAACTTACGCAGCATTTTTGGGTTTTGCTATTTTTTCTCTGGTTGGCTTAATATTCATAATGATTACTTTACCTGAGACAAAAGGGCAGTCATTTGCGACTATTCAAGATCGCCTTAAAATTAAATCAGTCAAATTAACTACTGATGGTGAAAAACAAAACAATCAATTATGATGACACCAAAAATTCAGTATTACTTATCATTTATTTACTAATTAAAATTACATTTTTAATACTCAATCCAAGATGATAATTTTAAATTATATAATGAAATAAATAATCGAACTCATTCATATGTTTATCGATGTCTTGGAGTTAAAATAGTGTATCTCCGATTTTGGCCGAACGGGATTTAAGTGAAATGGTCCAAAAATAGCCTATATTTTTGTATATGTCAAAAAATTGAATCTCCTATTTAAAAAAAATACTATTTCAAATAATATATAAGTATTCCAATATATATTAAATCATCCATAATGTCTTTTATAGGCAAAAATATTGTATCTTATCTAACCAAATAATGTCCAATACCAAAATTTGTACTTATGATTCAACAGATACAATGTTTCCTCTGCCGTCGTGATGCAAAAATAAGATTTAAATTCAGTTTTCTCAGTAGTATAATTTATGAAGATACAATATTTTTACTTTAAAACATCGATGTGCTAAATATTTTATAATTACTTAGTTATTTTGTAATAATAATGAAATCTTTTTTATATAAATATGTGAGATTAGTTGAGGTATATTTATAATTCGCCGTATACAATTTATATCATTACTTAATTAACAGCAATAGGAAAATGGGATATTAAAAAATATTATTTATTTAATAAAATGTGTTTAGAGTAGAGCCTCAATCTCTGATTTTTAAATATTGAAAGGACTTTTTTATAATTAACACATTTTTGTTTCGTATTGTATAGATCAGGGTTTCCCAATCTATATTCACCGCCAAGCATGAATAGGCGTATCGTGCTAACCTGTAACGGGTTTATATAATATTATGTGTATATACATATATATAAATAGGCGAGTAAGAGAAAAGGATTACGTTAAACGCGTAGCAAACAAAACGCACGTTTAGGATGACATTTAAGATGGATATGCAGAGGAAAACAAATTGGTGACTTCGTTGTGAGTAACTGGTCTTTTTGAATTCGCAAAATAACACAGAACGAAATTTTATTGAACTTATAAAAAAATCTGATGCAGACTTTTCTACCAACAGCAATAAAATATAATATTTATTTTTAACTTATTATTTCAAGATTTTCGGAAGGTTTGGGAAACCCTATAATAGATTATTATTTTACAAGTATTTCAACATATTTTTTTGTCAGACGAGAACGATATTAAATTGAAAATCCATTAATATTTATATTAGGTTAAAATCTGTTAGTCGGTATAAGACCATATTGGTCATATATCTTATATTAGCTATCAATAGTATTATTATACTCTATAATACTTATTTTTACTTTTTACCAGTATTTTTTTAATATTTGGCATTACAGCTAATACAAATGTGTCAAATTTTTTAATGTTTAAAGGTCATACGAGAAAAACTCGATGTAAATTTTTGTAAGTAAGTCGAGAAAAATTGACATCACAACGACCCTCGTCTTAGGCCTTAAATTTAAATTGAAAAATTATAAATTTTACATCAACCTTACCAGACTCGCCTGATCGATAGAGCAAACCTCTAACCAACTCTACCAGGCTTTCCATAAAAGATAATCTATAATATTTTTTTTGTTCGCATTAAGCAGCTATGCAAAACCCGCGGCTCATTTTTTTAAGTTTTAGTAGCCCTCAAATGTTTTTTCTCAACATTAAAATATAATATTATTTTTTTTCAAGTAAATAATTGATCTTTATAAATGTGATAAAGCTTTTTCGTTAATGAAGGATAATATTTATTTCGAATCGGTTAATGAAAATAGTTTATGATAATGAAAATTGGTATTCGATTGGGCGGCTGAATAATACAAATATTTAGTCAAATTTAAAGGATTAGTTTAAAATTAACAGGGAGAAAAATCACATCAACTTTTGAATTACATATAAATAAAACATGTATACCTAATATAAAATTTAAAATAACTTAAATTATTCCACGTATTGCTATCGTATCAATACGTGGAATAATCTTAGTTATTTTATATTAAAATAAACGTCCACAAAGTTACCGCCGAATCCATCGAAAGTAGGTATTCCTAAATATTTCAAAATACACATTATTCTCTTTTTGCTCGGCTTATTTTTAACGCGATTTCGAAACAACACGGCAAAGTACAATGGAACATATCATTTATTAACGTAAATTTACTTCATATTTTTTCATGGCTACTTAACATGGATCGTATCCCCCGTGTAAAAGAAGATTGAGTGTACTTTCAATTTAATTTTCTTTGCGACCCAAATCCACCACAATTTGATTTTATGCGACCCACTGATAGAAAAAGGTTTAGTAAGTTTGATATAAAGGATGCAATATCATATAATTTAAATAAAAAATAAATAGTTAGCTATTATAGAATACAGCAGAAGCGATTGTTCATTAAATGTAAATATGAATGTCAATACACTAAACGAAAACAATACAACATTGTATGTATTAATAATTGTAGATAAATAATTTATAATATTCGCATTAAAATATAATAGCTCCACCAGTTTATAAAATTACAAACACGAAAAATGGTGCATTGTTCTATTATTGATTATTCATAGTTGAAATTACTGTTTTGTTGTATTTATTATTATGAAATTATGATACAAATAAATAATTCAAAGTTGTTTTTATTTTATTCACTATTTTGACTACCTACATATCGACTGTGGAAAGGAAAAAGGACGTAGTCCACACTTAACAAATTTTACAGGAGGCGCAAAAAACGTGTTTTGATGATTTTGGGCCATATGCCAATTATGAATTATACACAATTTTGAAGTGCACGGAGACTTCTAAACTGGGGTTTAATTGACATAATCTAATATTAATTTAAGAAATTGTCTAGGAAAAACCTTTATTTCAGTCTTTATTCTTAGTTTTATTTTTTTACAACGTCATCTTTTTCAAACTTAAAAGCTAAATTTAGATACTAATTCGGCATTTGCAGCTTGCATCCTTTTGATAGAGCGTGTATCAAGTTTAATACATTGTGAATATCGAAAAAAACCTGTTTTGAAAAAACTGTGGGTTTTGTCCTTTTTCCTTTCCTCAGTCGATATAGTTCTAAAAATCCTAAATTTCAGTCATGATAATAAATTTAATCATCCGTTATTACAATCTTTAACGCCGTTAGCACACTGGTGCGAAAGCGGGGCGGAAGTGGACCGGTACGAAGCACAGCCTTATTGATAGTACGGTCCGCTTTCGTTTCGTTTCCGCGTCTGTGTGCTAGCGGCATAAGGGTGAGTGTAAGGGGTCTACAACGATGCCTTTAATTAAGACAGATTATTAAATGGCGTATTAACAAAGATTCGTTTAATTCTGTGTTCGCCAATCTTTTACATACGGTGTGTCAATTTTTCGTAGGCGAGTTCAGATGCGCCTAACAAACCGAAGCACCGACATAGAAGTATCTGCTTCGTTTATGAGAGAAAAAGGAATAACTCGATCAAGCAATTAGATTAATAATTTGTTATCAGTTCGAATGAAACGTGTTTATTAGAGCATAATAGTCATAGACAATCTCTTGGGCGAGAGGTTGATCGTTGTCGGGGACCCTGCTGATGGTGCTACAGCTGACGAAGAGTCTCGTTTGATGAAGATGACTCTGGACCACTGTTCTTCTATTATGTGAAAGAGTTATTTCACAAACAATGTAATACGGTGAATAACAATACTGTATGAATAGAACTGATTGCATTCTGGTATTAAAAATATGAAAATGGATTCAGTTATGGCACCTACTTCAAAATATCGATATTAACATTAACTTTTTTTTTAACTTTTATATATTTCAGCTAATTAAGTATTGAAATAGTAACAATCAATAATTTAATTTAAAAAAAAATGTTTATATTGATGTATTTAATTGTTTTAACCAGGGCTGTGGAGTCGGAGTCGGAGTCGTGAAAAATGAAGGGCTCGATTTTTTTTGAAAAATATATTTAATGATGTGTATTCAAACAAAATAGACCAAAGTGTTGACATTTCATGCTATGCTGACTAAAGATGATCTGATGGTATACATACAAATAAGTTAAAATGAAATTATTGAAAAATTTCCTTGGAGTCGGAGTCGTTAATTATTTTGAAGCTGGAGTCGGAGTCGGAGTCGTCTTTTTTTACACGACTCGTAAATTTTTCAAAAATAAATTGTGCGTATAAGTTAAGAGTCGAAATGCTATGTTTTATTGAAAAAAATGCTTACACATGCCATTAGCTTTCTGATAATTTTTACAGATAAATGTTATTAGAATATAATATTTTTTATCTATGTCCGCTCCCAATTTGTAGCATATGGCTTCCTAATGGAAGGTACCTCAACAGAGGTTGCTCAACCTCTCTTTATCTAAAGAGAGTAGCAGGGATACAAGAATAAGGCTAGGACAGGACTAGTGATTAAGTAATCGCTCTCGCTACGCTCAGTTATTGAAGGATCGGAAGGGCTGGGAGGGAAGTTTTAGACATCACAAAACAACTATGCCTTCGAACAGAAATCGATATATCGATCGAAAAAATACTGTTCGTAATGGGACTCGATCCAGTGAGATCTGGCACGGAAGCCTTCAACACTGACCGCTGCTCCATAGGACCTGAATAATAATAATAAGGAATTCTTAACTCAAGTACGATGTTTTAAAAATCGTTTCAAGCTTGATTGACACGTATGTTTGTAAATAAACCATTTAATATGTTGTCTTAATTATAGGTGTCGCTGTAGACCGCTACGCTCACCTTTAATACTTGTAATAAGTATATCGCTCACATCTCTTTGTAAATCCATCGTTTTGATGGTCATCATATATTTCGGCAAACACCCAGACCTTATATAAAACTATAAAAATCGTAATGTAAAAAATGAAAATGCTTGCGACATCTATACTATTTCCAATACATTTTTGAAAGAAACTACGTCTGTATGAATTAATTGTCTTATCAAAATACCATCTATTGAAAAATTAAATAAATTTTAAAGGCATATAAAAATGTTATCAATATTCGACTCAATACTGATCAAATATATAGCTCCAATCTGGATTCTTAATTAAAAGATATTTTTTTCTGTTTGTCTTTAATTGATTAGCTTCGTATGTTTGTATGTAGGGCTGTGGAGTCAGAGTGGGAGTCGAAGTCAGACTATTTTATCTGGAGTCATTCAGACTCGAAAAAACTAGTTACTTTGAGTCCTTTTATAAAAATGTGTGTTCAAATTACTAGGGTCAAAAGTGGAGCCACCCCATGCTCTTATGCCTAAAAATATGATTAAATTCGTGTTGTATTATTATTAAGCTAAGGACGGAATCGGAGTCGTCTTATTTCTTAACGACTCCACAGCGCTGTTTCTTACACTATGTATATAATACATCGACTGTGTCGACACCTATTATTATACCGTACTAACTGCGTATGTTGCAGAGGTCTGCACGGGCCTGGGCCTGGTCCTTGGGCTCTTACCCGGCCCGGCCCGCGGGCGGGTTCGGGCAGGTAAGCGCAATTGAGATTCGGGCTCGGGCCGGGCCCGGGTGAGAAATTTATTTCTTCAGTAAAATATTTCAGACTATATTCGTGTCACAGGTCAGCCATGATGATTTAAATTATTACCAGTTCTATAGAAAATCGTCAATTATTGTAAGTTTATAAAAATGGGGTTTTTTCGGGCTGAGGAGTATAAATCTGCGCTTCGGGTCGGGTTCGGGTAACAAGTTTGGTATTAGACTCGGGCCCGGGCCGGGTCGGACCTGAGTTTTTCAGGCTCGGACCGGGTAATTTTGTAAAATTTCGGCCCGTGCAGACCTCTAGTATGTCGTATTCAGGGCCTGCAGATGAAGATGCTGCGCTTGTGTGCGAGGCGCCATTGACGCCTTTTAAAACTAGAACTAAATGAGTTGATAGTGTTAAAATCTTAGTGCGGCGCCTAAGCGCATTTGTGTGACGCACACCTGGTCCTGATCGTATTAATTAGTTCATATTATTATCAATGGTATTTTAACAATGATTATTTATCATTTGTTATTACGTGGTGCCTTTATAATAATATAATTGAACCGTAAGAGCATCATAAAAAAAATCTTCGGTATGATACAAAAACAGAATATCTAATTTATATAAAAACATAAAATAAGAATAATAATTATACGAAGAACAAAATATTGCTAAAAACCACAGGCAACACAGTCATTGTGCGATTATTTTGCAAAGTCTGCTAATTTATAAAATGACGGAGAATATTTCATTGTTGTAGTAAGAAAAATTTGTTTACTCGGAATACGTGAGAGAGATCAAGCAAACACAAAAATAACTATTCGTAATTATTAACGTAAACACGTTACGTTGTCTATGAAAACTCAAACCAAGGTCAAGGCTTAAGCAAATTTACGAGTTGATCCATGTGAAATGTGTTATCAAAATTTAAAGCTGTATATTTAAGTCAAACATTACATTTAACTCATAACGGTCGAAAATGTGTAACGTTAATTAATTAAAATTCGTCTTACAATCGATTACTTCCGTATTAAGCTTTACACTTAACCCGAAGGGACTATTTTTTTCATATTTTAAGATATTGACGTAAATCGGCTGATTATTTTTACCTGCAGTACTATTATAAAACATCTTTTATAATAAGTACATATGTCTATATAGTAAAACTCATTTTTGTTTCCGATACCACAAAACTTGAAATTTAACACTAATATTTTTTTATTTTTTTTTACCATGTCCGCTCCCAATGTGAAGTATATGGACTCCTAATGGAGTTTATCTCAACAGAAGTGTTTCTACGAGAACTGCTTGTTACTCAGTTGCTCAACTTCTCTTTTTCCAAAGAGAGTAGGGTGTAAATAATTATTAGTGTATAAAAAAATACTACCAATTATTGTTCTGTTTCATCATATTTCATCAAATTATGTTATGTTTGGTCTGGTATTAATTACACTCGGGAGAGGCTTATGTCTGCTCATATTTGTCGTGCGCTATTTTGTTATGAGCGCCTTTGACAGTACACCCCTTAAACGACGCGGTTTAGTAGTACACGTTAATGTTACAGCGCCAATACCGTGTACATTAGGGCTTTTAATCTCATGATCTCGACCGATTTTAAATACTTTAACATGTAAACGAATCAAATTTCTGCGTAATAATTCATTCCGATTTACTGTCATATTGAATATTACAGTCGTTGACAGGAGTAGACAATTCTGTTGTTTTTATTTCTGTCTAATTTAATAGCATCCATCCAGTGAAGCTTCCGTCATTACACTGATTGTTTTTTATTGACTAATTGCATATATTTACTTTAAAATATACACCCAATCAAACATTAATACAAATCCGCCCTTAATATTCAAAAACAATCGTAATCACAAGGTTTATGAACTTTCTTGAAACGTCAAATTTAAGCCTGACCTTAGCTTAATTGATAACGTAAGATAAACATTTATAAAAATGTGTATAAATATAAGCACATTGACATTGTTTCTTTCATTAACAGAGAATATGGATGTATTTTGGCTCACATTTTTTATTTTGGTAAGTTCCGTTTCTTTTTCGATTATAATTATCTTTTAAAACATTGTGTTATTTTTTTGGTTTTTAGAGAATTTTTAATCATGTAATTAAAATCTAAAATAAATTTTAATTTCTATTTTCTTGTTGATTTATAGTCAAATAGTTTCACAAACCCAAATACTACCAATGTTCCTTTAAAAGAACACGTACCTTCATGTTACAAATTTTATTATTTTGTCATAGGAAAACTCAATTATTGATTAAAAAAATGTTTTTTATAACTTTAATAGTATGCTGAGAATAACATGTTTTGTCGCTAATGTCCCGTGTTTCGCCTTCCACCATCTTCGTGCATTCAAATGCACGGATGAACTTGAACTGACCCTTGGTAAACAGGTGCATCGTGTATAATTTATATCGTCAGTTCAAAATCATCCATGCGCTCGAATGTCGTTAGTAAGGTTAAGGAGTTAAGAAAATCTTTCCAAGTAATCCGACCGGATAAAAATAATTAAGTTTTCCATTTCTCATGCATCATTTATGTACATATGTTAATTTTATATTTTGAATTTAAAAAAACAGTATCAATTCGATTCTTTGCTACTATGTAGTTACAATAGTTATATTTTTGTTTTTGTTTTTAATTGGATGATTTTTTTTAAGACAGGCGTCAGACTAATATCAGGAGCATGTGGGGGTTGCAGTTCCAGAAATGTCCAGTGCCTCACAAGTACAACATATAAATTATGCAATCGAGGTAAATGCATTAATATTTATTAACATTTAAAATGCGGTTTATCAAAATAATGTTGTTTAAATATTTTATTTTCATTTTTAAGGTACCCCAGTCGATATAACTTATGCTTGTAGTCCGAATCAAATATGCGTAAGTGAAGATCCCGCAATTTGCTTAGATACAGGTATTCCAGATTGCACGTGTGGTACATGTAAAGAAAGTTTTGCTTGCATAAGTCAGACGCAATTCAAATTGTGTATAGGGAGTAAGTAAATCATTATCACCTACTTAATTATAATTTTTAATAAATATCAACGACAGGCATATGTGTTGTTTTATTTTAATTTCTTAGTTTTTACTACAGAAAATCGCATTGTAGCAAACACAAACTGTAGTTGTTTTAATTTCACAGCATGCTTAAAATCAATTCACCTATTTCTCTTATTACACTGTTTTAAATTGCACGTAATGGAACGCTTCTTTAATTTTTCTATTTACACTTCTTTTTTTATGTAGTTTTTACACGTCGTTTTCTTATTGAACCTATCCCCCTTGCAAAAAGCAAGGCAGGGAGTCGGAGTCGGATTCGGAAAAATCTTACAACTTAGACCAATTTTTTAAGTATATTTAATGATATGTATTCAATCCACAATAGTCCACAGTATTATCACTGCATTTAAAGCTGACTACAGATTATCTGATGGTATACATATTTATAAGTCAAAATAAAATTATTGAAAAGTTTCAATGAAGTCGGAGTCGGTTTTTCTCGACTTCACCTACAGTCCTAACAAAAAGAGAATTGGCTATAGGTACTTCACAATATCTTTGCATTCAGTAAGGGCACAACTCAATTCGCAGACCGTATGCATTTTTGGTAACCATCGAAAGTTTCATCTTAAAATTTCAAATATCGCACATGTTTTCTTAAGTAAATCATTGCATTTAACAACTCTGAGCAAACTGCTTAGTCAACGAAACAGGATAAATTGGTTTATAAAAATAAACTTATAGTAAAAGAAAGTATCAATAAAGTGGAATATATTTTTATTATTTTCACAATAATATTAACAACACATACAGTTCACCTTTATTTTTAGACATTAACTGTTTCGAAAACTGTCATCGACCTTTTAATAAATTGACATCAAACTATAGAAAATATTCTTTCAGATGGGGCAACAATTCCAAACACAGATGCAATATCATGTCCAGTTAACACGTATTGTGACACAACTTCCATGGCACCAAACTATTGCACGAATGTTAAGGGGGCATCGGGATGCTTGGCGTCAGACGCCTGTTCAATAAGTGGTCGAAATCCACTATCAGGAACTTCGTGCAGTAGATACGTAATTTGTGAAGTGAGTGATAGTGGGAATTGGACGCGTACCGAGTTCACGTGTCCTGGTAAATCGCTGTATAATCCTAATATTCGTAAATGTACGTCCAACTACACGTGTACTTGAATGAACGAGTTGTAAATAAAAATATTTTATTGAAATTGACTAATAGACCAACAAGGCCACACCTTTTTTAACATGCACCAATTTTCCATTTAACATTTATTATTTCAAAGCTTTATATAAATATCAAAAGAAAGCTGAAAAAAAATTATGGTGATATAAATGTACACATTTTTTTGTTAATGTTTAAAACAATATTACAAAATAAATAATGTGAAAATAATACATCGGGGTGAATTAATATATTGCAAAAAAAGAGGTATTGCTTAACCCTTCCCTTACTATGCAAAAAAAAGCACAAGCTCCTGAGCTGTGTATCCGTTACACAGCAGGCAAACAGTGGTGAATCATGACAATCATGTGTAGTACTGCTGTAGTAGTGTAATATAATTGGCATGATTCACTCCCGTTTGCCTGATGTGTAACGGATACACAACTCAGGAGCTTGTGCTTTTTTTGCATAGTAAGGGAAGGGTTAACCACGCCGCTGGTTCTCTGTTCATTATATACAGTATTATAAGTGGAATATGGAATATTATAATAAGGAATGCCGTTATTAACATAGTTTTATTCAACTTGAATTTATCAATCACACTGATATTTTTTTTAAAATATGTTCGCTGATTTTTCAGACAGTGATATCTATATTAATATAATCAAGGCTAAAGATTTTCATAAAATACACAAACATTAGAGTAAATATAAATATGTATTTACATAATATTATATCGACCTGTAATAGACAGAAAATTGGAACCGACAATATATAAATTTTACAGGAGAAGGTTTTTATTAAATTGTGTTCGAAAAAGGAATTCCGTTGTGCCAAAGTGCCGTTAGTAAATAGCAATATATGGGCAATGCCTATGCTGATATTATAATAAAATTGTCTTTCTAATGTCAGTTCTTCAAATCAGCGTTTCTCAACCGGGGTACACGTGGAACAAACTATAACAAGTAAAAACACAAAAATGTACAGGCCCTAAAAAAGATTAACTATTGAGATAACGCTCTAAAAATTTGACATTAACGCCTTACGTCAGGGGTTACCAACCTTTTTGGACCTTAGAGCGCAATCTAAAATATTGGCAGGGCGGCGAGCCCCACATTTTTTCAAAATCTCAAAACCCAGGAATTTATCGATTTTCCCAAAATATCTCCGAAACTAGTTTTTTTTAGCTCACCGAGGGCACGTGGTTGGTAACCCCTGCCTTAGGTGATTGATATTGAACAATTATTGGCTTTAAACGAAATGTACCAAATTGTGTCGCTCAATTAAGTTCTTTCGCCGATTATGGGTCGATATTTACATTAACTATGCATTTTACTTGAGATTAATATAATTTGTCAATAAAAATGTTATTTTTTTGATCTCGTCACTGGCGTAATATCTACTTGTCGGAAGTATTATCTGAAATACTTTAATCAAATACGGTGATTTTTACACTCTTGCTTGGTGAATTTACACACTTTTTTATTGATATAAGGTGTCTCTGTCACAAAAACTGAGGCTTTTTTATTTTTCTTTGAGCGATAAATATAATAAAATAACATTTTAAAATTCTTTTATCTTTTTTTAATATTACTAGTATAACTTTTTCTAATGTAACATTATAACTTATAACTAATAAATCTTTTATAACAATTAAAACTGTATTATATTTTTTAAATACTTTAAGATCATTTGAGTACATTTTCATAAATTTTGTTGACTGTACCTTTAAAGTTTTCTCCTGCAACATAACATACATAAAATAAGTGCAACAATAACTTGCTGCAAAAATATTGCTTAACTTTTGTTTGTATATCTTAACAAATCTCTCACAGTTTTTAAATTACTAAAACTACAGTTTTCATGTAATGTTACTGTTATTATACATATTTTATAAACATTTATAAATAATCATTTTATAATAAAAAAAATATTGTTACCTAGACAAAAATGTGTTATACAACTATGTAAATGTTTTTCGAGTATTATTTTCCCCCACTTTATTGATATTTTTTATAGATGTAAAAATAAAAAATACAACGAAAGTATTAAGTAGCTAAAATATAGTTACATATTGTTTCACCATATTTAAGCGGCAAACAAAAAGCTAAAGCTACTATAATAATGAAAACTCTTGATAAAGAAAATTACCCCAGAAATTATGCGTCCTATATTTATATCGAAAAGTTAAAATACATTTAATAAAATATAGTTAGGCTATAATTTATTTAACGCAAACAATTTAAAAGTCATTGAGTCGTACGTAATCCATTCTACGCCTCAATACTACATCCAGATATTTTTTTTCATTGCTGGTAATTGAAATTTAAACATTATTTGATAAGTATAAGCACGACACGTCATCAAAGCAATAATAATTGTTTTGAATAAATTAAAAATCGTGTTTGATACTATTAAAACGAATAAAATATATTCAATTAAATTTTGTGGAAGGATATATTAAAACATATTTAATAGGAAAAGCATGTTACCTAGGAGGTGGCTAAGTATAGGTACCTATTTATATTTGTTGTTCTAATAACTTGTCTTTCTTATTAATAGATGTCACCGTCACACGCTTTGGCGCTTCTCTTCCTATTTATAGTTAGATGAAGAGACATAAATGTCATGTTGAATTAGGAATATGTACTTTGTTTTCTTTTTGCGCCTGTGTATAGTCAATAGTTGTACCAAAACATCAAAATAAATAGCTTGTTTGCTTTTCTTCAGGCGGCTGAGGAGCAAAAGTTTGCGAGGTTTTATAAATATATTTCGAATAACAACGTATGCAATGCTCGTAATTCTCGAAATATTGGAAATAATTTTTGAAAAATATTTTAAACAAATCCACTCGTTTCATTTAATCATTTTTAAATATAAAATATCCTTAAAGTGAATGTTTTGAAGTTCTTCGGTGATGCGGGGAGAGATAGTAATATGTATTGTGGCAAACAAAGAAAACTCAGATATCAGTCACAGACGTAACAAAAAAATCATTGCCCGCATCTTTCAAATCTCACACTTTATTCCTCCCAGCAGCCTTGAATGACTTAATTTATCGTTAAGTATCAGGTTGTATTTTTTATTTTCCGCCTACGTTTAACGACATGTTTATTCATTGTTTGTAACAAAAGTTGTTACAATACAACTTATTTCCGGGTTGATTTCAATAAACTTATGATTTAAATAGCGTTTCAGATAAACTGCGCGTAAATAATATCATTCTTTGGCTGTCAAGCTGTGTATTGATTGGCATATACTACACTTAAAGACCTGCAATATTTAACAGCAATCTGAGACTTTAGTTATGATTGACTGAAAAATACTGTAAAAAAATAACCTTATTTTCGATTTACTTCTTACACGACTTACACAGCTGGCACTAGGGCATCCAATCCCGGGATTCTGGATCCCGTTCAATTTTCTGATCCCGAAATCTCGGGATTGACATGGTCGCGATCCCGGGATTTTGGGATTGAGAAATTTTGAGTAAATCCCGAAAAGTGAGACGAAATTGGCAAATTGTGGATTTCAAATTCTTCGGACATCTAAAAAAAACTAGGTTTTGTGACAATCCTAGGAAAAAGTATACTAAATCGGTGATTTCAAATTCCTCGGTGAACTAATCCCAATCCCGGAATCCCGGGATCCCGGGATTGAAAATTTATCAATCCCGAAATTCCGGGATTGGATACCCTAGCTGGCACGTTTCGATACAAAACGATAGCTAGTGTCTTTAAATTACCGCCCTTGCATATTACGTAAATTTGCCAAGTGTATACATATCAAACAACAAAAATAAGGATCAGAAAAAAAAGAATCTTATTTTCTAAAAGAATTGGTCATTATTTTATTTGATAGCACTTTGTTACAATTAGGCAAAAATTTACCACATTGACACCATGAGATCGTAAAAAACATGCGTGAACGTAAGAATTTTTTTTCATTGATACAAACTAGGACATCCAATCCCGGACCGTTTTTTGTGATCCCGGGATTTCAGGAATCTTCTATTTTTCTAATATATTTTCTATTCACGTTGGGTTTGTATAAGCATTACATAAATCGCCATGCTTTTATTTTCAAGAATTTTAATTGACTCTTTAGATTGCATTGAAAAATTTCACACAGATAAGGCAAAGTATGAGATTTAAATCTACATTAATCGCAGTTCCTGTAAGAAACTTCGAAGAGAGATGCATAACTTTAGGCTTAGCCTATTCATGTAACTTGAATACCCAGACCATTTTTAAAACTTATCTAGGACGGATAATAGCAACGATTTAAAACAACTCTTTCGCTTGAAAATGTATGCACCAATTTGTCTAGAGCAGTGGTGACCAAACTAAAGCCCGCGAACAGGATCTGACTTTCCAAAGATTTTCATTTGGCCCCCGATTTGTATATGTAAATATTTTATGAACACGAAATATTGAGAACCTTCCCTCTTCTTGAATACTTTGGTGACCCTTGCTCTAGATTAAATGTTAATTTGGAATGTAAAATGACATCAAGGAGTTCAAATTAGTGGAGCGTCTCACTATGCTGTATTACTTTCGATTTTGTGACTACGATTTTGAATCCTTTTTAATTGAACGGATCACCTATTGCTTCATCGAAAAGTGGAGATTACCACAAATTTTGTCATGATTATTAATTCTTATGTGAATATGAGCGATTTAAAATTCTTACAAATCGTACAATTGCCACTAGACATAATAATTTAAATCAATGTCACAAAAAATAATATCAAAATATGTTAAATGATTACTGTCATATCATAATTTCGATAATAAGCCCATTATTTACTTACCTGTCATTAAATTGATGAATGGCCAAATAGTAAGTTAACAATTCGTTTTTAATTATTCATGTTTATTCTTGCATCCAAAGATTAAACAATCTTTTTTAACACTTTTTTTATTGCGTAGCTTACTTAATTGATTGGGTTTTTTTATAAATGTACCAGTTAGTCTGTAAAGATTTAAAAAACAACACTTAAAGATTGCTTAGATGATTATGAAATCGAATAGTTATGAAAAAAAAGGTTTATCTTAGGACAGACAATTTGGTGATAATATGCACCAATCATAATTTTTATGTAACATAAAATTTACAAGATAAAATGCCTTATACAGTACAAATCTGTTTCCTAATGGATAATTATCGTAGAATCTTTTACATTTTTATTTTAAAGATAGTCAAAATGTCATTAGTAATCATCCTTGATATTCAAAGATATTTATATTTCTGCGTAAATGATAAAAATATAAACTAAAAACCCATTATAAAAATATCATCAGAATTAAGAGTAGAAAAATCTTGGTCAATCGGACTTCGTTTTGCAGAAAACTTAGATCTCAAAACTCGATTTAAACTGGTTAGTTCCAAAAAAATATGATATCATTTTTATTTTCAAAAGAAGTTTATCGAGTAAGTGCTATCCAGTCGATGAGCTCTTTAACAGATGCGCAAACAAATTAAGAAAAACAAGCCCCAGAATTATTGTATTGCTTTTTGAAAATATGAATCACGGTAACACAACGGTACAATGTTTTAGAACAGGGTTTTTCAAACTTTTTGCCATGGAACAGTTTGCAAATCCGAAAATCGGAACACACACTTTATTCATAACGGTTAAAATAGTAAAAATACATGCTATAAGAACATTATAATTTAAAAATATATCGCATACAAATATATGTTGATAATATTAATTATTACACTGTTGATTTTGAATCCTTAAACAGCAAATCTTTTTTATATCAGTGATACTATTGGTGAATTGAATTCTTATGTCGGGTGAGGCGTCAAGCCTGTTCCTGCACTTTGACTCCGTTGTATCATCATAAGAAATTTTCATTTTGTATGAATAGGTTGAAGAAAACGAAAGTAAAACAATAAAAGCTTGTTTTCACACATCGGGGACTCTACTGACAAACTCGTCCAATAAACATTTAATGGCTAATATTTATATTTTTGTTTCAAATCAAAATCATTTAAATTTTCATAATCACTTGCGTTTAAGCTTACTGGTTTAGCTGTCACGGAGAATACATTCCAAACCTAGGAATCATTTTAAACAGTTTTTGGAAAATAATTCAAAATAGCTGTTTTCAAGTTATGTGGGTGTTCGCGGAATAGCTAACCAGTTTCCGTGGAACACCAATGTTCCGCGGAGCATAGTTTGGGAAGCCCTGTTTTTAAAATGATGCACTAATATTTAATTAAGCAAGATATTTTTACAAGAAACGGTGGTTCACTTACTACATTACTTTGGAATGAAAAATAAAGAATATAATTTGAATAATAAGTAGTTTTCGCGAAAAACATAAAATCTAATTAAGTCCCGGGACTCGAGGCGTGATAAAGTCAAAGTCCCGGGACATCCCAGGACTCGAGACTTTTATTTCCCATTAAATAAAATTATGATTTTATTTAAATTAAATATTTGCATGTATGTATGTATGTATGTATTACATACATACGTACATGCCTTATAGCTTTTTGGAAGAACGCACTAGTAAAAAATCTCGAGTCTTAATACAATGTTTAATAATAATTATTTTTCTTATGTAATGGATATGTGCGATGTTTACGGTTATGTTTACTAAAAAGGGATGATAACGGTACATTTAATCAAAAAATATCAAAGAATTCGGCCGCCGTCAGGAGTAAATTTTTGACCGTTACTTCACAATACAGCTTTTAGACCTTTTTGTCCGATTGAGACATTGCTACTATTGTATAATAGTGAAAAAACAATATGAAAATGTAAATAAAACAACATGAGGTATGAACATTTAATTTTAATATTTTGGAATTTGCTTTTGCTACAGTTATATGACAATAAATAAACACATGGTATTTGAAACTTCTACGAAATTATAAATCCCAAAAATCTGTTTTTTTATCCCTACCTTTTTATATATGCATAATAAATTTTGTTTAAAACCCCAGGTTTTAATCCTTCAGCCTGAATATAATGTATTCTTTTTCAAAACTGATCCCGAGAATATACACCAAATTCCCGGGACATTTTTCAAAAAAGTCCCGGGACTTAAGACAGCAAAATACCTGACGTCTCGACACAGAATCCCTAGTAGTGATTATCATTAATAAACAAATTATAGTCGTGTGATAAAAATAAGCCAACTTTGTGAACCTGTTTAACATCAAATCATCACTGTTTTCTTTCGTAAAAATTTATTTATTGTTGATATTTTTTACACAGTTGCAACTCAGAATGTTAGAAGTAGGATTTTACTTTCTTACTCGACGAACAACAGTGATATTGAGTCTCAAAATTAATAATATTTAATAACTCGTATAGTCGTTTTAGCTTTCCCTAACAACAAATTTGTATATCGCAGAACAGTCAAAAACGGGGAAAACATGATTCAATGAAATGGGTAAGACAAACAATAAATAAAATGAAAATTTTTGCTAATCACGATAATTAGTGTATGTATTTTAATGTTTTATTGGAAAACAAAATTAAGTCGCTAATATATATGTATACATACATAATAATGTAAAAACACACATCAAAAGAGAATGTTTCTGTGCATTATTTATATTTCTGTTACAAAATCATTTTTATAATATTGTAGCATAATTGTAATAGTTTTCGATATAAGAAAGCTTTACATTTTAATGCGTGTCTATTTGATTTATTGTAAACCTTGCAACAAATATTTATTAGAATAAACCAATGACTAAACGAAAAATTATATTTTAAAGATTTGTATGATAAAAAGAGTTAACAACACTAAATACAAATTTGCGATTTCCGATTCGTAAAATATTTTTGATTTTATCTTTACTCAGATAATTATCGATATATTCTGATTTTACTAACTAATCTTTGGAAATCGATAATTAATTGATGTGTGGTGTAATCTTCATAAAATAATATTTTTGTTTACGATGGTAAAAAACCCCTTTTGTTCATCAATTTTGTGTATTTGTAATCAGTCTTCGACAAAGTGTCGAGTAATTCATTTGGACGCTTTTCATTTGATTCCTTCATCATTTTTTAATTTATTGAAATGTTTTCAGTTTTTTGGAATAATTTACTAAAAAAACGAAGTGGGAAACAGTCTTATGGAAGGCAATACATAATCGCATTTTGCCGTAAGTAAATTTACATGAAATATTTTAAAAAAATCAATTATTTAAACGTTTTGTGAAAGTTTTTATTTAAAATTTTATACAGATAAATTATATTTTGATAAAAATTTTAACCTACTGACAGGTTTTATTTCTTTTCTTTCTTATTATATGTGAAATCATATTTTCTATGCTTAAAACATATTCGAATGTTGTTTAAGACATCCAATATAAATGTATTCAATAATCCGTATTAATTATTTAATACATGAATATCAATAAAATATTGTATTCCAATAAATGTGATGTTCATAAGAAAGTTTGTTTAATATTATTACTCAATAATTGCTTACCGTCATATCAAAATAAGCCAAAAGTTTTTAAATGGGTCGTAGATTTTTGATTGAACATTCGCACATCAATCGCCCTTATATCCAAACATTCTTACACTCATTGAAACTAAGATAACTTTCAAATAAGCTTGCCTAAGCTTTGGAACTTTATTAAAATAAAATTTAACGTGCGATAATTGTATGGTAATATTTTTTTAGTTCAATGGATTTTCTTCTAAGCAGTGCTATTTTTTAAACCATGTCTCTCCCGAAGTAGATCATGTGAACATTATACGTATTTTACCATAGAAAAAGCTTTTATACTAGAACTCATTGTTACTTAGTTGCTCAACCTCTCTTTATCGTAAAGAATCGGGATAAATGGATAGATATATGATAGGACTAACGATAAGCTTATTGCATTCGCAACGCTACGTTGTTTTGGGATCGGATGGGTGAGAGGGAAATTTAAGCATCCATGTCTTCGAGCCGAAATCCATAAATCGATTGAAAAATTAATTTATAAAACTGTCTTTATTGGAATTTGAACCCAATGCAATCTAAGCCAAAGACGTTTCTACAAAGTGAAAGGCTTACACCGTATACCTTTAGCTATATTCGCCTAAATAGCGTTTACCCTTTGATTAACTCAAAATATTCTACAATTATTTAAAAAAAAAATATTTTAACCGTCAAAATTTTATCAAGCTCATAAAGCGTCTTTTTTTAATAGTATATTATGAAAATCTAATCAGGACCTCTTTGGCTTTACATATAAACTCTTTGACTAAAATAATTTGATCTTACGTATATTTTTTCAATTATATTATAGATAGTGGGTCCAATCCTGATGCTTTATTTGAAGTGGTTGTATTTTTTATCATTATATTCTATCAATAATAGAATACCTATGTTTTATTTCAGAAACACTTATCACAGCCACTGCCGGAACTGTCATAGGATGGACATCGCCCACATTGCCACAACTGCTAGCCGAAGATTCACCGATTCCCATAACCCCATCAGACAGTTCGTGGATAGCTTCCATTATGATCCTAAGTTCAACTGTCAGTGTTTTGCCGGCAGCGTACTTGGCTGAAAAATTCGGGAGAAAACGAACATTACTTCTGGCCGCGGTTCCATATATCGTCGGATGGATTCTCATAATCTGTGCTAGTTCTATATTGGAACTGTACCTATCAAGAGTGTTTTCAGGAATTGGCTATGGTATTATCTACACCGTTTCCCCTATGTATCTGGGTGAAATAGCTTCCGATAAAGTCAGAGGAGCTCTTGCTTGCATGATTACGTCCATGAATAAGGTTTGTTGACGGATCTAAATAACTTATTCTAATAAGTATGCAAAGCATTTTGTTCAAACTCTTATCAAAATATGTTTTAATCGCATATCTCAATTTTTCATATTGTAAACAAAATGTATAGCTATATGAATATACTTTTATTTTGGAAACTACGCTCTTCTAATTATTACGTTCTGTCAATTGATTCACAATAGGATTCTATAAAGAAATAATAATCAATCAAAAGATTTACAAATGACTCTTATTGGCACTTTGATTTGAATTAAAACTGATAATAATCTTTCAATAATCAAAATGCATTAAGTTGATCGATGGGAACCAGGATTTTATTTAAACAGTTGTTATGCCACAAACGCATTATTTGGATTTATTTAATTTTCACCGTCATTTTATTTTGACCAACATTATCATTTTCTGTTTACAATAGATTATCTGCAAGAAATTTCTATTACCTATACAAAATATAATTTTAATCGTTTTTAAAAAATACTGCTAAACAAAATTCATATTTTTTTTCAGATGGGAATCCTTTTCGAGTACTGCGTGGGTCCATATGTCTCAATCAAATTATTGGCGAGCATAAGTTTATTTGTACCCGTGTTATTCGTCATAACATTTATCTGGCAGCCGGATTCACCGCATTTTTACCTCAAAAGAGATGAAACCGAGCGAGCTAAAAAATCTTTACAGATTATTTTACGTAAAAAAGATGTCAGTGAAGAATTTGAAAAAATAGAAAATCTGATTTCTGAGCAAACGAAAAATAAAGGCAAATGGATCGATCTAGTTAAAGAATCCGGAAACAGGCGAGCCATGCTTATACTTTTAGTTATTTTCGCAACCCAACAACTGAGCGGCAGCGCAGCTATAGTCGTTTACGCTCAACAAATATTCGTGGAAGCCAGTGACAGTATTGGTGCCAGTGAATCTTCTATAATATTAGGATCAGTACAGCTAGCTTTTTCGTTGATTTCATTACTACTAGTGGACAGACTTGGCAGGCGACCATTGCTTCTTACGTCTGCTTTTATATTGATTGTCACAAATGGCGGTATTGGAACATACTTTTATTTCAAAAATTTGGATCCCACAACCGTCGAAAATATTGGCTGGGTCCCTATAGTAATAATATTGGTTTATATAATTGGCTACAATTTAGGATTATCTTCAGTTCCCTTCGCCGTAACATCCGAAATGTTCCCTTCAAACATCAAACCGTATGCAACTAGTATTTTACAAATGTACATCGGCCTGATGATGTTTGCTGTAACAAAATTGTATCAAGTTATTGCAGCAGCATATGGAACCCATGTAATTTTTTGGATATTTGGTGTGTTTTCATTAATAGGCTACATAATTATGCTTATTCACTTACCTGAAACTAAAGGACTCTCATTTTCTAAGATCCAAGATAAATTGAACAGAAATTCTAAAAAAATATTTGTTATATCTAGTGAAATCGAGGATGTTTACAAACAGAAGATTGACGCATGAGAAAACATATTTTTACACTCTAGGTAAACAAAAAGATTTTTTAATTGATCTTAATTTAATAATACAATATGATCTGGAAAATATTTTTCATGCGAATAATGAAAGGAACATTTCGGGTATACTTATAAGTTAATATTTCGTAAGATGATATTATAATAATATTGCTTACTGTAGAATCGTTTTTTTATAATATTAATATTTAATAAAAAAAATAGTTACACTTAGTATTTTTAAAATACATATGTAATACATAAATATAAGGTTAAATGTGTGTTAGTTAAAATTTTGCCGAAGTAAATATATTATAACATTTATAATATTTTTACGAAAATTTTATATAAGCTATAAAATAAAATTTAAATAATTATTTCAAGATTGTTGTTATTGAGAAGTGTTTCTTAGAATTTTATTTGTAAGCTGTTTAGAATGTCAATAAAAAATATAATGATCGATAATGACATCTTTAAAATAACATTCCTTACCAGATTCATATAATTTGATATTTTTCCACTTTTAGTAATAAACTATATGTATTGAAGTGGTCAGGAGTTCAAGCAAGATATATCAAGTATATCATTAATTATTATTTATGGGATTATTAAAAATTGCAAGGCATCAAACGAACACTTAGATTCTGTTATAAAAATGTAATAAAAAGTCAGCTGTATTTAATATTTTTATATGTATTTTTGAAACGTAAATAATATTATAAAAAAAACACATGATAATACTTGTTTGATCGTGTATGAGTCGTTAACTTTAAACTCGCATCTCAATTATTATTTAATAGCGTCACGAATGAGCATTAAAAATTTATCACTCTGAAAAAGCGAATTATTTTTAACGGAAAAATGTTTTTAAATTAAACAGGATAATTAATGTGACGATTTAGTCAATTTTACTGAAGCTAAATTTCTCTTTAAAATCTTGCGAAAATAAATACTATATAGATATCTACACGTAAGTTTTATATTGAACAACTCATATTTTGCATCAATAATTTAAAAAAAAAACATATTTAAATATGCTATGCAGAGGAATCAAAAATAATTATTTTTTTTACCGACATAACATTTTAAATTTAATTTATTTCTTTACTCTATTTTTCGTTTAATATACATAACATTGCATACTTAAAATAATTATTATTTATTATTTTACTCTATGGTCGCTTAAATATTCCAAATCGATCATATGGAAAAGTTTTTTATGTCAGTTTTTGATTCCCAAAATTTATTTCAAAATACAATAAACTCATTTCAACAGACTTAAAATGTAACCATTAATTTTACAGTTTACTTTGTTATATATATATATTACCATTATATATAATAAATATTTACAAAAACATTAAATGTCAAAACACTATATTTACAAATCATTTTACTTATGTCAAATATAATGTCGCAATGAATAAAACATCATTTTGTAATCTACAAAATAATTTAATAAATACAAACTAAAACCTTTTTAACATAATCACTTTCATGTGCTACTATATTATTATTCGATTACTACTCAAGATAACAGGAACTGCATAAAAACGCACATAGATAAAATAATAACCAAGCGGTGTTTTATGAAATAATATATGTAACAAATAGATTACTATACAGTTTTGTTCAAAGTAGTTGAGAAAACTATTACTCTCAAAAATACATGGTATATTTTATACAAGATGAGTTCACCCGAACCACCCGTTTCTCATTGGAAGGAATATCGAGCAGCCATTTGTGGTATGTGAAAATAGCAATAAGTATTCTTGCAATATCCATTAATTTTTTTAATGATTTTCATAGTCTTTTGTGATTATTAAAATGTTTCAAATCACGACTTTGTTTCATAAAAAATCATTATATTACATAAAAAAAAATTTAAAAAATAAGTCGATATGAATTTAAACAATTTATACAACACATAATATCACATCATTGTTAAAAAATACGAAGAAAATTTCATTTAAATTTAATTTAACGTATATTTAAACAAATTGCCTAAATAATCAATAAAAATAAAACACTGTTTAAAAAATATTCAGAACATTTCTGTACAAAAAAATATATCCTTATAAATAAATATTACACGGGTTATCCGAAAAGAACGACTATGTTTAGCCAGTTGATAATTTTCTCACAATCAAACCTAATAATTTGATTTTTTACCAAATAAATTCCAATCAAATGAATAATGTTTCATCAGTTTTCTTTGTAAAAAAAATATCGGCATTCGCTCTAAAAGACTGTTCTTCATTATTAATATAAGTTTTTCAACTAGATCGAAACTTCTGTTGATCACAGTAAAAGTTTTTTTTTTTACTTTTTTAAACAGCTACTCTCGTCACTGTGTCTGCCGGTTGTTCTGTTGGGTGGACGTCACCCACAATATATCAACTTGAACACGAAGGCTCGTTAATTCCGATTACTGAAGATCAAGGATCTTGGATTGTTTCCATGATGATACTCTGTTCGACTGTCAGTGCTCTTCCAGCCGGATATTTAGCCGATCGATACGGTAGAAAAACCTTATTGCTTTCTTCTGCCATTCCATTCATCGGAGGATGGACCATGATTATTACAGCATCTACGGTTGCAGAGCTATACGTCTCCAGAATATTGTGCGGCTTAGGATATGGTATTATTTACACGACTATTCCCATGTATCTCGGTGAGGTAACTTCAGACTCTGTCAGAGGTTCTACGTCTATCATCAATACAGTAATGAACAAGGTAAACAAATCGCCAGTGACATCGCTTTCTTATTTTAACAAAAAAATAATTTAATAATTTAAAAATAAAATCAAATCCTTTTTATTTCAGCTGGGAATTCTTTCGCAGTACTGTATCGGCCCATATGTCACAATAAAAGGGTTAGCTGGTATAAATTTAGCAGTACCCTTAATCTTCTTATTATTGTTTATTTGGCTCCCGGAGTCACCTTATTACTTTATGAAGGAGGGAAAATCTTCATTGGCTGGTGATCATTTGAAAAGGTTGCGCTGGAGTTCTAATATAGATGACGAATTGGCAAAAATCAAAGGTATCGTCGACAATGATATGGCGAATAAAGGTAGATTGGTCGATTTGATATCGGATCGCAGCAACCGCACTGCACTTATGCATGCAATCATGTTACACGCCACTCAACAATTTTGCGGAAGCACCGCGATGGTGGCTTATACGCAGATTATTTTTGAACACGCCGGGGGAACCATCGAGCCAGGCTACGCTTCTATAATCATAGGCTGCGTGCAAGTTTTGGCTGCTATTTCCACAGTTTTTACAGTGGATAGAGTCGGAAGACGTCCGCTACTTCTGATATCATCACTGGGTGTTTGTTCGATGAACGTTGCTATCGGCACATTTTTCTTCTACAAAGACTTTAAATCGTATGATATGGAAGGCCTCGGATTTTTTCCCTTGGTCGCCATGGTTATATACATCATATCTTATGCGATAGGATTATCTACCGTTCCATTGGCGGTGACCGCGGAAATATTTCCAACAAATGTCAAGTCTTACGCAACGAGCGTGATACAAATATTCGTTGGCCTCGCCACATTTGTGGTTACTAAACTGTTTCAAGTGGTCGGGGACAACTTTGGAACATTTGTAGCGTTTTGGATTTTCGCCGTTTGTTCTTTATTGGGGCTTATATATATTTATTTTCAATTGCCGGAGACGAAAGGCAAATCTTTTGCAGAAATACAAAATGATCTCAGAAAAAACAAAGAAACGACAGTGCTATGAAAGATCACAAATATTCGTTAACTTATTGACTTACAACTAGTGTCAACACTCACAATAATTCATCGTTAAATTAAGTTAATTTAAAACTAAAATAAATACTGAATCAATTAATACAACGTGGTGAAAATGTGTACGAAAACGCTATCGGCTCAAGGTGACAAAACAACAGACGTGAGGAGAAGCAATGTACAGGCGAACAAGGAAGTAAGTCCACTCGACGCTGAAATTTGAATGGCACCGCTGAATGCTGAGAAATCGCTGGGATCGAAGTCATCTGCTAACTTGCGGTTCTTAACTATATCGCTGTACATTCTTGCGGATCGTTTTGCAGTCCTTGTCCTGTTAGGGTCGGTGTAGTCAACGTGGTACAGGCCAAATCTCTCCCTGAAATAAAGATTGATTGATTATAAATATATATACAGGACACATTTTGGCCTATTTCTTATCTGCAGAAAAAATCTCTATCAATCATAATCTCAGAAAGTTTATCCTTGGAAGCTTTACTTTGATTGCTTAGCTATCTAAAAAACTTGATTATAATATTACCAATGCTTATCTGACAGTTATTTTCAATTTGTATTGCAATCAGATACGGTAGTTGATAATTTAGCATTCTTTCAAGAGAATATAAATGAAACAATAGTACAGAATGTTTCTTAAAATAATTACCTATAACATGTATTTTTTGTTAGCATTGGATGCTGAATTTCATTGTGCTTTGTTTCGTTCCACATACATTTATTTTAACCTACATGAAATTTCAGTGCAAAATTAGGCGGCTTTGAGTTTATGTCATTTTGTAAAATCAACCAATCCTAGTTTTGAAAAACGTGATTTGGAGTAAATGCGCACCAATATTCATTGGCATAAAAATAGTAAAGCCAAACAAACGACCTTTCAGCTACAAATGCTTCGGTGAGTATTGGAAAATACCGCAGAATACAAAATAAACACCATCACTGCATATAGAACGCCCATATTTTGTCATTTTATCTAGACCGTATCTGAATAACATCAACAATACGTTTAAAGTAGTGGAAAATATATATGTTGTTATATGAAAAAGAAAAGGTTTCACCAAACATTCAAAAGATTCTTTAAGCCAGAAAATCTATTAAAAGTATGTAAGATGAACCAATTTTAACAGTCATTTGTTTTATTCTTTATAAAAAATATGATTATCATCGATAAATGATAAATATCACAAAATTCTTCGATTTACATGATTTTTTATCGATTACAAATAATACAACACTAATGAATTAGAAAAAGATTTGCTTAGATAGTTATGAAAAACGCATCACGATCAAAGATATGTTATCAACATTCATTAATTCTATTTGTCGTATACAGCATTGTATGTACATATGTACTAAAAAATAACCTCACAACAGAGGAGTTTGCGAAGAATAGATATTCAAAAAACATAAATAATTTCAAAGATAAGTTTTAACTAGGGTATGTAATCCCGGACTCTTTTTGTGATCCCGGGATTTCGGGATTCACAAACTTTCAATCACGGATCACTTATTTGAATACAAAAAATAACTGGAGTTGCAACTAACAGTCAAAGCAACATATTTCTTTTTTATAAGCCACAGTTGGTTGAGATCAATTCGAGTAGAAATTATATCACAAACACCCGTGTCCAAGATTTCAAATTATTTTTTAAAAAATCCCGCCCTAAAAAAGAAACGAATGAAACTGAATTTTGTATAAAATGAAGAAAAAAACTCTCTGTCCCTGTTTACGACTGTTATAAAATATGAGAGGGAGTAAGATCACAATTCATCTATTTTGTTGGTATTATATAAAAATATGTATAAAAACAAACTGAGGAACACTGTCGCAAATAGTATTCAAATATATGTTAGTAAATTGGGAAAAAATTCGATTTTATACTTGATTTTTCATATTTCATAGTGACATCCGAGTAAGGGATCGATCAATTGGTCGGGATCCCGGGTTTGGATGTACTAGTTATAACCACTTAAATAACACAAATTTATCTTTACATCGTTCATCGATTGAAGGTTATATTTTAAGGTGTATATAAGATATTAATATATTATATATATAGTGTTAGAGGATATTTATATTGTATTCAAATGACGAATATGTACATTCTTTTTACTATTCAAATAATTATCTTAGAAAACTGTTAAGCCATATTGATAACTGTTTAAATACAGCAAAAGGTTGAAGAATTATTAAAATGTATGCATAAATCAATATATGAGTTTTCAACATTACAACGAATTAAATTTCAAAGTGTTCACATTAATTACGGTAAATAAGTAATTTAAGTTATTAGTTGCAATATTTTTGGAATTTTTGCTAGAGTATTCTATGTACAATATCAGTTTACTTATATATTATAATATGATAATAAATTTCACAAATCAAAGCTGCATATAATACCATATTATCATATGTATGATAATATTGTATAGTATCTCTATTTTAATCTTGATTTGAAGTCTATTACTTATCAAGGCAACGTGCCAAAAATTGATGACATTTTAACATTTGAAGTATTGCATTTTAATAACTTTTTTTACATAATAATGATAAAAAAATACATTCTATCACGCGATATTATTTTTTCTTGTATTCTCAATACTCCGATTGACCATACAGATAAATTATTGCAATTTTATATCTTAATTTTCTATATTTTGTATATAAAAACATTTTTAATATTTAAATAGGTTTAAATAGATCCATATATTTTATAATTAATTATTTTGTACAATAATCTAGTTAAGCGTTTAAAAAATCATATTTTCTGATACAAATTTTCGTAAAATAACGAAGTAAAATCGCCTATGTTTGTATTGTTAATAATTCATAAGCAGTTTCAAATCATTTTTTTATCCATGTCCGCACCTAGTATGGAACATATAGTCTCCTAATAGAATCATCTCATTAGATTTTTTTCTACGAGAACTGCTTGTTGCTCAGTTGTTCAACCTATCTTTTGTCGAAGAAAGTAGAAAAATAAAGATACGGACTAGGACAGAACTAACGGTTAACTAGTTGCACTCTTTACGCTCCATTATTGTAGCATTGGAAGGGTATCATAGAACATGTAAATCACAAACATCCATGTAAAGAGTTTATTTCTACTCAAACTATCAATAAAGTACAAGGAAATCAAGAACACGTTATCAGAAGTGAGGATCTTAATTTCAAAACCTACCTAAAACTTGTTCTCTGTTTCAATATCTACACAATCAATAAATTTTCGATTTCAAAACCTTTCTAAATACAGAGAAAACACATTTTAAAAAACGTGTTTAATCTCAAAATGTACTCAATTCTTTAAAGCCCACAGCAGTTTTTTGCACATTGCCAATAATTTTGGTTTTTGGAGTTAGGTACGTTTTGAAACTAAGGCGCTCAAGTTCTGGTAGGTAAATAATTAGAAAGAAAAATCTTATATTTTATTTCACCAACTGTAAGTTTTAAACAAAAAGATTTTTAACAAAAATATCACATTCCCGAACGTACCTCTATGTAGTAAGTTTATATGTTAAATTAAACCTTATGAAACGTGGGATAGTTGTAAAGAGTTACATATTTATGTGTGTAAAAATCAAAAGCAATAAAATAAGGCTACACAAGAAAATGTAGAGACAAAATAAAGTCAAAAAGTGTCTATGTTTGTAAGACGTAAAGAAACGAACGAGAGAAAGAGTTCCCGAGAGAATGTCGGTGGAACCAAATAAAACGACTTTTAAAGGAGAAGAATTATGAGTAACAGGCATGGGCGTTCTCTTGCGAGAGATTTATTGGTGTAAAGGAAGCAGGCATTTTTCACGGAGGAAAAAGTAAGTGACAAGAAAAAAAAAATATTACTCGCATTTTTCGCCAGCCTAAATTATATTGAACTCGAATATTCACGAAGAAAAATTAGTTACGTGTGTTATTTAAATTTTTAAAAACACCTCACTTATCTCTGACATAATACCTTGTGTCACATCTGTGTTCATGGGGAATTGGGTCTATCTGTATCATAAGAAGTATATCAAAAGTTTTTGAAGTTGATTTTTATAAATAAAAATGACAGGACTACAGTTTAAGCGACATACGTGATGTTTACGTTTAATAAACACTTTTTCTTATAAAGATGCAGGTATTAATTCTGATATTAAATATCTTGATACTTTTTTATGAATACTCAATTAAGCGATGTCACCGTTGCAGTTGTCGAATCAATACAATCACAACATGAATTGATGTCTTTATAAACATTACTCAACATTTTGTCCATAAATAGATATCAACTAACATTTTAAAAAAAAATGTTCACGTCGCAGTCATAAACAGATCTGGAGAGAACCGATCATCTTGTCCAAATAACCAAGGCTGTGGAGTCGGAGTCGGGATTCATGGAGTCGGGGATTTTGTCCGGAGTCAGAGTCGGAATCTTACAACTCAGACCCATTTTTTAAAAAATATTTAATTATGTGTATTTAAACCACAATAGTCCGTAGTGTTGCCACTGCATGCTAGAATGACTATAGATGATTTGATGGTATACATATATTAGTTAAAATGAAACGTTTGAAAAATTTCTACAGTCGGAGTCATCTTTTTTTTCACGATTACACAGCCCTGCAAATAGCAGGACTATAGTCACGACATTTATTAAGTGTACTGGATATGGCAAACCACTTTAATTAGTGTGTTATTAATTATTCTGTGAATCGGCATATTTTTACACCATGTTCGCTTCCAATGTGGACTATATGAACACATCATGGAGTTTATCTCAACAGAAGTGTTTCTACGAGAATTGATTGTAACTCAGTTTCTCAACATTTATTTTCGAAGAGAGTAGGGATGGAAGGATAGGGCTAGGACAGAACTAGTGGTCAACTAATCGTTCTCGATACGCCCCGTTAGTTTTAGTATTGAAAGAAAATTTTAGACAACACACACGCTTTCGACGTTGACGACACGGTTCCGTAACGTAGTGGCCAAATCAAATAAAATATAAATTTAAAAACTATTTCTAGCATAAAATTTTAAAATACCTCATCATTTTCAATATCAATCCTAAAAATAACTCTGACAGATTAATAATATAAAAATATTCGTATTTTCATGAAAATGAAAGGTCGTTGGTTCAAACGGGTTTGACCTTTTTTCTATAAAAAGTATCGTTTTACATACATAGTATGTTTTTGGGTTCAATAATATAAATATTTACTCACGAATATCCCCTTTCCCATTCAAAGTTGTCCATGAGACTCCACGGAGAGTAAGCTTTCACATTACATCCATCTAGATTGATGGCTTGGAGTAACGCATGAATATAATGCTGGTGGTACGAGGTTCTTCCGTGATCTTCAATATCGCCGAAGTCAGAGAAACCATTTTCAGTGACCATCACTTTCGTGTTGTTGAAACGATCTTTGATCCAATTCAGCAACTTGCGGAATCCCCATGGTGCCACCTGAAAAAAATATGTTTTCGTTTCAACTTTTTTCTTGTGATGTTTATTGCGCTATATGACGCTAAATTCCATATTTATCATTTTTGATTGATAAAGATCGCACTTCATTTGAACTGCTGTTTTATCGTTATAAAATTACAATACGTAAATAACATATATCATTCTATTGTAATCACATTAATTTCCCAAGAGATAAACGCTAACTGTAAGTAAACATATAATACTTAAAAATATACGACGAAACACATTGTACTATTTTGAATAACATTCAATATCATTGTATAATTTGCTTTACTGTCTGACGCAAGATTACTTTTTATTTTATATGGTTCGTTTGTTTTGTGTTTTTTTTTTTGACCTTTTTCTTTTGTCTGGATATTGAATTAATTCTACCGTAGCAATATTTTTATACTAAAATTATTTCTGAACTTTATTTATATCAGATCTATAACTGGCTTTAGGATTGGAATTAGCTTAATTGTTAAATTTGTATAATGTTAAAAAATTAATTGTTGTTATATATATTCTTACCCGTAACCAATTCGAAGAAGCACCAGATGGCCACGATGCATCTTGATATCTCGTTATACCCAAATCATTGGCATGAGAGGGTACTTGGCCAATTGGACCATCGCTCCAAGAAAGCTTGTACGAAGTGTAATGATTAAGTCCAAAGTAATCAGACGAGCCTTTAATATAGTTGACTTCCTCTTCTGTGAATTTCGGCAACCTTGATCGGGGATAACCCTGCCTTTTGCTCATCTCTTCAACTCTTTTGATAAGCAATGGCGAGTAGTTTCCTTTTTCTGCGAATATTGGGTGAGCGTACCATCCGGCCTAAAAAAATATTTCAATTTTATCTTTCAATATTATTTTTTTTACGTAAAACATATATTTTGATCGTTTCTTCTTGGGAAAATTACTAAGGACGTATGTGCATTTAGACCGTATGTGCATAATAACAAGTCATTCAAAAAATTCACGGCACTCTGGGTAGAGTAGACCAAATATATCAGAACTTGTTAAAGCTCTTTGTAACATTTTTTACTTTGTGCACTCTGCATTCCATCAAGTTTTCAGATTTTTCCTGTGACGTACCAGACAAAAACCTTAAACAGAAATTACGAAGTTACGCTGCGGAATACACCCTATATGGATAGCGTGAAGTCGCAGTGGATAGTAGAGGGTACATCAATATGTACCCTAAGGAATAATTTCTAGGGATAATTTTATTTTTTCCACACATACTACAGGACAATTTTTAAATTTACGTTATGCTACACTTTAAAAAAAATTTAAAGACTATTTTTATATAAGATCATTATTTTTACAGTAATACAGTCGAATGTGTATTTTTCAGTCATTTTTCATTGGATTTTATTTTCCATACATTGTTGATGTTGATATGATAAATGGACAAAAAAATACCCTTGCAGGGAGTAATATTTTTTTAATAATATGATCCTTAAATTTGAAGAAAGGGAGAAATTCGTTTTTAAAATCTAACCATTAAGCTGAAAATCTCACTATCGATTTTCGTACTTTTACTTTAATTAGTTAATTGTCCAATAGATAATCATATTAAAGTTGAATTGCATATTATAATATGGAGTCTGAATTATTAAAAATTCATTCTTGATATCGTTTTTACAAACAGCAGCGATAATAAATGTATGGCAATTACCACTCATAAACATAACCAGTCAGTATCAAAATGTTCGATCTCTTTCATTGAGATAACAATCAAAACTAGATAAAAATTAATTGGATATTTCCGCAGAATCATTTCAATACTATGCCAATAACCATTTATGAATAGTTGATAAGCGCGATACGGTCAAACAATTAATATTATACTAACGTGCGCTTGCAAATAAAGTTCTGCAGCTTCCCTGTCAGCTATTGTATCAGAGGCTGGCTCGGCCCAGTTTGAATCCAGAGTGATGCCAATAGATCCTGAAAAAGACAAAACAATAATCACTTCAGCCATTTTCAAATCAATTACTTGCAACTCTCTCGTCTACGCTACGTCGAATAATATTTTAAAGAATAATAAATATAAAGACGTACAATGTACTAGGATTATACGCATAATTCAACATCGGTGCCTGTTAAATTTTATAATAAACATCTACCATCTACCTAACGACTCTCTAATATATTTTTTAAATTGATGTCGTTTGTCTCAAATCCATTAATGTATGAGTTTCAACGAATGGCGTTAAAAGATTATGCTCAAATGCTTCATCAAATGAATTATTGTTATATTTACCGGGCTATTTATTACCTTTGAATTTTGGACGGAATTCTTTATCGTAGATATGATAGGCGCGAGCGTGAGACTTCAGTAAATAATGTGTGCAAAGATATTCTCCAACTCCGTGATGATTCAGAGCCGGAGCTCTGTTACCCAGTCCATAACCTTCCAAGCAAGTTTGCATAGGTTCATTAAAAGTCGTCCAAATCGGTACCCTATCGGCGAAAAGTTTGAACACAGTCCTTGAATAGTCGCCGAACAAATCAACAATATGAGGGTTGGACCATCCTCCTAAATCCTGCAGCTTCTGTGGCAAGTCCCAGTGGTAAAGTGTAGCCATAGGCGTAATGTTATACTTTCTGAGTTCGTTGATCAAATTGTTGTAATACGCCACTCCATCGCTATTGATGCGGTTTGAAAACCCGGTAGGTAAAATCCGCGGCCACGATACCGAAAATCGGTAAAAGTCAACGCCTAGATTTTTAAGCATCTGTACATCTTGTCGGTAATTATAATATGATCCAGCCGCCAGATCTGCGTTCGCTTTATTGACTATCCTTTCAGGATGCTCGTGGGTCCATCGATCCCAAACGCTCTCTCCTTTTCCTGTAAACAAAAAGTAAAATTAATATGCTTATTTTATCAATTAATGTATGAAACAAGACGTTTATGATCACACGGAAGAAATCATATATGTAATAGAAAGTATCACACAATTTCTGTATCAGTTTTAAGGTATTAAAAATAAATATTTTTTAAATCTTCTCTACAGCAATTGCTTGTAAAAATATATTTGGGACAAAAATCGTCCAGGAAGTTACGTTCTATTCTGATAAACTCCAGTTTTAGAAACGAAATGTCGATTGGAAATTATATTACGACCACAATTTACTACTGTGGTGGTTTTTATGAGCAAAAACAAAATGCCTTTATCGACAATAAAAAGCAGAAATACTTTTTGGTTACAAATAAATTGCATCTAAATATTATTTTCTTCAAATCAACGAATTTTACCAATGTAAAATGTTAGCAATACTAACATTTTCTATAATTTCACAAGTAGAATGCTGTTTCAACAATGAATTATTTTCGAGGTAAATTTCTAGTCATATATGTACATATAAACGTTACTCCGAAAAGTTACGATACATTTCAAGTTAAGATAACAAGAATTATACTATAATTGAGGCCGCTTAGAATGCGCTGTTTTAAATCATAAATAAAGAATAATAAAATGCTTAAGACCACAAATTATTATATAAGTACTCATTTTAGAAAATTCTCCACATCTTAAGTGATTACTAAAAAAAATAATCCCCTTGTTCTATAATTATTATGACTGTGATTCATCAGCATGGTCTACATTTTTTGTGTTGCTTAACATAAAATATTATATTATTTCTTATTATTTTACCGTGCAAAGACTTTCTTGGATTCGTCTTGGTTCATTCTGTAGTCCAGAGTTCGTATTTCAAGATTTGATTCAATTATATTTTTATCGCGATCGGTGTTTCTTGATAAAATAAATTATACCATTCCCAAAAATAAAGACATCAGTGAAATAATATCAAAATTTATTTGAAACTCTTACAGTTATTTTATATAAAAATATATAGAAGAACGCATAATATCTACATCAATACTAGGGTATCCAATCCCGGAGCCTTTTTCCAATCCCGGGGTTTCGGGATTGAGATAAATTTATCGAGGAATTTGAAATCTCCGATTTGGTATACTTTTTCTCCGAATTCTCACGAAACCTCGTTTTTTTTTTTTTTTTTAGCTCACCGAGGAATTTGAAATCCTCGATTTGGTATACTTTTCCGCAGATTATCTCCAAGACTCTTCGAATACTTTTCGAAATTTACTCAAAATTTCTCAATCCCGAAATCCCGGGATTGGATGCCCTAATCAATACTGTCATTTTACTAAGCATTGGCAAATCACACATTTTCTTTTTATATCTACAATTCTTTAACATATTATATTGCTTTAGATCTTAGAACGTCATAAGGAAAGCGAGCATTTAATATATGTTTGTAGTTTTTTTACTTAATTTATTTTAGAGCACGATTTCTCCTGAAATATCTGGCAATCGTTTAAAAGCATATGCCTTGGGATATGCCCTTAATAACAGGTTTTGAATCCATTGTTCGAAGTGGCAGTTAAGACCATTTAGTATGTACATATCGACCCATAATTGGAAAAAGATCTTAAACAACACAATAAGATAATAGTTCAATATCGCCTAGGCCCTGAGGCATGGGTGTCCAACCGGTAGATCGCAATCAACCGCTCAATCCCAAAGCAAAATTTGGTCGATCCCGAAAGCTTCCGTGAATTTCGAAAAAATATATATAATTTAAATATAAAATATACAAAAAATTAATTATTTTGTAGGCACGTATCTATCTAGCGATATGTATTTCGCATTTAAAATAAACATTTCTATGTTTGAAGAAGGGAAAAAACCCTAAATAAAATTTCTTATAAGGATCATGTTAGAAGTCGATCGCGAGAAAACTTAAGATTGAAGAGTCGATCCCAGGTCAAAAAAGGTTGGACATCCTTGCCTTATGGCCTATCGGAATAGGCACCCTTTATTAATATTTAGCATATTAGCCGCATTTAAGGAATTGAAACGGCGTTCCAGCACATTTTTCTGAGCATTTTTAATGTTTAAAATCAATTTTAGTAAAAAAAAAACCTTGAAAACCACTATCTGTTTTCCCTATTGAATGTAACATAATGAACCGGGTATCGCAACACTCAAATGTAAATAGATGTTTTAACACAAAACAATATCAGGTACATATACTTACTCTGTGACCAGAAACAGGGATCTAATGCTTGATTTAGTGTACCTTTTGTTTCCCACGAATTTCATGTGCAACAGTTTTGTCATTTTTGTTCATTAAACTCATCGAAGAAATTTTGACACTTTTTTATTATTTAAAATACGTTGAATGGTGGTCACTAAAAAGAAGACAATGCTTTCGTGACGGATCTTATAGATTCGAGTCCCAGTACGAACAAAATTTCCTTCAATAGATTTCTGTTTAAAGGCATGAGTGTTTGTGATATCTAAACATTTCCTCCCACCCTTTCAAATCTAAAATAAACTAAACAAAGCGAGAGAGATTGGTTAATCACTAGTCCTGTCTTATCCCCATACTTTTACTCTTAAAAAAAGAGGTTGGATAATAAGCAATTCTCGTAAAACAACATCCGTTTGAAAACCTCCACTATAAAGCTATATGCTCCACATTACGAACGGACATAAATAAGAAAAAACGTTTCGACAACTTTTTTGTAAAAAAAAAAGCACTGCATGTTTTTATATTATATGTTTTGTTATTGTTATTTTTCTGTTAATAATTGTTTTTTTTGTAGTAAAACTATTACTATTTAAAACATGCCTTTTTTACTATATTCATTATAAAAATAAAAAGTAAGCGAGGCGCGGCAATCTTATTTTTATTTTAGGGAGGCGCAGTAGCATAAAGGTTAGAAACCGCTGCGTTATTTTATTCAGGTTTTTTTTTCATTACAAATGTTTATCTTTGATTTATGTAATTTAATGTGTTAAACGTCATAATTATGTTATGAGCACTAACTGATTTGTCTATAATATTAGAAATTTTTACAGTATGTAGTTGCATATTTTAATAGCATATTAATTTATATCCATTGTTTACTACACGTGACAAATCAATGTTACAGTAATATTTTTGCATAATAAATTGTTATTACTTTTTAAATCACGAAGATTGATTAAAATTATTTAATTGTAGGAATAACTATTTATATACATTTTTTTATAATTATCGCAATCTCATTAAAAAGTATAGATTCTGTTTTGCTAACGATCAAAACAATACTCTAAAAAATTCTGTATTGCGTTTCAAAGAATTATTTTCTCGAAATTCAATAAAACAATAAGCTTGCGTCATTATTGATATCATAACGGTTTAAAAAAAAACGTTTTAGTCTACCAACAGCTATGTAAATTAATTGTAATTACATACCTACATACAATAAAAATTATACAAAAGGTTTGAATCTTTGGTTATATTTTTGCAAGGAAACTAAGCGTAGGTACTTACTTGTTGCAATATTTGAAATGTGTTTGATTTAAATATAAAAGATGTCACTACTAAAGTAAAGATTGTTGTTGATATTATAAAAAAAGATATTTTCAATTTGAAATGTGTATAGAATATAACACGAATAAGTAATTATCATGGAAACAGAACAACGCTTAATATTTTAAAATTTTAACCCACATTCGAATAAAACATTTGTTTAGTATAGCAATCAAATTTGTTAATATACTTTAATACAAAATAAATATTAGGATGGAATATAAATTACCAAATATTTTTTAATAGATATTTAATAAATAGTTTTCAATATGTTCTTAGATGACGAGTGTGTCTCCATCCAAAATTGAAGTCTTTTGGAACCACCCTCACTAAATCTCAGTAGTAAATAAATACATTGGTGAATTCGTCCTGTCTCCGCGCCTGGTCAATTATAGGTATTTGTTTTAAGATACATTTAGAAAATAAATATGCACAAACATGAAGTAGAATAATAAAGTGAAATTTTTATGTTATATATTATTTTTATCTTTATTCGCGGTTTATAAGTTTTCGTACTGTTATCCTTGTGACAACAGTTATTAAATTAATCTTTTTTCGACCATAAAACATTAATGATATGGTTATAATTTCAGCTGTAAAATGAACATCGTTCAAACAAAGAAAATTTCCATGTAAAGGAAATTCTTTTAAGCAGTTTGATATAATTTCACACTTAATTATGTTCCATATACACTCTAATATTATTTATTCACTTATAAGTGACAATATTATTTAAGATGTTTTATATAATAATATTTATCTAGTGATTAAAATAAACAATATACAGTTGATGACATGATAATAATCCGTCAGTAATTATTATTCATTCATGTCGTAAAAACCCGGCTTAATTTATAAAAAAAAATGAAATGCAAATTTTATAATTGCTGTCATTCATTCATGATTAACAGCTTTCAACATTGAATATATTATAACAAATAATAATTCTACTCATTCGCACAATATAGTAGGTAATTATGTTTTGAAGTAGAAATATAATTCAATAATTGTTGTGTATAATATAATATAATAATAGGCGACAGAAATAATGGTAACAACAGCTAAATCCCATAAATGAATATTTATTTTTTTTCATTCGACTTACGGATTATATCAAATCCAAATATGTAAATACATAACATATTATGTTGTCAACGTATTATTGCCGTATCACTTACAGCTATATTAGTTATTTGATTTTGAGTGTTTTTAGATAGCTTTTGAATATGATCACATATTAATTATCCTTTTACAAAATTCAATTGAACATTATTTAATTGTTCCCAAATACACAGCACACCATTTTTCATTTTTAATATTAGAAATATGTATTACTTATTTGAATGTTAATCAAACAACGATTTAATTTAATTTGCTCAGCAATGGTCAAATCAGAGTTACCTAGTTATTGTATTGAGGTGGCAATGTGGACTATTTTGTTTTTTTCATTCCTCCTCACCCACTCACTCACATCCAAAAAAGAGAAGCATAGTGTAAAGTTTACACTATGGTTACACTGTAAACACTAAGACAACTACTATTTCTCTTTTAGCCCATTCGTCTTTCCCTAGTCAAGTATATACCATTGCCTGCTGATGTGCTCCAATTTAAGTTTTAGGACAGGGCGCAGTTGTAATAAAAGTCATATTGTCATTAATTTTCTACAAATACTGATCTAAACTTTTGTCTGTTTCAATGTTTTTGATGTAATGAATTCAGAATTTCAATACACGTATATTCATTTAATTCGTATGCCAAAAATAAATATGTCATGCATTATTTAACCTAATACAAAAACGTTGGCAAATACTATCGTACGTTTAGCATAGAGGAGAAGGTGACATGAATAGAGACTCCTTCGCTTACTTCTTATTAACTTCTTGAAAGATATTCGAAAAAGATATGAGAAAACCATTCCAGTGATGTTTTAAAGCGGTAAAAAGTGACAGCGATAGAATAAAGTACATGTATTTGCCTACTGAAAACTTCTACTTTTTGAGATACGAGGTTGCAAAAACTTACCAACGATATGTCATCATATGTACGACCACAGTATATCCTAATATTACCAAAATTATAGCAGCATAATCAGTGATAGCGGTTGATTTGTAATATTGCAGTTAATATGACGATCATATATTTTTTTAATGAAATGTTTATTTTTTTATAATATCGTCGTATGCTTAAATTTATCATCCCATGATTTCGTGTATTATAATACACCAAATCCTCTTTCTTATTATACAGGATGTACTTTCCATGGAACGATCAGTGCCGA
Source organism: Himalopsyche anomala (assembly GCA_031772345.1). NCBI lineage: Eukaryota > Metazoa > Arthropoda > Insecta > Trichoptera > Rhyacophilidae > Himalopsyche > Himalopsyche anomala. The sequence goes on from CM062821.1 coordinate 24,412,408, forward strand.
TAAAAGCCGTGTAGAAAAAGACTAAGTGAATATAAATAATTTAAAGTTATGCTTCATTACATGTGACCGTGTAAAAATAATCGTTGTAAATCGATATTTCTTCGGCATAGAAAGTATTTTTATTCATAAAATTATTTCAAACCTGAAACATTCCACGCTCCTTCTATCTGATATGCAGCAGTGGCAGCTCCGAAAATAAAGTCCTTGGGAAACATCAGTTTTGTGTGATTTTTTACGCCATCCATGGATTCACTTTGTCGGACGCTGAAATTGAAAGATTTTCTAAATTTATTTAATATTTCGCATTCAAGATTTTTTCATTTGTGCGTGGTGTTCAGTTCTTTCGACAATCGTAACACGGTCGCCAAATAGTCTCGTAGCTCGAGTTTTATAACATAGCTACAGCTACCGAAACAGGTTTTTTTCGTAATGCCACCTTACCAAAAAGGAGTTGAGTGAGCTCAATATAATCAACATTTATAATCACTGATTTTTATTTATAACGCTCAGCACGATGCATATTTCAATCGCAAAGCGTGCTTAAATATTCGAACAAAAAAACAAATATCATTTACAATTTAACCGGCGACTATGTGTTTAATATATATATATATATATATACGAATTAGGAATGAAAAATTGGTTGATATAAAGCGACATTTTTTTCCAATAATATCATTCGTCTTAAATCTTAATACTTTTATCCAGCATTAATATTTATTTGATGAAGGATAAACTTTCCCTCTGAAATCTAATTTAGAGCTTTTTCTGTTTCTTGTTTATTAGGTTATAATTTTCACTCTATTTTTGTATTTCGAGATTTTGAAAACCTATTTAATTTAAAATCGTGGTACCCAATATAATACAAAAATATTGCATCCACCGTTCATATATTTTAATGTAAATAAATAATCATAAAAATGTTTATCTTTTATAAAAAACATACTTGTTCATCTCTACCAATTCAAGATTATCTGTATCTCTTTATTTGATATGCTGTTATTAAAACAAATATTTTTTTTCGTACATATATTTAAAAATAGTATTTTGTTTACCATGATGCAAAGAACATTTTTTTCGTGAATTTCCACTAAAATGCCAGAATAAAACAAGGGCTTTTAATATGGGCTATGTAGGCGTTTATTGCGAATCCTAAGATGTTTGATTTTTTTTTACAACTTTAAATTAATCGTTTACAATTAATAAACATACCGAACACCTTATTCTTGGAGACACTTAAAAAACAAATTCGAATTCACTGGTCTGACTAAAAAAAATATTTTAACACCCACGTATCATATTACTTTTTAATCTACTTAAATCATTTTTTTTTGTCATAATAACTATATGAATATATATTCGGTTTCCAAGGTCAAAAGTAATATTTTATACATTATATTTTTTATCATAATTTAAAATATTTAACGCATACTTATTTATGGTAATGTTTTTTTTAAAACAAAAGTATAATGACATTATGAATAATTATTCCAGTACCCCGCAATGAAAAAAGAACACGTAACATATAATCATGCAAAAACCTATAATAATTGCAACTGACTATTTCCTATAAACTAAAAAGGTATATTCTAATTTTCCAACAAAAAAATAACTTCACAAAGACACGAAACTCGTTGAAGTTACCTATTTTTTCATTATTTGTTACTCAAATTTAATAAAAAAAATATATACTACCAATTTATTATCATTTTACTAGCGGCCTGGGTTCCGGCAGAATGTAACATAACGAAGTTCACCCGTTTTTAAAAATTTCCAAACATATTTCATTTAACTACTTTTAATTAAAGGGTGTTAGATAGCATTTTTTAAACTTTACCAAAAAACAGCTTTGTTAAACGTTAGTTCTAGCAATTTAGTTATTGAGTCCGTTGAAAAACAAAACGTTAGGTAAAATTAATCTATCGAGTCGGAGTTTCAAAAAGCAAAATAGACAAAAACCTTTACAATAAAAGTAAAATTTAACTTCATAACTTTTTTGATCCACTGATTGTGTTCAAAATTGTGATATAACTTTCGTCTCTGTGAGAAGCATCTTCAGACAAACTATCGTAGGTTTTTTTATTAATAAAGTAAACATTAATTTTAATTCTTTACTTATAAATTACAAAATTTTTATAGAAGTTTTTTCTTTTTACCGGATGGAAGGAGTGAAATACAAACAATTATAATTCCGATAACAATAAAACTGTGATTGCAAATTAAACACTTGTAAGGGTATATAATAAGCTAATAAGAAATACATTTAACAGTGGTGCCACCCGTCCTATTTTTCATGTTATTTACTAATAATTCAGTACTGTTATGTAATGCTTTTATTGATTTCAAACAACTTGGAACTATTCATTTTCAATACATTATTTCTTAGTCGACGGAATAAGACAATAATGGAAGAAAAAAAATCGTTTTATTAAAAGTGAGTCTCCGTCTATAAAGCTATTTCTGAATTCACCGAAAAAATATAATGAAATATAAAACTAGCATCGAATGGAAACCAATTCCAAAGATAAATTTCGTGTTTTAACACAAGCGGCAATACAAAATTCTTCATATTAGAATTAACAAACAATAGGTTTGTGTCAAAAAAGAAGGTGAATTTTCATTATTTCGAAACCATTTTAAATAACCTTACATTATTTACGAATAAAATTAAAATATCTTTCACTTTAGCAATAAATTTAAAAAAACTAGAAAAACAAGAAATATTAATCGATACAAATTTTATTCAAAATTTTTGAATAAACAAATAACATTATTTTCCCCGCAATTTTAATAATCTTCGAAAAATATATACACGATCATTTAATAAAGGCTATACTTGTTTTACTCGTTAGAAGAGATATTATTATTTTTATTTTTATTCGTAATTTCTTGTATCAATTGATTTTTAAACCTAGTCATTAATCAAACTCAATTTTATATAATGCTTGTGATGAGCGAAAACTGTTCTGACCTTTATTGTGAATGTGGAATAAGTGCAATATATAAGATGAGATTGCAAAATTTAGATTGTTTTCGTCAGGAAGAAGTCAAGACGTAACCATCAACGTGATTTGTTTATTAGAATCCTTGTGAACAATCCTAATCGGTGCAATTATTTCCACAAAATGTTTAGATATTTTAGCAGATTGAAATCTCGCACACTGAGCCCTTAGCCAACCGCATTTATGGTATGATATATGTATGTATAACGAAAATCAAAAATCTATTTTTTTGTTATACTATACATTTTTTGTCATATATTTACCGTTAGTATGGGTATATTAAAATTGTATTTGATTGCTAAGCGATATCAACATATAACCTCGTAAACTAATTTTATAATTTTGACTGAAGCTGTCAAATATATATTATATTTCTAAGTTTGGCGAGTTTTTACGTATGAAAAGAGTTGGTCAGTGATCATTGTTCAAGCACGTGTCACATAACAATAATATAACGATACTAGCAGCTTGTCAGTGTTTACCTAATTATATTGCAAACTACGTGTAATGTTTATATATTTTTTTATACTTAGAAAAGTCATTAAAAACAAACCACATGTTTTATGTTTATAATAAAATATTACTCAATAATAAAAAATATTGAGCTTAAGTTATGACTTTTGACAATTTAATACAGGGATGTAAAATCTTGGGTAGCCTGAATGATATATTGAAAATCAAAAAATATGTGTGATCCTCCCGAATAATAAATGCTATACATAAAATTAATTTACCCGGAAAGTCTTACCGTGAACTTATTAATTAAAGACTGAAAAGACAGAGTTAATTTGTTTATTATTAAAATATACATGATCGTCAAATGCAGTGTTGCCAGAGCAAAAAAGGAGTAATAATTTTTCATATGCTTTGTCATTAACCACTTGGCTTTCGCTTTTCAGCCAGCGATACAAAACTGCCTCTTCGAGATTATTCATACGTTTGAATATTTGAAAATACATAAAAATGTATAAAATTTGAACGAAAAAAATTATTACAATATTTAATAATGCAGAACTCTCAAAATATTTAAAAGTTTAAAGCAAAACAGAAAATAATATCAAGTATTTAAATTTTTTGAATGTCATTATTCAAATATTTGCATAAAAATGGAATAGTGACATTTAAATAATATATACTAAATCCTAAATTGTGATTTTGATATAATCATAGAAATCATCTTGGAGAAAAACAAAATTGAAATCAAATTGTAATGTTATATTTGATGTGTATGATTATTTTGAGGAGAAATTATAGATCGTTATATGCGCCTTCAAAATCTATTGTTAAATGGGAATTTTTCTTTTTTGACTGCAGTTTTCAACAAAATTTTATTGAATTTGTAGCGCCAAAATAAAGTTACTTCATATATTACTTGTCGCATTTGAATATTATAGAAGCCTTACAGTCCTTGTCATATTAATGTATCATAATCAAAAGCATTAAAAAGATTTTTTGTAAAATATGAAATGAGTTCTTGAATATGCTAGACGAAAAATTAGTCCTGTGATATCAAAGATACATTAATGTATTTCGCCCAATTTCAGAGCTATTTGCACTTCTGTGTCTTGTCACTATGAAATATGTTTAATTTTTATACTTCTCATATACTAAACCCAAATTTCTTCTCATCTCAATTTGTTTTAAATGTTATAATAAATAAACACTTTTTTTTAGAAAATCATGTATCAAAATAAACAAACTTTCAATTTTAAATTATTTTCGACAAATAACGAAAATTTAACGTTTGGTTTAATTTCCAAATAAATATCACACACTCGTACTAGAAACAAATAGTCCTCTATTTGGATTTGGACATTGAGTAAAATAAAAATACTACTACAATCATTACTTGATTATTTAATTTGAAATAACTTCCGGTATTTATTAATAATGGGGGTTTAATCACAGTGTTCTCATTGATTTACATTCACGGTATGTTTTATTTTACTTACAGGAAACAAATAAAACAGCTGTATAGCCTGGCATAATTTTCCAACTGAATGGAAAATCATACGCGCTATAGTGACCCTGAAACTGTCAAATCGGCGTGCACTCTTATCGACAATGTAAAATATGAATACTTACATTAAAAAAATATGAGCGATCATTATTTATATTACATTTATCTAGTATTTAAAAATACATTTTCTTTGTTTTGAAGTTAGCAAATTTAATACAATTTGCACAATGCTCGATGTGACAATATTTTTAATGATAACATAACCTTAATTGAATATTTGTGTCGTAATGCAGTATAGTATATTAAAAGTGTAGTTATAGAGTGGAAACCGTAACAAATTTAGTAGGAGATAAATGTTTAAAGTCAGTTTTAATTTATGACTTACAAAAAACATATTATACAACTTTCATTCATCGCAAGTTTTTTTTATTTAATAACTCAACGGATACAGGTGGGCAATATAAAATGTCTTACATAATAATATAAATAACGTCATTGTTGTAGAATAAAATTAACATTTTAACAAGACAGTGCTAAAACATTCCAATAATGAGAAAAAATATGTTATGTGAATATTTTAATGCCCATAAGCGATAAAGAGCAAAAAATCGACATAACTATTCAACATATTCTTTTGCACATATAATTAAAATCTTTACTCGAACTTGCAAACGATTATAATGATAATCTGTACCTGTTATACATTTGCAAAACAATAACTTCACATAGTGTGATTAGGAACTGTGCATAATATATTAACGTTAATGTTTTTTTCTTGAGTAAATATATTTCTTATAAAATGTATTTCTTTTATAATTGTTAAACCTATATTTTAAGAATGTAATAAATCAATTTTACTGCTTAAAATCCACTATCGGTATTTTTCAAATTACCTTACAGCTTCGATTCACCAGTAAATACGATATATTATTTATCTACACGATAATTGAGACAAACTTTATCACATAAAAAAACATTTCACTTACCATAATAACACCAGCGCCGATACAAAAAAGATCCTTAGATGATTGAGGTTATTTGTCGCCCCATTTCTAATCTTGCTGCGCGTCATTCCGCTAATTCAAAGTCCTGGAAATAGAAAAAACACTTATTTACTGCACCGTGAAAAATATATGAACACAGTTAACAGACCACGCTTGACTTTTATGCGTTTTTAACTTGACTTTGTTACCGTATAACTATTTTAAATAGATAACACTGCATAGAAACTCTACCACGGCTTCATTCTATTGTGTACTACATATGTATTATCCATGCATATACTCCATAATTTAATTATAATGAACAGTTAACGTAAATCCTTTTGTTTACCATTTTAATATTACTTGTAAACTCCCGTTTAAATAACCATTTGAAAAACCGGAAAAGGACGTTTGCAATTTGGCACTGTCGGAAAACACCGGAACCGGAGGTCGTAACAAAATATCAAAAGTGGCCCAAATATACACTTTAAAAATATAATGAAGATTTTATATTAGGCAAAAAAATATTAGATATAAAAAAATTCTCAGAACTGAGAAAAACAAAACAGCAAAAAAATAATATTTATACATATTTTCAAATGAGGAAAAAATCAAAAAAAAGAACAACAACAAGTTCATTGTTAAATATTTTCAAGTCTCCAGGATGCACTGATAAGCCGAACAGTTCTTGCAAATGACGATTCATATATCCGACACAAAGATCAAGTTTTCAGAAAAAAATATTTGGTTTTGGATACCACACACATATATATAAAATGTGAAATGTAATTGTATAGACTTATGAATGACTGGCTTTGTGAATTCAGCCTCGTAGAAGAAGAGAACAATGCTTTAAAAGAGTGAAACGATAGCACTCCAAAATTATTTGTTTGGGCAATTTTCTTTCAATGAATTATTTATTTTTCTATTCCATGACAAAACACAGCACGGAAAACTCAAACATGATAAAACAAATAACGAAGAAAAAACAGTGATATGACAGAATAGACGAAAAGAGAATTGACAATTCAGAACAGGGGATAAATAAAGCACAATTTTCTGCCCTACTTTTTATGAATTAAATCGACATGAAGCTAAATTTTAAATTTTAAATATATATATAATAATGTTAGGTAAAAAAAACCGCAATTTAAACTAATTTTAAAAAGATATACATCAATATCAGGTATTGTGTTCTTTTTTCAGCTTGATTTAGTTCACCGATAACTAAGTGTTAAAAAGTAACTGTTAAATGTATACAACTTTAATTTCGAAAGAGAGTTTTAGGATTTTAACATATTACTCATCGTAAGTGCTTACTTTATTTTAGAATAAATAAATTTTGTGTTTTGGTTGAGGTTACTATTTAAGCACGCCACTGGCGCCCTGTCAATCATATACAATATTTTTTTAGTAGAATATTATAATAAGGAACGCCTGAATCATTTTGGGATGCTATAAAATATTATTTTGTCATATCACAAATTTTGTAACAAAATCATCTATTAACTTTCTTTATTAATTAATGTCACTGATGAATAGATGATTTGAGCCTGTTTAAATGCAAATACCGTGTTCCTTAGGAAATACGACATCCTCAGAAAGTAAGCTACCTAGGAACATCGTGAAGGGAGAGAAAGACAAAACTTGTTTCAGGAATACATAAAATGTGAAAAAGCCTGGTCCACACAAGCAGTTATTAAAAAGGAGGTTGGTTAGCAATAGCGATGCTCTAATGAAAGATGACATAAATGTGTTCGAATAAATGTATGTTTAAATATTATATCAATATATATTATGTATATTAAAATTTATAAATGTTTAATTCCTACATTCAAAAGTTTGTACTTAAAAAGTAAAACATCAATCAAATAAGCCCTATCATATATTTTGGACGGAAAAAAAAGTAAGACAAGCTCTCATTTTCTGAAAAACATGGTATCATATCTTGTGGAAAATCTGTACGTCGGTTCGACATTGAACAATAATGTAGCTATTGTACGTAAATTAACGTCTTACTTCTGCTGTCAACTTTTATTGCAAATAATTTATTTTGGTTATATATTAACAAATTATTGTAATATTTAGAATACGACCGTGACCATACATATATTTGTGATAATGTTACGTTGTTTAAGCTGAACACACTTAATATTCATTATATCATAGCGATTCGTAGAATCTTTGAAATATGTACTATAATCAGTGACAGAAGGCTAACGTCTTTGGTAATGAGAATTATCTTTGCATAAGTACCTAAGCGTACAAAATCAGCAACTCGTTATCATAATTAAAAACTGTTCATAGCAGGTGTGTCAAAGGAAGTTGAATTGTATAAAAACATACAACTATTAGAAGTTAAAATTCTCTTATGCATGAACAGTTTCTTTTCAAAGCTGTATGCATCATCGCCGCATGAAAGTCTTATTAGTTATGAAATTTTGCACTCTTGCTTTTTATAAATAATAATAGCCCAAATCGACTTCCGATGTCTAACGTATTTCCGGTAATTAATTCATTATTATTTTATTATGAAACGAGTTGAATTTTACATAATAGAATGATATTGTAAATAAGTTAATATAATTTGTTTAGTCAGCTAAGTTTTTAGTTGAGTGCCCAATGTTATTTGGCTTTTGTTTATTCGGTGGCGCGGTCAAGAACTCGAATCTCCGAGTGGAAACACTCACATATTGGTTGATGAATTTGTGTCCAAATTCTTGTATGCATGTATTTGATGTGTATAACCCACTCCACATTATATTTCTAAAAGAATTTCGCCTGGCTAAATAACAACTATGTAGATATATTTTGAACTTATTAATGAAATGCTACAAAACTAAAAAGTACCCAATTAATATGTTTCGGCATTACATATCTTCTGGACATAGATATATTCTTTCAAACGGTAACGTCAATAAACCCCAATTATTCAACAAGCGAGGGAAAAATTATGATATTAAACACATATTCCTCACAATATCGTCACGTTTCGGGCGGAAATTGGTAAGCGACATATTAATAATTTTAAGTAAACAACATTTCTTTAGCTTTTAGGATAAACCCTTTAACATCGATATTTTGTGTTACTTGGACAATTATTATATCAAAATATAGATACATTAATGTTGATCAGACACAAATAAGAGTTTAAATCAATTGACAGAGATAATTTCCTGCATTAAGTGAGCATTAATAATAATTGCCAAAAAAAATAAAGGTTTTTTGGCAATCTGGTTTCATTAATCAATCCACGAACTGATTTATTCCAGACAAAGAGTTTAATTTTTGACAATTTTTTTCGTACCAAATTCTGCCAGAAATGTGGCGATATATTTAAGGTTTACAAAACTTTCTAGTGTGGTGTTATGAATATATTTATATTGACTACTTGTACAGTAAAAAAGACTTTTTTTTTGATATGCGACATATTGCAGTGTTAACGATTGTAATAACAGTTCGAGCAATATGACAGTTTTTGTATCTGAATATTAGATAATTTACTTTATTAGTAAAGTTTTTCATACAATAAAAATCGATCAGCGTTGCTCGTTAGTTTTTGTCATAATAGTTACCGATGCGGTTAAAATCAGTAGCAATCAACCTTGTTACGTTCCTGCGTTCGTGCCTACCATAGTATAAATATCAAGCGTCGAACACCTTTACTAGTACTTTTCATTTCATCCTTGGATGTGTGTTTTTTCTAAGGTGAATGACACAATGCTGTAGCGCAATACTTCTCTAACAGTGGTACGCAAAACATTTTAGCATACAAGCGATTAAGTTTTACACACATGCAGAAGACAAATAGACATTTAGACGAGTGGATTTTCTAAATAAAGTTTCAATGTGTTTATCTAATATTGAGTGGGGCAATCATGCCACACAAACAGCGTGTAACACTAAATCGCAATATGGCTTAAATATTCGCAATCATATATCAAGCCATATCAGAATCGAAAAAGAGGCAGCTGCCATACGGCATTTTAAAAGTCTACGTATTCATCCTTTTACAACCTTGGCTTATCATCTTATTTTAACTGTACTAATTGAAATAAATTTTAATTGCAAATAAATATTTGGCACTATGAATGAAAAATCTTACAAAATATTTATATTGTTCATTTTGACCTAAAAAATGTCAGTTGTCCGTGACTTTGTAACCCTCAACTATTTTTACACGGTACAAATCGTTTCACAAAAAACCGTATATAAAAACCGTAGTGATAGAAAAATTCACAGAAAAATTGAAGATTGGCTCCCTGAATTGAAACATTTGTTATTTATTGAAAAAAGAACAACATTGTTGTATTGAAAGTTGTGTAATAAAAATTAATAACAAAGACTCAATAACTAAATTACACAAAATGTTATTCATAATAAGTATATTAATTAAGAAAAAAAATATTATTCATCACTACTTTAACATATGGGACTTTTATGAGGGACTGGAGATAAATCGCTTTCATCTTTAAAAACAACCGACACGTGTAATTTGTAAGAAACGAATGAAGCCTTTTGTTTGATATCAATGTGTTGTGTCGTTGAATTTATTGTCATTAAGAAGTTCATCATCCGCTTCTATGCTTTTTTTGTGTCTGGGTATCGTGTTATAAAAGTTATAAAATGTATTTGCTATTTAATTTGTTTGAATCATATAATACTTTGTCTCAGTTTCGAAAGCATTGTTTACTTTGTAATTAAATGAGATTGACTACGCTTGATTGTTGGTTTGGATTGATTATCACTTAACTACACAACTTACATCGGTTTCTAAGGCGGTTCGAACAGCCATAAACTTTGGAAACACTTCTCTTATAGAATACTGAGCATCTAAAAAAATGATTGACCTTATAAAAAAAATTAACAGACATAAGAATATTGGCTTTTTTATAAATAGAACAAGGTAAACACTGCGCTCACTAATAAATTAAGTAAAAAGAATCTCTAATTAATGTTATAATAACTTTGGCAATTTAAATTTTATCATCTAACAATCGCATATACAGCAATAAAATAGGATATTTCATCAGAATTGTTTTCAGAACAAAATCAACAATATTACGTGAATTTATAAAAAAAACTTTTATCGAACATTTAACATCGTATTAATGATTTTTCTCACCTTGCATAATCAGATGTAAACAAATTTTCTAAGTATTGCTTACGCCGTACAAATAATATAAAATTCACTACTTTCATGATGACACTGGTTAAATCTTGGTGGAAAGACTTTATATAAATAAAAATAAAACATAATCACGGTAGGAATATGTACCTCCACTTAATATACATTTATATTATACAATAATCAGAAATGACTTCGCTCAACTAAGTCATAAATTTGATAAATAAAAATTCTTCCTCACCGAACGAAACTGGTCTATGTCATAATCTAAAATTGTTGAACTACAACCAAAATAATGTGTCATATTTTTATAAAGAAAAAAACAATTTATACATAAATTATTCGTCTACTAATATTTATATCGAATGTTAATTAAATCACCAGATTTTTACGTGTAAATAAGTATCTATTTGGATCATAACATATCAAAAGAATGTGCTTGTATTTGTTTTACTGTTCTGTTCAAAATAATCTTCATAAACGAGACACTTGTATTTACTGAATAAACATTGTATTACTTGCGTACATAAGAAATGACAAACTAAAATGGTGATGAGGAAGCAATAATAATTCATCGAAATCGTTCATAAAAAAGTATATTTTCAAGTAATGTGATTTCTCAAATTAAGTCAGTCGTTTGATTCAGTATAAAATAATAAATTTAACTAAACAACAAGCAAACACTACATTTGAGTTTTAAAAAGATTACTATCACTGAAAAATTGTTCTTTATATAATAACTTCGTAATTACGTTAATAGTTGAAGTATATAACATTTATAAACACAATGATTTACTTTCAGAGTAAAAAATATGATTTCGAAGTAATATTTCATAAAAATCATGAAAATTCATTATCTATTCAAATGCATATTATAAACAATCTTCGTCAATTTAATGTCATAATTATTACCGTATTTTATTATTTTACATAGCACATTTTGTTGATATTATAATAAATAGTTTTACATACAACAGTTTGCATTGCTAATCGTCAAACATATCTTTGCTAATTTTTGGTTTGGAATATTTTGTAACCGATGAGGTAATTATTTAAACTAGCAGATATTTATGCAACTGGTAAAAATTATCTAAGTTGTCTACATGATTTAACAGTTTCGTCAATCAATAATATATAAATTGCAACATGAAATTATTTGATTGTTTTTTTTTTATATAATATCTGATTGAATTTTGTTGTAATTTCAAAAGTAAAACAAGCCTACAAAATAATTTGTCAAATATATAACACACGTACGCTACGAATAGTTATCATTTGTTGCAATAAAGCAGGTTATTGTTAGCTGCTTTATTCTTCACTTCCGTACGGATATAATGAGAAAAATATATAATAATTGCAGTCAAAAAAGCTTCATACTAGGTCAACTAAGTTTACTTTATATATACAATAGTTTATAATGTAAAAATGATTCTTTCGATAATAATATCATAACAGTTATAAAAATACGACTTTTTATTAATGAATATATTCTTTAAAAAAAACACACCATCGCACAGGTGTTAAAACAAACAATGTTATTTAACAAGCATTTGTTTTTCCACCACGAAAATTCATTACAGACTCAATTTAAAAATGTCATTAACTTGTCCATCAAAAAATTACAATTTATCACAAAGTTCGTTTCTCTCAAGATATAGGTGCATGGTAATAAAAAATATTTAACTAATAAATATCTGTTACTCCATTTAAATCCACGCGTTATTTTAATCACTCATTTGGCCTTATAATGTCAAGGCCAGCAAGGTCAACAAACGCAACGATATTTTGTCATAAAATACTTTTTATACTAGGATATTTTATAAATATTTAGCAATCCACGTATTAAAGCTTTTGATTTTACAACTCTCCAAATTTATTAAATTTAACGTACCAATTATCAAATTAATTCAATTAAATAAATGCATATATTTATATGTATATCAACACAAGTTCTCTCAGGCGTTTTTTTATTTTATTCCATATAAAAAATGCATTTAAATCTCACCTTTTTATATAATATTTAACCACAAATCACTACACTTAAAAAACAAACGTTCAATTATAAACGAAAGATTTTTTTATATTTTATATGTCTTTTAATAAATATGTAATACTAAATGTATTTTTTAATTGTATCACAAGTTAACCAAACGCTCGGTTAATTAAATCACAGTTCAGCTTTGATTTTCCGGAAAGCTTTAATCCGCACTACTTGATAAATGTCGATAAACTAATATGAAAAACAGATATGACAGCTTAAATACGTATCACAAGACGCTGTTTCTGAGGCTGCTACGTCACTCGCTGCATAAAACCTTCTCCGTGCTGATAATAAAGACAACAATCTTTTTACTCCACAGCGAACATGACGAATCATACACTACATAAATGCCGCATTAAATTTTACACGAACTCTTCGAAACAAATAACCACCGATGTGAATTTCCCCAACATATAGCTTTGAGCGATTTGATTCTATATATTATGTAGATTCACTTTTAATTCCTAGCGCATGTTTAATTGGTGCATGCGAGATGACAGTGCCTGATTGAAAATTAATTATTTAAATTTTTACAATTTCCCAAGTCACGTAATGACAGATTTAATGTGTGACTACTACAACAAATACTACTACTCATTATTAAATACCTAATTTTCTTTTCATCCAGTGTAATTAACAATGATATACATAACACGGCTATTTTCAGATGCATTCAAATCGATAAAGTTATTTATATACATTTTAAAATCCACTTTCTTCACTTTATGTTCGCTGTGAGTGAAAATATTGTCCGTAATTAACACCACGGCTGTCATAAAAGATGATCTACAAATATAAGAAAAATTAAACATTAATTTTATTGATTATAGTCAAAAAGTATGCATGGGACTGTTCCAATTAAAATATCCACAAGCTTTATTATTCTAGTATTATAATTTTCTTAATAATATTTTATTCAATCGGAATATCTAAGATGCTGGTAAGATGTACTTTGATTGCTTCATTAGCTGGCTATAATGACTGAAACATGCAGATGCTCCTTCAACCAAACTAAAAGTAATATTTTTTTCGATAGCTTGAAAATATTTCAAGAAGTAGCACCAAAATAAATTTAATATTACCTTTAACACGAATTGCCAACGAACTGAGGATATCGACAATCAAACAAATTATTAACGAAGGTTAAGTTGACACATACTGGGTGTCCCAGACATAACTATGAATTTCATATTCAAGGACACTCAGTGAATGCTACGTCGAGATGAAAGCAATGGCTGCCGTGTGGGTATATTATATTGTATATTTATGTCAATTATCATATTGGTTTTTTGTTAATTTAACTCAAGCACACTAAAAAAATAATTTCATTAAATTATGTACTAAATAATGATAAATTTACTATTCACTTTACCACCGCTACATTTTTTTTCAAATCAAGATAATTTATGTAAATTGTATAGAACATTGCCCGGCACTATCATTGATTCAGTATCTTAGCCCACCGAAAGGTTTTTTGTTGTTGTTTTTTTTTTTAAATAACGCAGAAATAATTAATATGTCACTAACAAAAGCAAAACATATTCTTTTTACCCATAAATATAAATGCATTTCTTATACTATAGAAAACGTCTTCCTTGAGCTATTGGTAAAGATTATATTTGACTGTGTGCCAAGAGACCATATGTATGCAAAGAACATCACAAAATATGTGGTGGTTTGTATATATATATATATCTATGTCAAACGTGTTAACTCATGGAATGAATTTTTTGATCTTTTTTAATTCGGCCGTCTCGTGGATATTTTTGCTATATAACGTTAGCAAAACCGTTCTTTCAAATATATGTTAAGCAATCGGAAATTGTAATCGTCGACGTTCGTGCGGATTATATTACCTATACCAAGGATGGCGAACCTATGGCACGCGTGTCTGAGGTGGCACGTTTGAGAATTTGTATGGCACGCGAACGATTTTAAAGTTCAATTTTTTTTTATTTTTAAGTTTCAAAAATTTAAATTTTGATTAAAAAATCCGTGAATTATTAATTTTCAAATTTTTCCAAGATAAACGTCAATCGCTTAAAAAATTACTTTTTATTTTTTTCTATTTTGCTATTTTTTTACATGCTTGGGCACGCCACACAATAGAGAAAAAATATTTGAAGATTGTTGGCACGCAGACCCAAAAAGGTTCGCCATCCCTGACCTATACAAACAAGTTTTTGGCGTTCAGACAAATGATTAGCAAATATGGTAATATTTGCAAACATAGATGCATTGGCATATATACATATATAATAATGTATAATAAATTTGCATTTATCGTCTAAGTCAGTGATAGACAACTTTTTTACTGAGACGAGGACCATGCATTACTTTTCTTTAAAAATAGAGCACTTTGAATTATTATTATTTTTTGATGAAGGCGTTACAAGCTTAAATGACACATTCGAATCAGGTGGAAAAGTATATATATACTCCCGTGAATAATGCGTGGCCAATGTAATTATTGGTCCACATGCGCTTCCGAAATATTAAAAAATTTTGTGATGAGCATTTGTGTCCTCGCGTACTCCGGTTGATGACCACTGGCGTATACTTTGTAAAATGAATTGAGCAAACATACGCCAAACTTGACACTGATTTTAATATCATCATTAATATTAAATGATGAATAGTTACAAATTTGATTATACACTATTCAATTATGTCATTTCACTTCATTTTCATCTAGAAATACGCACCATCTTCAACTAAAAACTTCAACATCATTTTATTAAAATGTACACATTTAACAAACATTACATAAACTAATCTAGAAAAAAAAATTGGTTGAAATTTTAATGTTTATCATGTTTATTAATATATTATACAAAAAAATATACAAAAGCATTTCAATGACAGTAACATACATTTTTCTCCTAGCTCTTCTTAATGAAACTATGTGAAGCCTGCAAAGGAAGGTTTTGAGTTTCCTAACTATTTTTGCGTCTAGGCTGTAAAACGTATATCAGTTTTCTTTGTGTATTCAAGCTGAGTAATGTATTGATAAATAAAGACAGCTGGCAGCTTTGAATAAATAAAATTTTACAATTACACTTTAAATTTTATTGGTTTTTTCTTGATGAAGTTGAAATCTATGACCCTGGAACGCACAATTTCTTTCAAGTTCTTGGCTGAAAGTCTTGGAGTTCTTGTCTTTTCTGGAGACTGGAAATCGACGTGATGCAATCCAAAGCTTTCCCTGGATAAAAATAAAAACTTTTTATTTGCATGCAAACTCATCGCAGCAATTATTTTATGATAATTAATAGTAATAAAAAAACATATCTATGATTTGTCTGTTAGTAGAAGAAACCAAGTGAATTTATTGATGTTTTACTTATTATATATAGTATTCAAACAAAAAAATCTATTGTATAGTTTTAATAAACCTACATATGTTGAAGAAGAAAAAAATGACAGATTTTGATATTTTCTGTTTTAAAATCAGTATGTGTGGTTGAAAAATAAACGATATTTTATTAATATATTATAATAATTTTAAACGATCGGTCCACTACCTCATAATAGTTTGTTTTGTTAATAAGTTTTTGATATTGTTGCTATTTTTACTATACTATTATATTTTTTTTGTAGAGTTTAGTTAATGTAGCCTGTGTAATGCCTACCGCACTTCTAACAAATAGATGTAGTCAGTAATTTACATCGTTTCATTGTGTTATATTTGCTCAACCAATAAATATCTCGTAGAGTGTCATCAAATGCATCCGGCCTAGCTTAAAAGTGCCCTATATTCATTTGTTAAAGGCCCATTATGTTCATTTCAACAGATTTAATTTGTAAAATAAAAATATATTTTAAAATATCTAGTTGAATATATTATACCTAATCTGACATTCGTTAGATATATATGAATATTAAAAATACATGCCCATCAAATAATCAATACTGTATACTAGACAATTTCGAATCAGTGTAAATTAATCATTAAAAAAATAGCTAGGTATATTTTCAACATTCAAAAGTTGGCCACAACTCGTTGATAGTAAAGAATGAATTGTTGCTATATTGACATCTATTGATGAGGTAAAATTTTAAATATTTTTTTCACAAAGTTCTAGATTGCCAGGTTTTCAAAAACATTTAAATTGCTTCAGGAAGTCCTAATAAAATATTCTACTATCCTTGTATGGGAAAAGTAGTTATTTGTCAGTTTTATTAGATAATATTATGTTATATTCTGTATACTTGTTTCCTAAATCCGATAAGCAAATAATCTTATATTCCTAAAATATATATGGTTTTTCTGAACCGAACCGCAATCCATGATTTTTCCGTAGAAAAAAATTATATAACACGAGATTTGGGGTTAATTGATAAATTTAAAAAATACCTGGAATGTGGGATTACCCAATAAAGCTCATAATATATTTTTAGTGTAATATGTTAAACAATTTAATGAAAACAAATATAATAGTTGTACAAATATTTATTTTTTTACGTTTTATGCGTTGTTATGTTTATTATTATCTGTGTGTAGATAACTTGAGTGGTGTTTCTATTGTTCTAAATATGTATGTATATGACTTTTTTAAAAATAAAATTTCTGGCTGAGGTGGTAAAACAATAATAGAGTAACTCTTTAAAATTAGACTAAACAAAAAATCACTCCTTTTTGCTCTTATATAATACCAGTGTCAAAAAATATATTTCATTGTTTCTACGGTCGCATTCCCAAGATACTATAATAGAGAATATAATATAGAAAAGGTTGTATTATTAATTTTTGACAAATATTATAAATTTCATTTATAAAAATTAAATGTGTAGCACTATAAAAAAAAACCCAATTTCGGGACTAGTCCCGGGATCCCAGGATCATAAAATTGTAATCCCGAAATCCTGGGATCGACATTTTGGCTCGGGATTGGATTCCCTAATCCCGATCACCTTTGAAAATAAAACAATATTTTTTCAAACAAAACATTGGGTTTCATTATGTTGATCATAAGAAGCACTCCGAATTCAGAGACAAATAGTAAAAAAATATGCATCTTATAATCAAGGAAATACGGTTATTATAATGTGTGACTCTGTCAAGGTCGAATTTGGTGCCACAACATTTCATATGCACCTTGCTATGTCGTACAAAACTGAAACCGCATACATCGGGGTATTTGTGTGGTAAGTAAAATAACAATTTCCCGTGGTCCTATTGAGAAATTACTAAGGGTTATCACAAATTTTGAAAATATTCGAGGAAAATTATATAAATAGAATAACATACGAAATTACTTTACACAACGAGTACCTTTATTCAGAAAAAGGAATTTATAGAAAAATATTTGCTTAATATATTTTCAATTAATACTTTTAGCAGAAATTGTGTCCAAACTAAGTGAGATTCGACTTTTACTTTGACACGATAAAATACCACGAAAAGTTTATGATAATATTTTTTACATTAATATAATATAGTATTTGACAAATTCTTTTGATGTAGCTTATGTTTCTCATGCTGCACGTTTACGTTAACAGGTTTGCATTCCAAGCGTAGATCATATGAATATATTATATGTAAACGATATATTCTCCCACTGCGGTCCTTGTTGAGTATTGACTCCTACTGAATTATTTTAACAAAACGTATTTAATATCCTAGCATTTTTTTCAAGTGAGTGAGAACGTAAAAATGAGATCTGGAAAAGACCGTTACCTTATCCATCTCACTACATCTTATTTTCAGGACCGGGTTCTACAGGAATGAAAGAAAATACCACAAAAACGTATCCATTCATGTTAACGTATCATATCGCGAGCAGAGTACTACAAGGTTCTATGTGGACAGCTGCAGAAAAAAATATATGGGCATTTGAAGTTTTGAATGCTTGTATTTTGAAAATTGTAAATGTTTCCAAGTTTCTTTTTGATTGTATATATCAATGATAGTCCTGGCATGATATAACTATTAAAAAATATTGTAAAAATAGTCCTTCATAGTTAATTAGGAATACCTAAACTTCAATTAGAACCTTGTCCACCTGAAATTCAAACAAACCGCCAGTGCTATAAGATTCTAAGTGATTTTTTTATGAAAACAGAAGTGATTCGAAAAACTGACTTACGCTTTTTAAATTAAAATAAAACGAATTCTATGGATATTAGGACATTAGGATCTAAGATATCTAATGCGATCATTATTATTTGAAAAAATATATTTAAAAAAAATGGAGGATATTTATAGGAAAAGGAGGTTTTTTTTTGTAATTTGTATTTGATATCATTAATATACTAAGTTATTATTGTAAAATGTAATAATACCACACTGCAAGAATAAAAGAATAAAAATCAAATAATTGAAGAAAAAAAAAGGAATAAAATTATCAAAATATAATAGATATTATTCAACCTATGTACATTAACACAAGTTTTTTCACTAACGACCCGGCTTTCGCCATTCGGCATTTTCATGAATTCAAGTTGAAACCTCAGATATCTTGCGACGCGAACCTAAAACTACGATTTATTGGAAATTTGAGCAAAATTTCGACTTCATATTAATACAGCATGTAGATAATACTACGCTTAAGAATGCCTCATTATTACTTTAGTTTGTTCAAAAGTCGACACTTGGAACCTTGTAGTACTCAGCTCGCGATATAATGAGTTTGATCTCTTGACCGCAAGACGCAATCAAACCTAGTCCAACCACTTGACTAATTCATTTTTTTTAATATATTCATAAAATAAAATTTATATAACAGTCAAATAAAAAAATGTCTTTTGTTATCAAACGCTATTCATAAATGTATGAGATTTTAACTATCGACATGATTATTAAAAAATATTTATGATTCAATTTGTTATATAAATTATGTCAGTTTCATTAAAGAGATCAAAAAGATAGTTCGGTCAATAAATACAGTACAAATAATTCCATTCGCTTTTTTTCTAATCGTTTTTATGCAAAAATAATTACTGACGGATCACATCCATAATAATTAGGCATCAAGTTTGCAAACATAATACTTTTTAATACCTAATCTACATAATACGTATATCAGCGGTTCGGAACGTGCGACCTTATTGCCATCGTGTGGCAGAAAAATTGTAAATATTAGTAATTTTTTGACATTGAAAAATAATATTATCTCAAGGGAAATTATAAATTTATTGAAACTACGTGATATGCAATCTATAAATTTCATGCAAAATATTATTATTAAAAATGTATTCAGTAAAATCATTTACTCGGTGATATAAAAAAATAAATGAAACGTTGTTTTTCAAACAACAATAATGACAAAATACTCCCTAAAAGACTTGTGGAACTGATTTTCTTTTTTAACAATTTCCGGTTCCATTTATATTGTATGGGTTCATTTTTTAATATTACAACTGGTTTAATCGCTCACTCTCATATTTGTAGATTATAGAAAAAGAAGAATACGCTTAAGAAAAGAGTGGTAGTTAACTAGTTACATATAAGCTTTGTTTTCCGTATCGTATAGAACAGGGATATCCAACCCTGTGCCCGCCAACATTGCCCGGAAGGAAATGATAGATAACAATTAGAGACTCCAATTACTCGACATCTCAACTACTCGAGTATCGAGTAGTAAAGTTTTAAAATACTCGAGTACTCGAGTATACTCGAATAGTTTCCGATGTACCAAAATATATATTATTAATTCAAATTTGTGTACATAAAAAGATGATAGATAAATAAATAAGCTTACTTAATTTCATTAATACATTTATTCCAATTTATAAAACATATATTTCAAAAATAATAGAGAATTAAACGTCTCAAATTAGTAATTGGTTTGAAGTTTTGTTTTTATAATTGCCGCAGTAGAAAAAACTCTCTATGTTGCTATGGACATCGGTTTTATAGTTAACAATGAATTAAATTGTGCATCTAGTTTTTCTGTCCGTTGTTTAAATGTTCCTAAATTTTTAAAATCTTCTTTAAAACTCTCTTTTTAATTCTAAAAAATATTACCTGATGGTAAAATCCTCGTGCAAGAATCAGTCAAACACAACGGTTAAACATTACATATATCTATAAATAAATAAATAAAATTTGAAAATAAATCTCTATTTATAAATTAAGAGGATTTATCTAGTATTCTCGAGCATTCGATACTCCAATTGGAGTCTCTAGTAACAATGAATTAAACATGGAAATATTTGTTACACACATTCAAGTGCTTCAAAAACAGTTTGAAGGGAGAATTCTGCAGTTTACGACTATTGAACCATTGATCTCCTTTTTTTGTCAATCCTTTTACTTACAAATAAATACAATAGAAACAGCGTCATGTATTGCAGATCTTGCTCAAGGAAAGGCACAAAAACTAAAATTAGAAATTTTGGACCCAATAATATTTTGTTGAAATCATTAATATCAGAGGACTTCTGGAATACAGTGGACAGAAAAAAATCCAATGCTAAAAAAAGTGGCATACAAAATACAATCCTTTTTCGGTTCGACGTATGTATTTTTGCGAATCATTATTTTGAAATTTGAAATTCATAAAATCAAAGTAAAGATCTCGACTCACCGATCAGCATCTTTATGATCGTTTGCTGACAGGAACATCATCATACATTCCTAATAATAAGGCGGTGATCAATGAAATGCAGTGTCAAAGTTCACACTGACTGAGATTCATATTATACTTTTTTATAAAATGTTCATTTTGCATTAATTGTTTTTTTTTTTATTAAAATATAAATAATATTTTACATTTATATTACATATTATCTTTGTCCAATTATAAATAGTATTAGAATGTCTTAGGTGGCGCCCGCCGACCTACAAATATTTTAGAATGCGCTTTAAGGTCCAAAAAAGTT
This sequence comes from Himalopsyche anomala, assembly GCA_031772345.1. Classification (NCBI taxonomy): domain Eukaryota; kingdom Metazoa; phylum Arthropoda; class Insecta; order Trichoptera; family Rhyacophilidae; genus Himalopsyche; species Himalopsyche anomala. Next base: position 24,434,348 of record CM062821.1, read on the forward strand.
GGGGACCCCTGATATAGAAGGTAAAAAAAAACGAAAGAAACAAAAAAAATATAAATCCATAAATTGATTGGAAAGTTAATATAATATATGAAAATTCCCGTTCGAAGCCAAGTAGAATAAAAGTCCATGATTGACTTACTAACTTACTAATTTTTACTAACTATTTAACTATTCTAAATAGGTAGTAAAAAGGCATGTTTTTTTTTAGAGAATGGTTGTCTGAACCATTTTTACTACCCAAATAAATAATATAGCCTTCATTTTGTAAAGTTTGCTACTCGCTGATTTAAATACATTGAAAATTAAGTGAATGATTGTCAAATTAAATATTTTATGGTTATATAAACCATTGAAATTGAATTGGTTTTATTGAGAAGTTGACAGTCTGATTCACTGATTATTTTTCCATGAAAATATCTGGATTAACCTAATTAAAAACTTATAATAAAAAATCTAACAGCAAGAATTGAGGAAGTTAATAAATAATTGAAGCGGAACAGAATAGCATTCACATACAAAATGCAACAGCTTGGCACTGTCTACACGCAAAGGCATAGCCTTGTAGTTTACGTTGAAATTTACAAAAAACAAATAAGTTTATTAAAATTATATGAAATGTAACACATTATTATATTACCAAATTATTTTAAAACAAAAAAATTACCAAACTAGAGATGTGAAAAACGAACATTATCATAAGCATAATAATATACGAGCCCGAGAAATTCTACGTCTAATTGTGTGTAAATGATACGATATGCCGTATACATTTATGTTGTAAAAAAAAACCATATATATTAATTTGATCTTAATTGCATGTGTTTTATACTAAAAATAATTATAAAAAAAAATTTTAAGCATTTTTGCAAAATAATATTATGTAATAAAAGGTTCTGATTTTGTGAACGACTAACCGCCGGTTAAACCAAAAAAAACGATGATGAAATTTGACCCCAAGCTCTTAACCTAAGCAAAAATAAATTGTTTTTCTATGTTAAATTTTCTTAAGCTATTTATTTATTTTTGTAAAGCACAGTTCTAAAAAAATATTTAATTTGCCGGCGTTGTTTGCTGCACTATCAAAATACCAGTCTACGAAAACCGTTTAAAAGTTTGCGTAAATTTATTCATAATCTATGTTTGCATAAAACAGTGTTGTACCTCTACGAGTCCGCACCGGTTCGATAAGGCGGATTTCTGATTTATTAACTTCAATCAAATTCGATATACTGACAATTTAAAAATTGAGGAGTATTGTCGAAATTAAAAAAAAACAGAATAACAAAAAAACTGGACTAACAAAGATTATCAAAATAAGGATCGTATGGTTCATTTTCATTTATCGGAAAAAATCAGCGAACCAGAAGATAATTTTTTTATGAACATCACTACGCATATCAAGTTTTTTCAAATCATTAAAAAATGCCAAATATTTTTATAATCACCATTATTAAAGGAATAAACAATAACACTCTATTATTTATTATCTTTTACTTCCTTCTAATCTATCGTGCTTGTTTATATTTTTCAATTCGCTCGGAATTTTTGTGACGTATCAAAAACTTGAGAGAAAATATTATTTTTTCATAAGTGATGTTATCAGAAGGAATTCATAAAATAGTTATGTAATCTACTGTTTATTTTACTATTGCAACATAAAAATGAAAATAACAATTCAAGCCCACAACCTTTAAATGCAGTAAAATAAAATATAATATGTTATTGTTAAATTTATACCGGCTCAACTCCGGAAACGTTATTTTTTTACATTGATTTTCAATCAGTTTGTGCCAAAACTTTCAATTTTTGTTTGACCCAGTCCGCAATTTCCATGAATACATTTTGCTTATGAAAACGATTTTTAAATGCATGTAACAATTTTGTATTATTAAGAACAAAATCAATGCCATAATTAAACATTATACGTACAACCGGTTACGTTTTTATGTAACTGTAACCTTACCTTTTAATAATTAAACGTACATAACTGTTCATTATAAAAATGTTTAAAAACTGTGATAATATCTTTTCATAAATGAATTAACCATAATAAGATACATTATAAAAAAAATCACCTTGTTGAAAAGGGTGTAATAATGGCGAAAGGTAAAAAACAGCTCCAGGACAAAATCCGCATTCACAGCAATAAATGGCTGTTTTGATTATATAGAGGTTTCTTAACGTACACCGTTTCTTGGTGAAAACTGCATGCAAACACGTCTGCTTGTAATCAGTGGATTTCCCGCGCGAAACAGTGATATTGAAACCCATAAAGTATTTAATAATATGCAGTGTCATGCATTAGTGATTTCCATGCTTTAAATATTAAAATTATGTTTAAGAATATTTAAATGACTGATTACGTATCTTATTGCGTTCAACTAATTCCAGATAGTTCTAAAAAGCTCCTATTAGATTATTGCTGCTGGATAACAATATAACACATTTTTAAATATGATTGTATGTATACAAATAGTAACATTATCGAAAATTATCTCAGTAAAAAATCACTGCTATGATAAAAATATGCAATCCACCAAAACACCAAGCAAAGACGTGATTGTACTTAAAAGTCTAATCGAAAAGTTTTACCATTTTAATACTTGGTTTCACTTCTCGAGGGCTTAATTATAATAAATCATTCCTAATGGAATGACAGATTCAGATTTAATGTGTTGAATTATTTTTCTAAAAATATCGTACGAAAGGTCAATAACATGCCGATACTTGTAATAATTAAAATGACGGAAATTATTTCATCAATAAAAAGACAGATTTATTTTGATGACCTCGCATTTACAAACGTGAAAAAAATTAGGTCCATGATTCAGCATGCTTATCACAAGGCTGTTCTTGATAACGCGATTATTAACGGTATGGAAACAATGCGTTTGGAGATCAAAGACCTTAGTGACCACTGTTGGAAAATAAATGAAATGTGCCTATTACTTCCACATTTTTTTTTACTAAAAATGGTTTCATTTTGCTTCAGGAAAGATCTGCTGATTCAGTTTCTGACCTATGTATGTATATAAATGATAAGTAGCTTAAATTATAAAATATCAATTTCAATCGTATCCTTGCATATCGAATATACAGTAAAATTAATATTTATAACTTAAGCTGTTTTTTTAGATTTTAGTTGTTCGAAAAAAACATTTTTTATTAAAACTATGGATCTATAACTTAAATTTTAGACTCATATACGACGTTTAAATATGTGTCATTCAATTGAATAACAGTCAGATGTTTTAAATCTGAGATTTACTTTAGTTTTTTACTGTTGAACCAAACATCTTAACTAAGTTATACAATACACTTTATAAATATTTTAAATAAATCTTCCGTTCTGAATAATAAACATTGTTTAGTTATAAAATAATTATAGGATCAGCGTTGAATTACACGGCGTTTAGACACCAATAAACAAATAAAACCAAGAGATACAAATATTATAATATATATTTGAGACGTAACTGACTATTCAGATCAATTCGTTCTAATGGTAAACTTAGTGATAAAAAAACAAATTATTTCCCAGCAGTGTTTGTTCTTCAGTGACTTCTCATTTTCAACATTCTGAAGAAGGCGAATTTTGCAAAGGCTTTCCTTATTTTTTTATTCAATTGCTTAGATCAGCAATGAGCAACACTTGAAGACCCACAGACCCTCTAAATTTGGCACGCAAGCTTATCATTTAAATTTATGAGAAAAAAGTTTATTCAGGTAAAGAATTATAGTATTAGGTATTTTGAGATACGCCTTACTAAACTAAGCGTATTTCGCAATGATGAAAATTCATTTGTCAAGGTTTATATATTATATTATTAATAATCGACATATTTTCAGTATCTGTAGAAAGGAGATACCAAATTTTGTTAAAGATTAACCTAAAAAATGCAAAATATTGAAAAAAACTTTTGTCTGGTTTATAAATTTATTTCTACTTTTCACATTTATTTTAGGGCTGTTGGCGGTACGGACCTGTACGGATTATACAATTTTCTGTTTTTCCCTGCTGCAATATAAGTTTGCTCATCACTGGCTTAAATTAATATTGATAAATCTCATCGTTTTATTGTTTTACTTTCAATTGTTTTCCTCAATGAAGATGGCATCAGTTACGCATTTTGTAATCTAATAACAAGACAGATAACAATTTTCCCTTTCAGTTATAGTGAGTGCTATGTGAGTTGTCGAAGGGTAACCACTCAATGGGAAGCATTTTGTATGTATTTAACATACAATCGATACATATGTTTGGTTTTCGCGACTTATATGGTTGTTTAATATAAACATACCTATGGACAAGCAATTATACTAAATCATTTTTAATACATCGAACAAACTGTTCCTGCCAATTAGGCACGATTGGCTACGCCAAGAAAAAGAATCTGATTCATAATTACTACCGCTTAATTAATGAAAAATATATTATTAATTTTAATGGCATTTTTTTCATAATTATTCAACATTAATCCCTTGATGTTTGTCCGGTTATAATTGATAATCAATTACGAGAAGAACACATAATTGGCAGTTTTTTTTATATCGTGATATAAAAACTTATTGTGAGTTTCAGGTTTCAGACTCAATACAAAAAATGTCTTTTCAAATAAAACCGTTTTAAGAGCTATTATATTTTTTAGAGCGTTAGTCATATAATAGATCCGCAACTCGTGATAAAGTGTCACTTTTTGTTTTATTTGTAATACATTTATTTTTTTTAAAAAAAACAAGAACGGTCGTTTCGTTGTACCAAATTATTGGCAGGTGCACACAGTTATAAAAACAACTTATTTCCGCTCCTAAAATAGAACGTGCGGAGCAATCGTGATTTAAAGAGGACTGGTTGTGATTGTTGTCAATTGACAATTGTTATCAAATCGGGACGTCAGCTATTCTGCGCCTAAAAGCAATTAAAGGAATTGCTAGTTTTTTTTCCGACCCGTGTCTATAACATCAGTAAAAAAAAAATGAAAACGACAGGCTATAATGCCTCACCAAATACTACAAAGAAAGATACCAAGGGACGTTTTAAAGAAGAAGTAATTTAATATCATTCTAGCTTATCTTCATAACAAATACACTGCAACTGATGGTCACATACGAAATTTACAGGATAAGGACGAATTTTCTTCAGTATGTAAAATGATTCATAAAAATTGGCCATTTCTTGTTTTAAATCATGTTGAATAATTCGTTGTTATTATTTTCAAACTTTAAGTTATGTAAATATGGCTAGGCCATACAATTATTATAATCTAACAATAACTAGTGGGGGCAACAGAATGTTTTTTTCACGCCTCTGCAGCAAAAGTTATTTTGCACTATAATGCTTATAATTCAAGAGATTTTTTTTTAATTGCAAACAAAATTAAAAACCCCACTGTCATCTTGTGCACAGTAACTCTAAACTTAATAAATTCGTTTCTAGGGCATGCGATAATTTTTATAATACTCAAATAATATATATATTTGATTATTATCAACTGATTTAGAGAAAACATTAAATCATATATAATAAATTGCATGAAAAATTATATTATTAATTACTATATTATTATTAATTGATGAACATAGACGCCAAATTGTAGAGAAAACGACGGTAAGTCTGGAAATATCAAAGCGTTGCATAGTAAGTTTTCAACTTATGCGATTTCTCACAACAATTAACAAAGCATTTGTTATGTGAATAGAAATCCATTTGGAGAATATGGATAAAACAATCAATTTTAGAACACTGATGTCATCTTTTAAAGAATGGATTTAATTTAAGCAGTTTGACTGAATATTTGTAGTATTTCTAAAATTTACGACATTCTACAATATATTCTTATAAATATTTTTAATTAAGTATTTGGCAGCTTTGAGTGAATTAAAAAGAAATATGTGCATTGAAAAGAATAGATTATATTATTATCAAAATTATACTGAATTGAAGTTTTATTCAAACAACTAAATCGTGTTACTCGAGAACTAACTGCATTGAATTTAAAATATTTAAAAGATTTTCAACGCATATCGTTATAATTTATAACACTAATGTATGGTCTTCGGGACCAATTAAAAATAATTATTAATTTAATACAAGTACATAAATTTATTACTTATTATATTCAATTATTTCTTACTTCCTAGATACTTACGTATAGCCAGTATTCCATTCAAAGCTGTCCATTAATGACCATGCAATGTAAGCCACGACATTGCATTTATCTTCGTGCATGGCTAATAACAATTGTTCCAAATACAAGTTGAAATAGTCTACTCGGTTATAGTCCTTAAGTCCTACCAAATCTGAAACTCCATTTTCGGTTATTATGATTGGTAAATCTTTTCCGTAATTAGTTTTGATCCAGTTCAATACTTTTCTTAGTCCGTAAGGCACCACCTAAAAATAATCAAAAACCTTTTGTTGAAATATATTTATATTTAAAGCAGGGCTGTGGAGTCGGAGTCGGAGTCGTGAAAAATAAGCGGCTAGGATTTTTTTTTGAAAAATATATTTAATGATGTGTATTCAAACAAAATAGTCAAAAATGTTTGGCTGACTAAAGATGATCTGATGGAATACATACATATATAATAGTTAAAAAGAATTTTTTGAAAAATTTCCTTGGATTCGGAGTCGTCTTTTTTTTACACGACTCCACAGCCCTGATTTATGGGATTCATTTCATCAACTAATTTTTCTTTACTGTGCACGGAAACAATTTTTAATATTAAATAACGTTATCCAGCCATCTATACCCAAACGAATATTTTTAGTCGATGCAATTAATAAAAAATAGTATTCATTATGCAATATTTATTACCAATGTCATTTTTACTTTCGTCTCATACATAGTTTCAAAATGTTGCATATTTATATGGCGTACATAAAAAACGATAAGAGAATAAATTTGAATTTGAAACCCCTGAAAAAAAAACTTTGTGATAAAATAGCACAGAATTTCATCATCATTTCACAAAATAAATTTCAAATATTTGAAGAAACTCCAACTATTCATAAATATAATATATAATTATTTAGCCAAAGAAGAAATTACTATAATGCTGAAATCAAAATTGTATATCGGAAACTGAAAGGCTGTGGCACTGAGGTAATAGACGCGAAAACAAATCCTAGAAACGCAAAAGATCCAAACCAATAATATAACCAATAAGAATAAAAAATAATGCCGGCCGTAATTCACAGCCAACAATAAATCGATATCGGTTAACGGCCATAACAATCGATCAAATAAACTATAGCCTACAAGTGAATTCTGTACTATTTCTTCGTATTCCAAAAATATTCTAATCATAAAGACTTAACTTAAATAAAAAATATTTTTTATGATTTGACAAAACACATCATTGTTTCTGGGCGGTAAAATATACTAGCGATCATTTGCAGACTATAAATTGTTTATTCAATCAATGTCTCCGGCGGTAAAGTGCTAACTATTAATCGCTGGGTGTAAATTTCGAGCGTTAAATTCCCCAGACTCCATAATAAATATCATCCAAATGATTATTGATTGCAAGGATGTGCAGATTCTAAAATCAATTGCAATATTTTCGAAAACATTCCTTGAATAGAATTATTAAAGGTTTTTCCACTCGAGTCAAATTATTTTTAATACTTCTCAGAATGGCACGAGTTTTTTACTCTTTTTTCAGGGGCGGTCACCGACATAATTTATTGCACGACTTCCATCTTATTTAATTAGCAATATATTTTAATTATAATCATACCTCCTTGGCCGCGCCCCTATACTATTGACCGCTCGATTATACATATGAATATTTTACATTTACGCAAGAGACCATTCCACTGTTCAACCGATATCGTTTCTGAATCCTTATCATTATTTATTTAAATTAATGTTTAATGTCACGGTAAACATTTAAACTACTAGGGGAAGCAGGGTACATGTATGTATTATTATTTCAATACAAAATATCTTTATCAAGTAGTATCAAACCAGATCATATATTATTTAACAATGATACCTGTGCAGATTGCTACTTTTTCACTTTTTCACCTGTTATATTTTCTAAATTTTATCAAAATACTGACAAAATTTTGTGACAAAAGTACATTTTTTTTATCTAGTCCAAATTTTAGTAGTTTTAATTAATAATATTTTCAATATTGTATATTGATAACCACTGATCTGGAGGCTAGTCCATGTGCGTAATTTGCATGAAGAACGAGAAGTCGGTCATTATTTTTTTCTGTTGTCTCAATATATTGCAGGGGTACTAAAAAATAACTTTCAAATATCCATCGATTACAAACAGCTTGTGACGCTTATTTTAATTACGACGAGATAATTATTTTTTTCGTCTCGCTTACATTACATTTACTCCTAAAATACTAACTTCTTGACTCTAGATAACCTTCCCTTTACAGCAGAAGATAATATGTGTGGTAATAGTTGAAGGTGCAACAATAAACGCAGATTGCATCAGAAAAAGTTTCTAGTGAACGAGTATTATGCAAAGTAATTAGGTAACGATTTTATAACTGAATATAGATAATTATAATTTTATTTGATTGCGGAATGTCGGCAATTGCATAATTAACTTAATCGTTTTCTCTGGTCAGAGCTTAATGTTAAATAACTATTTAAATAATAATAAAAAAACTAAGACCCAATTTATTCAACAAGATAAATATAGGTCAACGTAATACTGTTATTATTTCTAATAACTGAATAAAACGTCACGGTATTCGATCTACATAAGAAATGTACACTAATTGGTAGTTGAGAACATTTTTGAGGAATCAAATAAAACTGATATGAAGCTTTCGTGAAAATCTTTGAATGCCACAATAAAATACCTTTTATTAGATAAAGAATTATGTATGTACTTAAATTTTGTAATTTTAACCAACTGTAGACAAATTTAAAGCATGGGTGTTCCAGTAAAATTTTGAGACCTCATGTATTTTGCGTGACTTTCATTCATCTGGGGTCTACAATCCACATAGTACCGTTTAAAAACGACTGTCAATTAAATATGCATTATTATAAGTAAGTGAAAATTATGTGTGCATATTGATAAACAATATCTATGATGCATATTTTAATTTATTTCATCAACACTTACACTACATTATTATTCTATACATACTCTTTATATTCTTAAATTGGACAAACAACAAATAAACTTCACGGACAGATAGTTTTAAGTAGGTTTTAGGGGCTTAAAGCATCGTGATTTCTCACATTACTGTTCACATATTATAAACTTAGCTTTTTATCAGATGCATTTTAAATGACAAGTCCTTCTTGTGTAAAATATTACTAACTATTTTATTTACTTTTTAAAATTATTTAATTTGTTAATACGGGAACTACTTGGTAATCAGTCGCGTAACCTCGTTTAAAGATAATAGGTTTAGACTCTAAACCTACCAAAAATCACTCTTCGAGGCATTAAAATTAAATGTATTATTTCACTTGGGGGTCCATGGTCCGGTTTTTGCATTGAAAGGGGTCCATGAGCATAATGAGTTTGGGAACCACTGGTTTATAAGGATAGGGCTAAGGTGGAACTAATGGTTATCTAATCTACTACTTTTCATTTTAATGATCGATTATGTGGTGAGAGGGAGTTTTATACATCACAGAAAGCCGTGCCTTCGATCGAAAAATCATAAATAGTTTGAAAAAAGTTATGAGACTATACTAAAATATGAATATATTTTCTCTTTGATAATTTCTTAAAGGAATACTACCCCACCAAATTTATTTTATAATTTTCATTTCATTTTACTCTCTTGAAGCTCGACGACCGATTTCAAGTTTAAAGCATTTTTTTTTCTTCTTCTTCAAGACCGAGTTAATAATCCTGAAGTTCTCATTACTATATATAAACATACACGCTCCCAATTCATTCCTACGTGGCCGAAAGCATAATATGAGTCACTAGTTTCAAGGGCTGTTCGACTGATCGATGCATTGCCTAGAGAAGTGGACATTTTCAGCAACTATGTATATTTTTTAACTGTTTGTTAAGTTTTCTTTTTTTTGTCATCTTATACTGTTTTTTATTTAAATTAATACTTTTAAGTGTATGGCGAATTGTCGTCAGCTTTAATTCCATGTACTGTCCTTCTCATTTGATACAATAAACAAAAAGAAACAAATAGTTACTTATTTAGCATTGATAATTAAAAGTAATAAATCTTTATAGCGGTGTACATAAATGCGACCTAGTCTAAATGACGAATCGGGTGGCAACAATCGTACAAAGAAATATCACAATTAATGGGAGGGGAGTATCAAAATATGCACATAATAGTGTGATACAATTTATGAACGACTCATAAATAATCAAATGCATTTTTTAATGTACACATGTATTTAAAAAATATATCATTTAAATATACCACTAAAAGATCAATATGAACCGTACAGCTGTAGTTAATTATTTGTGTCAACAGGAAAAAAGATTTCAAATCACTGGATTTCACATCCGTATTATTATTCTACATTAAATCAAAAGTAGGTACTCTATCCCTATGAATATAAACATTTCCGAAAATACCTATATAGAAATACGTATACTAAGAAATCTAACAATTAAAATTCCTCTATAGTTTTGTAGTTTTTTCATTGAGTACCTAGGTATATCAAAACAAGTTATATTATACAACAAAATTATTTGATGATATTTTTTATTTGAACTTTAGAGGACTGTAATTTTGTTGTATTCACTATACAAGGTTTGCTATGTTTTACAATTATAACAAAACCCCACAGTTGCAAAAAAAAAATGAAGGATATTTTTTGCTAATAAAAAGAGAGGTAATTTTAACGATTGGCCATAAAACGAATTAGCCAGTGATATAAAACCGAAAATATAAAAGGAAAATAGATATATTCTTTATTTATTGAAAAACTCATTAATTGTTTCATTTATCTTTAACATTAGGTATCCATTGCTCTGAAATTATCGCAAGTTATCGATCAACATTTTATCAACAAGCTTGTAAGCAATATGTATGTAGGTACATTTGAATTGTGAATACTTCATCGAGCGTCAATACCTACCATTTTCGAAATGGTAGATATGTGTTGCAGTATCCGAACAAAAAGCATAACTAGCCCCAATTGTAACATAAATAAGTTTCTTGTATCTTAAAAACTTGTTCGTCCTCTTTTTTACTATTTCTAAAAACATAAGATTGTGTGCTTGCAGTCAATATTTGAAATTGGAAAGTGTACGACATTTATTATATAAAAACAAATGAAATTCGTTCGAGCCGCTAGTGTTAGGTTAGTAAATATGAAAACAATATCTAAGAACCGGTTCAATGTATTATTCGGATGCTTTTATATGATAATTATCGTCTCGTTAAATAATGTCGTTTGTTTGACTACATCTGATTTAAACAATCGGTCATGAGCTCATGAGTTGCATTCTATAAAAAAAATAATTGGTCGAATTGTGTTACAGTTTAAAATACCTACCTATTTAATGGAACCTTGATAGGAAAACAGCAATTTTAGCAAGACATGGCAATTATTTGAGAAGCCAAAAAAGTATGACATTGTACCTACTGGCGATACGATTGCAATTGGTACGGATTTCCCATTTATTTTGCAGTTTATCGTTCAGGAAATACTCTTGTGTGTTGCGTAATGACATTTTGCTACGCCGAATTATTATATTAGCCTTTCATTTTTAAATTAAAGTTTGATCGCAAAAAATAACACTTCAAGCCGCCCATATTTCCGTTGAATATTTTTTATTAAATTCTTTTTTCAATAAATACAATGTTTCAATTGTGTCTGTATTTTATTTGAATAAATCCCAGTTTGACATTATCTCAGATTAAATTAAAGTTGTGCGTCATAGACAAAAGAAGATTTATCGTTTATATAATACTGCGGACCATATTTTAAATTTTGTTCAAAATTGGAACAACTCGGCTTGGTTTTATGCTATTCCGTAACCTAAAAAATATCGAAGGTTGGACTCGCGGTTTTAGTTATATATTTTTTTATCCGTTCTCAAATACTTACACCGAACGTACTATTTACAAAAAGGTTTAACGGTTCAGTCAACTCTAAACCGCTGATTGTTATAGAAAAAATCTGCTGGTAATTGCAGCAGAAAATTTTGGTTGTTTCAAGGATATCCAAAATTATTAACGACAAAAAATATAATTTAAACTGGGTTAGTCGGTATTATATTATTTAGGTTGGTAAAAAATCAATTAGCGCGGCTCTATTGTATTATATGAAATTAATGTTATACTTCAATTGTGTTAGGATGATAAAATATTCATGATGATTTCTGTTATCGTTTCAGGTGTGTCGTTAACAAGTTTAAGATGTGTTTATTCAGGCGAATCTGAACCCAACATCCTGCTCCACTTTTTTACACAACAACAATGTTTTATTATAAAATAAAATCAAATGTATAAAAACTTGTCTCAGGTGTTTTCAATGCTTAAGAACGCCGCTTCTTCCATTCCCGAGAAATATAATATTTTATTATTATACAACACAACAATACAACGAGAGGCACGATAAAGTGATTTTGCAACATGATAATGCTTGACCCCCCATGCAAATATTTAACAAACGGCGACAACACCAAATCGCATAACTTTTCTCAAAAAAAAATCAAGATCAATTTCACTATTAGCGACAGCTTTAGGTTTTCTGGTTTAAAGATATTCATTTTTTGGAAGATTTTCATGAATTTGTATCCAAATCTCAAGTATCTTTGATTTATATCTCATATAATAAATAAACTAATAAAACGAAACACTGTACAGCAATCCAGCAAACCAAATAGGCCAAGATATCACTGTTCAAAACCAGGATGGAAAACAGGCACATTAGATAAGAAAACTTTAAGAGGAATATTGCAATAGACCCTGACCTTCGTCGGTCTATTGTGCTCATTCAACTTATGGTGATTAGAAAAGAGATTCAACTGAGTATTCAAAAATCAGTCGAGGTGTAAAGATCAATCCAAAGTCTTATTAATTTGAGGCTAGTATTTTCTGATCGTTGAGCAAAGTTTTAAGTACATTATATATACAAGTTGAACAAGCTCTCTTTAAGACAGACAACCGGAAGTTCAAAATTTACAAAAAAAAATGTTAAATTATACAAAGATAATATTACGAATACTATTATTTCATATTTATAATTTTTCATAGGACCATATTGATTCCTGGTCCGTAGATTGTTTAACAGTGCTTTTCACCGCAGATATAATAGTAGAGTTAAATAAAGCCATCTAAATATATATTATACATAGATCAGTATGAAAATAAAACATCAAATAAAGCATGTACTACTATTGAATGTGATGATATCGTGCGACGCAATTTCATTGAAAATTATTCCACACAGGACCGTTTTTTTTTTAATCATCTAGTCTTATTCTGAGAAATTTTCTATTGGCAAATATGGCGAAGTAGATGCGTATAACTCGTAGAATAATTATATTTCCTAACATCTAACATGACAAGCTCTTTTTTACAATACAACCTTCCGATTTGTATTGGTGACATTGAAATTTTTTTATTTTTGGCAATGTGTGTATTAAAATTTTGATATTTTATTACCGCATTTAAGTCACATCCATTTACTTGAAACAAATTTATTCTTTAAGGGAAACATTTATTTTTATCCAGATTATGTTTTTTTTTTAATGAAACGATTAATAATTTAAAATAAACAAACTACATTTTTTTTTGGCAACAAGAAATAAGCGTTTGAAAAATAGTTTTCGAAAAAAGACTTCTAAAGAATCTGGATGTTGTTAAGAATCCAGATACCATTACTACTGATTTATGACATGTTAAATTAAAATTATAAACTATATCATTTTAATACAATTATTTGATCAATTTAACGACCACAGACAAGTGAAAATTATATATCAATGTCTTCGTTCTTGCATAGTTTCATTACATCTGTATTTAAATCGGTATCACTCATAATAACATACCAAAGCAGTATTTACAAAACAATCCAGTTTGAATGCCACAAATAATAACTATTATTCAATTTCAAATAATAAGTATTAGTAAATATAAAATTCATATATTTTTCATAACATATAATTTGATGTGCTTATTTACACACTAATATTGTATTAACATATGTACGGCTTTGTTAAATATCAATAATAAATTTGTACATATATTGTCCCAGAATTTGAGACTTCTGAAATGGAAAACGACGTTCAACATTAATTATGGGAAATAAACATTTTTTATGTTATAATATTCTGGATGCGAACTTGTTGAAATGAAGAAAAACATAATGGTATCAATCTTTGAAGCGCTCTATAGAAGTTGTGACTTCGTTTTTTAAATATTATATCAAACGAACTGGCGCATCGTTCGAGTGACTAGACTGGTGTACCTATGCGATAGCAGGCAAAATACATGCGGTCAAGTTATATTATAGGCTGTTTACCGCGATATCCTTTAGTTTAGTTACGTTTAGATACCTTCCGCAGCGGGTCACTGGACCGCCAAGGCAAATCAACTTTGTCGTACCTGCCTATAAGTAAATGCTTATCACTTTAACAGCAAGGCAATAAATAATTAACTTCTTCCAAGCCTAGTTGAATAACACAACATAAGAAATATATCAACACATCCGTGGATAAAAAATAATTATCATTTGAGGCTTATATCGAAGTGTCAACATAAATATATAAAAAAACGATAAAATTAAAAACGTCATTAAGTATTTAATAATTACTTAACCAAAAATTGTCTTAAAAATTTCAAATACTTTGTATTTACTGTCTACTTATATAATGAAAAACTAAATGTTCGACAATGTTTTTTTTTATAAATAAGACTGATAGTTATCGTTTGCAACTAACACTAATAATCGACTGATGCTACTTCGGAATAAAAGTTGACATTTAATCGATAAATTAGTAACATAATTTAAAAATGGATATCTAAATTTATCGGTCAGAATATTATGCGTATAAAAAGATTGGTATAAGATACGCGTCCAAATTGTGGTTATTTCTCAACCACTGACCTCAGACAATGTTTTAAACTTCAATATAATTTCATATTTCAAAATACAAGCACTTATATCAACTATCAAACCAGTTTTAGCAGTAGCGAATTTTAAATTACCCAATCTTAAAAGTAGTAAAGACGAAAAATTGTACTCACCCTGTGCCAGATCGATTGAGTGGTTGGCCATTGGGTATCAGTGTCTTCGACCACTCCTGAATCGTATTCAAGTGAAGGAACGGTTTCCGACGGATTTTTGGCCATGTGTATCAGCTTTGTTGTGTAATGATTGAGTCCAAAGAAGTCTGAAGTTCCCTTCACATATTCAATCTCCGCTGGGGAGAATTTTGCCAAGCGAGATCGACTGTAGCCTAACGCCTTACTCCTATCATCAATCAGCCTTTTGACGAGTTCAGGATAGTCTCCACAATCAGAGAAAATTGGATGGCTATACATGCCCAACTGCAAATAAATAATTCAATGAGAACTATAAAATTGTGAGGTAGCCGGTCTATCTCTTTTTTCGGATAAAGAAGGGAAGGAAGATTGGGGTCTAGAAAGAACATGACGTAAGCTATTAGTTTTCTCTACCACTCGTTTTTCAGGATAGAATAGATAGTGAGGAGAGTTTTTTACGTTTACATCACAAATTTACATATATTTTGGATACAAATTCGGTAGACAAACGAAAATCATTTAATTTATAAATTACTGTTCGGGTATTCGTATTCTTGACCACGCCACCAAGCTAAAGAGCAATGGTCAGATTATATGGAATAAAGGACGTTGACACAAAAATACACAAAAAAATACAAGTTCTAATGATAGATCAATTTTAATTATTACACGTCATATTTCCCCAATAAATCCGTAAGTGTATGTAACACCGGAAATTGAATAATACTTTTCTTATTTTACTTGCCATAAACGTTTGTATGATTCATGTTTTCGAATCAGTCGACCAACTATCCCCTATATTGTAAGTCAACGTTTATAGCGCATTAACCACTAGTGTGTGTTTATGGAAAAAAATAGTCCGGGATGTGGAAAGATAAGGTGAATTAAAATATAATCGAATCAATTTCAATCATGTGGTATATTTTTAATGCGCACAATATGTAATTTGTGGTATTTCCACATCCTTATTTCATAAATGCATATATCTGAATTTTCATTCAGGATTTGATAACGATTTCATTTCAATATCGATTATTATTATTATTTATATAAAATGCCTAAGAGTGTTCTTCATTTTACAACTTTGATAAATAATAAACTTAAAATATATGTATCGTTTATATTATACAAGCTTTATGTCATACCATGAGACTCAAAAATATTCGATAAAACAAACATTCTAATATCGAACGTTATTGTATTCGAATATTCGAATAATATAATGTGTAAATTTCATAATGTGCATTCATTGTGCTTTTCGTAATTTTGGCGAGACGTACTATTAATTGTCAACATATTATACTAATTATCAGCACATGTCTTAAGACTCTTTGGTTTCAGTAGCATGATACAATAATCGAATTATACTATTTTACATTTATATGAAGATATAATGTTCCGTTGAGAAACATTTTTTCGTATGCCCAGGATTAATATATATAAATTATGCAAACGAATAATATCCGGAGAAGTTATAGAATATCCGAATATCAAAAAAAAAACAAAAAATATTCTAATATTCTGTTGGAATCCTTGGTCAAAACGCAACTGGATCGGCACAGCAAGTGAAAATTTCCATTCATTCTCATATTAAATTTCCACCGTGGATTTAAAGTACATACACAATATCAAATAAATCAATGTGAATAGCACCAGTGCTGTTGAAATGATTATTGAGATGAAGCGTTCACCATTCTTCACACCTATACAAAAAAGAATAATCTTACGTGCATCTGCATGTATATTTCAGAAGCAGCAATATCCTCAGACGAATTTGTTCGCGGTTCCCCCCAATAAGTATCCATCGTTATTCCAATTGTTCCTGTAAATAATATTTTAGTTATTTAACTAAATTAACATTAATCAATGCAACACGTTTGAATGAATGCCTGAAGATGACGAAAGGTGAAACCATGACCGTTAGTGACAAAACTTATGAATGATTACAAAATGTGAACGATTAAACACCAAGCATTATGATTTCGATATTAGAATGTTCCTTTTTGTTAAAATAACACAAAAGTAATACGATATTATGTCGACTGTGGAAAGGAAAAAGGACGTAACCCACAGTTTTTCCAAAACAGGTTTTTTTCGATTAACACAATGTATCAAGCATACACGTTCTATCAAAATTATACAAGCTGCAATCGCCGAATTAGTATCTAAATTTAGCTTTTTAGTTTGAAAGAGATGACCTTGTAAAAAATTAAAACCAAAAAAAAAGACTGAAATAAAGGTTTTTCCTGGACAATTGTTTTGATTGATATTAGGTTTTGTCAATTGAACACCAGTTTAGAAGTCTCCGTGCACTTCATTGTTGTGTATAATTCACAATTTGCATATGGCCCAAAATCATCATAACACGTTTTTCCGCCTCCTGTAAAATTTGATATGTGTGGGTTACGTCCTTTTTCCTTTCCACAGTCGATGTGGTGCAATAATATCAGATAATTTGTAAATAATAGAAAAGATTGCTTTTCGTGACATTTATTTTAAAAATATTAATTAATGTTAATTTTCTTTACCGTTTTGTTTTTGACGGAACTCATCATCATACATGTGGTAGACTCTGGCGTGCGCCAAAATATGATGATGTGCGCAAAGATATTCTCCGATACCTGGAGAATTCAAAAGGGGGGCCATATAAGTGTCCCCGTATCCAAAATGGCAAGTCTGATGAGGCTCATTTAACGTTATCCACATCTTGACACGATCCCCAAACAATTTAAAAACTACTCTTGAAAAATCTTCAAAATAGTCTACAATCAAGGGATTTGTCCATCCCCCGAAGTCTTGCAGTCTCTGTGGCAATTCCCAGTGATATATTGTAGCCATGGGAGTAATATTGTATTTCAATACTTCGTTAATTAAATTGTTGTAGTAGTCGACGCCATCTTGGCTTATTTTATCGTCGAACCCACTGGGAAATATTCTCGACCACGAAATCGAAAAGCGGTAGATGTCGAGTCCCATGTCGTAAACGAGTTTGACGTCTTCTTTGTAATGATGGTATGAATCTGCTGCGACATCGGCGGTACTATGGTCACGGACGACTTCCGGTCTTGTATGGACTTCATGATCCCATATACTTTCCGCCTTATCTGAAAACGGACGTTTGTATTTGAAAAACCTTACATCGCAAGGTCGTTAATTATATTGGTTTTATTGAAAGCGCCGATATGAATTAATTATTTTGAATAACATTTTTTTTCATTTTCCATTTGATGAGATCGTTTATTTAACGTATAAAAATATGACATTTTTTATATAGTTTACGTCGCCTTCCGCATACTCGGTATATTATTTATGACCCCATAGATGTAATTAACTCATAATACTATGATATCGATATGGAACTATTTTTTACTACCACGATAATGTAAAAATAAATAAATATAAATTGTAATGTTAAAATAATCGTTTAGTTGATGTAAATTGATTAAATTAGTAAGAATCTATTATTTCAATTTATACGATAACATTAAGAAATAACGATTTCGACAAAAATATTTTTCTATTTTGTTGAATAGAACTGTCAAATTCGTAATATGACGCATTTCAGTATTTCTTCGTAAATATTTACTTAAAATCAAAATAGTATTACAATGGCTATAAAAACAAAAAATAACTTATGAAACATGTTATGTGACGCACTATTTTTTTTTTCACTGGAACAACTCAATTTTATCTCGTGTAACCCATCTGAATTTTGTCAAAAGTTAATAGTGTCAAATTGTTTTTCGTCGAAGCTGCACTCGCGTTCTTGAGACCGTAAAAATATTATATTATATACCACAATAAAATTTGATTAATATCTGTACATCAAATTCTGGGGGTGGTAGAGCCGTACTCCAATTTCCCTTTCAACCACAATAAAAGTACCGGTATTTTGGTAACTTTTTTTTAAATCCATAACATCTGCGAATTTTCTAAAATTGACGTTTTGTCGAAGAATTTATTCCTAGGAATAAATTGTTCAATCTAAACTACAAATGTATTCAATATTTTCAATAAAGTAATTCAGATTGTTTGCACTTATGTATTTGTATGTATTTTTAGAACTTTATAAGCTTTTAAGCCCATTTATTGAAATAATTCATCCATTAAAAATTATAATTCACTAAATTTTTGTGTGATGCAATCCCTGTTCCAGATTTTTTTGTAAACGAATATAAGTTTTTTGCGAGTTAGTTAAACCGAAAAATATAATATAGCTAGAAGACTATAATTTTGTTTCATCGCCGTCGAATTGCAAATGTATCCATTGATGACAAAAAGTCAATTTTATTTGTCAATATAATCCAAACTGGATTAGGAAATTGGTATGGGCTACTCTAATTTTCTTACCACTTTGATTCCAACCTCCTTCCACTTGAATAGATGAAGTCGCCACTCCAAATTTGATTGTGTCCGGAAAAGCATATTTACTTACTCGAGCATCGCACCATCTTTGGATCAAATACGAAATCAATTTTTAAAAAACTTACACCGAGAAGGTTCACTGTAATATATAAATACTTAACCATTGATACATAATTTCATAACACAAAATAACAATTATTGATAACTTTGTCTACACTTCAATAAAAGTTTAATAAATTAAATTTTAATTTTAAAGTCGCAGGATAATAACATTTTTTTGTGAAGTTATTTATGTAAACTTCAGTTAATACGATACATGTAAATAATCAATTTAAATATGTACATGCAAGGAATTAATGTAAAATATTGACAGACGCAAAAATTGGTCTTAAACGTTTCGTACTTCCTGCGTATTGTAAGATAACATTTTTTGCTGATTATCATTTGTTCTAGTTTATAAGTTCACAGATTCACTTTATCTCGGTCGTGAGCATGCAAACGTTTATTCAGTTGACTTATTTATACTCACACGGCAATATTGAGTATAAATTATAGTTGCCTTCGAATGAATTACAGTTTCATACTTTAAGCAAAGAATAATTGTCGTATCAGTAAAATCGCCGCGGCGAGTAACTAGAATATAATATAAATTCTTAATTCTTACCTTCATAGTAAAATTACAACCATGAAATACTGGGAGTTCATTTTTATTGAAACACGAAAACGACGGAAAAAGATTAAATGTCTTCATTCGATGTTCTGTTAACAATGAAATCACGAGATTATGAAAAAAAAATGAGTATTTTTCTCTGACATATAATTACAGTGCTTGGACAACCGGTTATAAATTTTATTCAATGAACACACAGCGAAGAGGAAATATTTTCCGTTTATTAAAACCATTGTGTTCCCGACGTCATTGCTATCAAGAATATCCAGTATACAATCTATGTCTTGATAATTGGATATGAAATGAAAAAAATGTTTTTTTTATCCTTAAATGATAATTTTATCTAAGATGAAGAAAAGTTATTAGAAAATATTGTTACATAGTTTTTGCTACAAATTTCTCATATTTAACCGATAAATACTGAGGTAAATTTTACGTAGCGAATAATCATAAAAATCATTAGTTAATGGTTACTAATTAAACTCGACAAGAGAATTAGGTGCCACCCACATTCTTCTCATTCAGAAGGAGGAAATTGTAAAGATCATCCATAGAAAAGATGGGAATGGATCCCAACAAAACCCGCTGATGCAAACACCGACCGAATCAAGAAACCTGAATCAAGAAACTGGAGACACTTTAATCGTAAAGTTTCTGAAATATCTTCGCATTGGATTTATTATTTATGTTGATGATACTGATTCTGTTGTAATTCATTGCCAATGGGGAGCTTATTATTAAACATGTCTACCCGCTAGAAACAGTGTGTTTGCTGCGAAAGCAGTTTTTAAATAGCACATTCATCGATTTTTTAAATGATAACAAATAGCTTCATCGGTTTATTTTATTTGACCTCAGTGAGCGATGTGTGTGTCAGTTCAATGTCAAAAAAAAAATAGTATTATATAGAAAAAAAATGTTTTTAAATTCTTCGTTACAAGATGGCCTATCATGGGTAGTTATTTTTATTTGAGTTGAGGAAAAAAAACAATTATAAATACTATCACGACCTAAAAAATCTTAATGCTAAAATTTCACTGGGAGGATTATAAACAAGAATATGGGCAGTTTCAGTTTTTTTTATGAACGGACAATATTTCGAATGTTATACAATTGTATTTATTTATTTACCTGGCTATTAAAAATATTGCCATGAAAAGTTTCAAAAGTGAGTATGCTCGAATACCCATCTTGAACACTGTAACTTATACTGTAACACAAAAACTAATGCTGTATTTAATAGCAACTGTCATTGCCATTGCCCAGAGCCGGTGCTAGACGAGTTCTACGTTTTCCGCGGAGCCCGGCCACGCGCTTCAAAGATCCTGCGATTGGAATAAAAATCTTGAAACTCAAAAAAGTACTTCAATAGTTAAATCATAATGGTTGAGTAACGCTTGTAAACTACTCGTTAATGTAATAATGTGGAATTTGTGATAAAATGAAAATAAACTATAAAAAAAAACAATAAAACATATTTGACTGAGAAAAGGGAGGTGTTAAAAGGTTGACAAGTAATAATTCAGACATGTATAGAATTAAATATAGTTGAATTCTGATATGTCTCTTAATATTGTAGAATCCGCAAATTCAAATAAAAACAGGTTCATTCAACCTAAAAGTGTTGAGAAGATTTTACTTGAATAGAATTATTGATGCGTCCCAACTATTTTAATACCGAATAGTAAAAAAGTATAAAAATAATTCCGTAAAAGAATACTACCTCACCAAATTTATTTTAGGAATGCTATCATTTCACTCTCACTCGGCGATCGTTTTCAAGTTTAATGCATTTTTCTCTTCTTCTTCGGGGCCGAGTTAAAAATCCTGAAATTCTCATGACTATAACTTACATGTTTCCAATTTATTCATACTTGGCCGAAAGCATAAACAAACAATTTTGTTTCATAAATCTTGTTCTTCACGTAGTCATATCAGTTACCAGTTTCAAGGGCTGTTCGGCTGATCAATGCATTGCCTAGAGAAGTGGACATTGTCAGCAACAATCTTTTTGAACTGTTTGTTACGTTTTCTTTTTTATTTTGTGTGCTAAAAATATACTTTCTTGTTTTCTAATTGTATTATGTATTGTATTTTAATTTTAATTATATTAATTGTCAAGTACATGACGAATTGGCGTCAGGTGTAATGCCATGTACTATGCACTGTCCTTTTCATTTCAATAATTATTAATGTACATAACAGTACATATTACATATACTAAAATAATACTTTAAATAGTACATAAAAAAAATGTAAGAAAACGAGCATAAAATATATAATAAAAGTTACATATATTTTAATTGGAAAAATGTATATTTTAAAAATAATATGACATTAGATGTTTTACATTTAAAATTCGTTTTTAATTAAGCTTTTATATATTATTTCTGCTGTTGAAAATACCTTTATTGTAAAAAGTGTTACAGCATGTCCAACATACCATTATTTTGTTTTAATGTTTTGATATATTTGAATCTTTTTTCAGATTTCACACATCCTAGAAAGCATTTAAATGTTTAATCTTTGGATAACAAACTTAGATTAATTGCTTTGAAAATATTTAGTACGAAAGAAATAGTCTCATTTTTAGTTGAGTATCAAAAATATTTATTAGACTTGGGAACATTTCCACCTAGTTAACATATTAAAAATACTATTCGAATTCTTGCCCTAATGTTTGAATACACGAAAAGTTAAAAAAAGATCTTAATATATTCGAATATTCGATCGGCATCCTTATAACGCACATTTATAATAAAATAGTATAACTTTTGGAAGGCCCTGCAAATTTTAAAACATAGCCCAGCCAAATTTCAAGCCGGCACTGCTATAGCCTATGGGTTTTTGAGCGTAAATTGATAAGAGTATTAATATTAGAATGATAAAATTAAAATGTGGAATAATTTATTACTCATGTGCTTAAGTCCGTTACAGTTAAACCACTGTAGCACTTACCTTGGACGCCCTGAGTTCATATTTGCAGCAAGTAATTAAATCATAAATTTTAAATTAATAGGTGATCGTCCAATTGTTCAGTTGATTTTTTTAAATTTAAATTATTTTTATGGATTAGGTTTTAGACTGGAGGTGCATAGTGGAATTTCAATATAAGATTTGAAGTATTTCATCATTTCGGCATCTTCATGCATTTAAGTATTCGGATGAACTTGAACTGACGCTTAGTAAATAGTTTTAATAGTGTTAATAAAAATGTTTTATTATTTTTATTATAATGCCATCCCACCAAGTATTGACAGTGAACACAGGGGTGGGCTGGAGGGGGCTCGGGGGGGCTCGCGCGAGCCCCTTGTTAAATTTTACTAAGGCCGGCGGGGCCCTTGCTAATTTTCGAGAAAACAATTTTCTCAGATCAAATTAGTACATAACTGAAATTTCTAACATATATTATTTACGACAATTTCAGTATACACAATACTTGGTACATTTATAGACATTGATGAGTTTACGGTAAATTGCATATTGTTACAATATTAAAAGTGCATTAAGTAACAATCTATTGATTATTTAAGCATTACATATTATTGCATAGGAGTGATAAAAAAAAATACTTCTTCCCCAGAACACCGAGAATTGCTCTTAGATTAAGCGAGCCCCTTGTTATCGTATTGGCAGTCCACCACTGAGTGAACACCTTGAAAGTGATATAGTTAATAGTTTAATACGAGAATAATTATACTGCCATAGAGCTTAAAAGTTGTTGTTATAGTATATATTTAGTTGAATATTTGAAATATATTTAACTGTACCTTTACACCCCGTGTAGTATTATAATTAATTAATGAAAGCCTAGATGACGCAAGAAACTCAAGGATTTTGCTGCAAGAACACATTGCACGTGTGGCGTTTGTGTCGAAAACATCGTCATAAAACTTACCTTAGATATGTTTGCAGAGCGGATTTAATTGTCATACTTTAAAACTATGTATGATTAGTTAATATAATATGTAAAACACATACCCAGCTATTTATAAACATTTAGTATGTTAATATAAAATTTAATTTTATACCTTTGTTACTCCACTTGTATTTTTACAAATTATGTTTAAAGCCTTTCAATGTTCTGTTTGATGATGCATCTTAAAGAGGCTAAATACGTGTCTGAATTAATTGTATCACAATAAATAGAAAAATGAAGTTATCAAGTTTAATTTTATATTAAAAAAATGAACTTCCACAAAGTTACCGCCGAATCAATCTAAAATATTAAGTGTATTTTCCACTAGTAGATGGAAAAAACTATGACCACTATTTACCAAAATATATCGATTTCGATACGAGATGGTGTTAAAAAAGCAGCGTATTGATTCTGCAAAGGTGACAATGAAACCTTTTGAAGATGATTTACCACGCTTGACATTGATGAAGAGGCAATTGTAATCCAATTAGAAGAACGATTTCACTGTACTCAAGGCAGCGGCGGGCTGCTAATATCTTAACAAGGGGCTCGGAAAATCTCAGCCTTGATGCCTTTACACTATAGATCAGGGGTGGGGAACCTTTTCTTCTGTTTTCTGATTCAACATAAGGGCGCAGTAAAAATTGACTAGGGAATCTTTGGCCGGAAACAATTTCATGCGAATTTCTTAAGCCCAAAAATTTGCGGATTTCCCAAAATTACCATCGTAGGACCTTTTTTTAGGTCTTCTAAGGATTTAGACATCGAAAATCTCAGGAATTCACGAATTTACAAAAAAATACAGAATTACAGAATTGGTCACAAGGCCGCACCAAAGTAGCCAAAAGGCCGCAGGTTCCCCACGACTGCTATAGATGATACGTCTTCGTATTACAATTGAACAGAAATTGCAGTTAGGTGCTGATTTGATCTGAGACGAATGATTTTCTTAACTTAACAAGAGGCTCGCCGGACGCACCGAATTTTAACAAAGGGCTCGGGCGAGCCCCCCCGAGCCCCCTCCAGCCCACCACTGACTCAAGGTATAGCAGACGAATTTAATTATTTGACGGGATAGTAAGATACTATTAATAGTAAGAAACCAAAGTTAACCGTATTATATCGGTACCATGTTTAGACATAAAAAATATGATAAAACAAAACCCGAGATAAAAACAATATTTTATCGTATTTATTTATTAATTTAATATTAAAGATTTATATATAAATTTATAATATATGTAATCACTGGAAGGATTATTGTAAAAATTCTAGAAGTTTATTTAACGATTTTTAAGTTACTTATGATTCAAATCCACCTTCCCAAACTATCCACTAAATCAAAAAAGTTTTAAAAATCTTAATTTTTTTATAAAAAAAACCCCGCACTTAACAGCATATTTATTAACGATATTTTTTTATTTAAAAATATATATTTTGTTTTTATACATATCATATTCTGTTTAGTCCGGTTTCCATTATATCATAATATGAATACAGTTCTGAATTAGTCCTTAAACATACTTAACACGACGTCGTACTTAAGCGCTTAGGGCAGACATGGGCAACCTTCTAAGTCTGGGGCCAAATTATCATTCAGACTCCGAGTCAAGGGCCGGACCAAATTATTAAACATAATAAAGTAATATTAAATTAAATAAAACACGTTGCTACGTGTTCTATATATTTTTATTCATATAATGAACTTGTCATCTCCATTACTTAATCCTTTCCTGGAATTATTAATTTCTTTCTCTATTACTTCGCCGAGATAAATCAGGTCCGGACAAAATAGCTCGGCGGGCCGGTGGTGGCTTAGGGCATTGAGGAAGGAGTCACCAAATTTTTTCCATTCATAAGTTGACATGTACCATAAGGTATCCAATCCCGGAGCCTTTTTGTGATCCCGGGATTTCGGGATTGATTAATTTTCAATCCCAGGTTTCAAAAACTCAGGAATCTGCCGATTTGCCGAAAATGTTTTTTTTTTTTTTAGCTCTTCCAAATCCAAAATCGTATACATTTTCGGGATTTACTAAAAAAATTTCAATCCCGTAACCCCGGTATCGCGACCATACCAATCCCGGGATTTCGGGATTACAAATTGGATGGTATTACGGGATTGGAGAGCCTAATGTGCCATTATATATCTTACACAAACTACAAATGAAACGTTTAGCCATATTACGTAAAAAAAAAATACACTGGAACCTCTCATATATATATCTCAATATGCATACGAGCAAAATAAAATATGAAAAAAATGCTCCATTAACGCGGAAAGAGGAATTCTTCTCTTCATATCACTCACTAATACACCGAGACTTTTCGAAGAAGCTTTGTCCAGAGAGCGTTTTCGAATGTGACTTTGAGGGATTTGAGCCATCTTTAGTTGACGAAATTATGTTTTTAATCACTACCATGGGACTGGAGGTGAATAACAATCATATGAATGATCTTGTGGAAGAGCACAGCCTAGAGCTTACCACCGGAACGCTTATGGAGCTTAATCGTGTTTTACAGCATGGAGGGCAGTGGCGGTTCCTGACCTAAAATCTTGGGTGGGCTAGAGAAAAGCATATTTCCACTTCACCTTATACATTAATTTACAAGCAAATTAACAAATACTACGACACTTGCAGTAGTATGAATGCATAAATTATTATATAATATAATCAATGCTAATGTAACTAAGAAATAATAGAATACGGAATCCTTAAATTCGTCTCTTTCAAAGTGAAATAACAAATACCTACTAAAAGCAATACAGAACTGTCACACTGAAAGTCAATACCTGTCACTTTCATACAATACAACGATATTGGTTTTGTGTTT
The DNA here is from genome assembly GCA_031772345.1 of Himalopsyche anomala. Taxonomy (NCBI): domain Eukaryota; kingdom Metazoa; phylum Arthropoda; class Insecta; order Trichoptera; family Rhyacophilidae; genus Himalopsyche; species Himalopsyche anomala. The sequence goes on from CM062821.1 coordinate 24,461,330, forward strand.
CAATGCATAAGTATGCGTAATGGGCAGATTGTGTTAAGCCCCCAACGATCAACAGAAGCTTGACAGATTGAAACACAATCGTTTGTGATTGATGACGTTTTCGTACAAATACAAAAAAATCTAATCGTGCTTGATTGCGCCCCAGTGTAAAGAAATATTGTCTGTGGTTACGGGCTAAACATCTAATAGCCCCTGAATGGTGCTGCCAGGCTGATGTGACGTTACCTTTTCCCTGTGAAGTATTTATAGGGTTATTGTTTTTTTTATGCCGGCTCAGTTTAAAATTGTTATACAAAACACAATCGAGAATATGATTGTAGGTAGATGTAACATTGTCTTATATTGACAGAGGAAAATTAAAACGAAGATATTATATTCATTTGGGAAAGGTTAGTTACGCTTATAAATGTATTTATTTTGTTCAGCGGCCGAATTGCTGTTCATTTTTATTCAGCCATCTTAAGTTTTGGGTATAAAATGCAGGTCGGGCTTAGCCCACCTAGCCCAGTACCTAGAACCGCCACTGATGGAGGGGAGTCGGACAGTGGAGAAGAAGGTGGCAATGCAACAATCTTCTGGCGCAATAAGAGAAATGCCGAAAGCATCGGAAACGGTTGCATTGCAAATTGAAAAGCATTAACCTACTTGGCGGTGGCTATGCACCCGTTGAATTTATGCAACGTTAATCCTGTATTTGTATCCAGCGGTGGGCTGCCAATACGTTAACAAGGGGCTCGCTTAATATCAAAGTAATTTATCAGTCATGTGCAGTTATATGTAATACTTTTAAATAAGCAAACGATTGTTACTTAATACACCTATAATATGCAACAATATGCAGTTTACCATAAACTAATCAATGTAAATGGCTAAAAATGTACTACTGTGTATATTGGAAGCTGTCGTAGATAGTGTATGTCAGAAATTGCAGTTATGTATTAGTTTGATCTGAGAATATTGTTTTCTATTAATTTAACAAGGGGCTCGCCGGCCGTGGTAAAATCTAACAAGGGGCTCGTGCGAGTCCCTCCGAGCCCCCTCCAACCCACCTCTATTTGTATCCCATTTTCACCAAATTTTGAAGTCACAAAAACAAATGCTTCTAGGCAGCTTTCTAGTAAAAACGAATTAGGTGTGGTTATAGGTTTTTATCAACGTATGAGTAATCTTCTTTGAATAAACACTACAAATACATTTTTTTTATATGGGTTTCTTTTTGCTTAACGAATGTTTCACATTACGAGTTACATTCTGGAACGAATTATGCTCGTTATGCGAGGTTCCACTGTACTAACATTTGTTAGTGCAGACGACAAACCATCTACCTACCTGTTACCTACAATAAATCTCACAAACAATATGGTGCTCTGAATCGCACGCTTTTTTATTGTGTTAAAGTCAGTTAGTTGAACAGTGAATAATAAACCACGGAATACCACTTAAAAAATGATTTAGAGCACACTTTAAAAAAATGCTTATCTATACACATTCATATAGAAATATTTATGATGAAACGGAATACACTAATAATAAAAAATCAGACATCGTTTATAGGGCATCATAAATATGAATAAAGGTAACTCAAACGTATTATCGGCGTGCTTAAAAATAATCATCTTCTATATATATAAAACAAAGTGGGGTTATTTACACCACGTATATCTCGAGAATTGCTGCACGGATTTCAATGATCTTTGATTTATTAAATTCGTGTCCGCCTAGAATAGCAGAATAAGCATTAAAACATCGGAAAAATATCACGGGAAAGAAATTATAAAGAAAATTAATATTCTCATATAGTTTTCAAATGACGAACACTTTCAAATAATGAAAATGTTGTTTTATGCTGGGTTTGGGTAGATGACACTAGATGGCACTGACACGATTGACTTTTAAATAATTTTAAATTTAGAGTATGGATTAGAATAAAAAAATCGATGATATGAAATGAAAACGAAAGAAAATCGGATAATATTGAAATAAGGTTATGTTTATAATTAGGTATCATACATTTTTTGACAACAATATTACGATGTTTGCACGAACGTTGCTCTACTCTACGATGCCACGTTATTACACTTGGACGCTACATCGAAGACATTTTAATGACGAAAGCAAGGCGATGCGGTTCCTGATCACCCGAATGACTACTGATGCTCTTGGTTGCATGTACACATTTTATCCGAAAAATAACGAATGCTTCTACTTGCATGTCAACAGCTCAATTTGCTTGAAAATGATACTCATTGGGACACGACAATCGCTGAAGAAATTCTTTCTGAATCTCCAAGTCAGATACGCACATTATTTTCTATAATTATTTTGTCGTGCTTCCCATCGAATCCATGTGAACTGTGGAACAAGTACAAGGAAGACATGTCGGAAGACATTTTACATCAAATTCGTGTCAGTTCAGGGAATCCCGATCTCGAGATGAATGAAGAGATACATAACCAGGCTTTGCTTTAGATCGAAGATATGTGTTACCTCATGTGCGGCAGTTTGTTAGTCAAGTTAGGAATGCCAACACCAGATCGTAGAATGAACGACGCTTTCAATCGAGAATTGGAACGTGAACTTGAATATGATCGAGATGCATTGAACCAATCAGTTCAAACGAATGTACCACTGTTGAACCACAACAGACGGAAGTCTACGATACGTCAATGAATGCAATTGATGATGGAAATGGTGGCTTATTTTTCCGGCATTTTCCGCCCGGTGGAACTGGGAAGATATTCCTCATGTCATTGATTATGGCCACTGTTCGTGCGAGATCCGAAATTGCTGTAGCAGTTTCTTCTTTTGGAATAGCGGCCACGTTGATAAGAGGATGGCGAACGGCTCATTCAGTGTTGAAATTGCTGTTAAACCTTTAAACGACAGAAAAACTGACATGCAAGATTGCGAAACACTCAGCAATGACCAAAGTTTTGGTAGCAAGTAAAATCATCACCTGGGATGAATGCACAATGACGCACAAACGCGCATTGGAAGCACTCAATCGAACTATAAAAGATCTGTGCAATGACTCAAGATGTTTTGGAGACGCAATGATTCTACTATCTGGCGATTTCCGCCAAACACTACAAGTCATTCCAAGATCGACCGCTGCTGATGTAATAAACACTTGCCTAAAATCATCGACTCTGTAGCACTATGTGAATAAACTTAAGCTGACGAAAAACATGCGAGTTGTATTTCTAAGCGATCCATCTGCCGAAGATTTCTCCAAGCAATAGCTGACTACCTGTAACGGCCGTGTTCCTGTCGACGAATCGAACGGATTGATTTCGTTTCCGCCGATTTTTTGCAATTTTGTCTCATCGAAGGACGACCTCATCAACAAAGTGTTCCCGAACATCATTGCTAATCACAATTAATTGAGTGAACGAGCAATTCTTGCAGCAAATAGCAAAGATGTGGATCATTTTAACTTCACAATTCAAAATCAAATCGTTGGTCCAATGCATTATTTTAAATCTATCAACTGTGCCACGTGAATTACATCATTTCAATGTAATTAAAATACTTTTCATTTTGAATTTTGCACATTTATTGAACATAATTCATTTTGAGTATTCATTCAAAATGAATCTAATTCAGCCAATAAATTCACACAACATTAATTGATTCTGAGGCGGTACGAAGTTCGTTGGGTCAGCTAGTAAAGTATAAAATTGTGTTTCAAGATTATTTATTTGTATATAAGCAATAAAATATGTAGGTATATGTATGCCCATTGTGATTATTAATTATACACAAAATTGAATCTAAATTGAACAATGAGACTCGGTTCCTAAAATTTTATTCCACACTTGTCTAGTAAACTAAACAATTATTGCTTTTTAAGAGTGGCCCGAAGTGATACCGGTTCATCTTGTTGAGGCTGTTCTTTAGTATCATAATTATCAGATCACCTACATGTCGAAGAATTTGATCCTTCAACTCAGTCTTCTTGCTTTTCTACGGTTGTTAATTCAATATTTATATCATAATATATATTGACCCAAATTCACGCAACACTCAAGCACACAGTGTAATGAAATATATACAGATTTCATCATATAGGATTGGTTTCTATCAAATGTAACAAAATTACATTATATTTTGATGCAGTTTATTTGTTTTATCCTACATAGGTAAATCATTTTAGAATATATGTTTTACCAGAAAAAGTTGAAACACTGCTTGAAAAACTGTGACAACTTTCTGCTTTTCACAATTAAAATCTGTAACGATTTATATTTGAAAGCAATTGATTGCAAAAAAATTTTTTTGTCTCCTTTATGAAATGAAAAAATTCTAACTTTAAAATCAGTATCAGAAATCACCACGCTATAGCGGTTTTAGCTTAGCATCACTTTATTTATTTTTATTTACTCGCAATTCAAATAGTTAAATTGACCTAGTTAAAATCTCAAACAATGATAATTATGTGAGTGGCTTAGCATTTATGAGTTGTTACATTTTAGAATTTTTAAACAAAAATTATGTTATTTGCGCTCTAATTAAAATTTTGAAATAAAAATTATTTGGCTTATCAAAAAGTACTATTTTTTAATTATTCTTACTAGCTCTCGCTGCTATAGATAGCTGGCTGGTGCTCTCATTGTAGAGGCCTCGAGTATACAAAAATTAGATTAGATTTTCTGATTCACAGTAATGTAAAAAAAACATGAAACTCTTAAATTATTGTCAAAAATATTATTCATTGAAATTTATTTATGAACCAAAAAAATTGCCACTATCACCTTGTAGGTACTGTCTTTCTTTATGCCACATGGTGAGAGTTAATTAAAATTGTAAATTTCCGGTCCCCTTAATTACGAATTTAAAAAAGAAACATACTGTAGCACAGCCAATAAGTGTCATATTCAATCTCACGTGCCCACTCTAATGTTTTATATTTCGGTGCTACTCGCTCGCCCCCTTTTCATTCACCCAACATTTTTCCTTATTTGTTTTCTGTTATTTGTCTCATCACCCTTTGATAACAAGAACCTCCCAGATATGATCAATCAATTTATTAATTCGCTTTCAATATGACTAACTACATTTTTCTGTTATGAATAAAGAAAATTATCACGTTTTAAGTAGTATTGATGGCTGTGATACTGTAATACCTTCCCAACCACAACCATGCGATTTTTTCAATGAATTGGAGATAGTGACCTCTTACCGGTTCTAGATATTACTATCACGTGAGGTTGATCTTTCAACCAATCGATATGTTCTGTTTTAACAGCAGACATGATAAAATGTCTCCCAACATCCAAAAAAAGTTCTAAAAACATCTAATTTGATTACTTAAAATCTATATATAAGAAATGTTTAAGGCTGTAAGCACGTTTATTGTTAATGCAACATGCAAAAATATTCATTGAGGATAAAAATAAAAATGTGTGTCAAACTGTATCAAAAATGTTTATATTTGTTATCTTGTTTCTTCTTTGGTATCTAGTATTTTGAAATTTAAAAGTTATATCGTTACTGGTAGTCCCCGACTTAAGACGATTCGCACTTACGACTGAAAAATAATTGCATTTTTAAAAAAATTAATTGCATCACGGGGAACCATAGCAGATGCATGCGTAAAGTAAGATGACTTAACAAGGATGATGCAATACATATTTGCTCATAGATAAAAAAAAATTAACAATATAAAAGTAATATAAAAATGATTTGTTTTAATACATCTTGCACATCAAATGTGATCTATGTGACTCTGGGTACATTCTGGAATAATCGATAAAAACTGTTTAAAAAAAACGAAACGAAAAAATAACACTTCTATTTATGCAAAAATTACGGAAAAAAAAAATATTTAATTCAGTATAAAACTACATGTATTGCAAATATTTACTATTTTGAACATGAAAATGGCATTTTACTACATTTTTTGAAACATTTTTAAAACTAAGTAGCTGTCAAAATATTTTATTCAAAATAATTTAAATTTAATAACTAGGCAATAGTTTAGTCACTGGTGTCAAATTAAGAGAATTTAATAATGAGATTCCATTATCACAACATGTATGTGAATGTTATGGACATAAACAGTGAAGTCAAATGTGATTTTCACTTCGACAACAGCCAAGACGTGTATAAGGCGGAAACAATTATGACTACTGTAAGTGAAATTATAGATATTAAATAAGAACCATGTGACCATATATGCGGTACAAGCCATGTATTAAATATGGTGCATGCGCAGTATATACACGGTTTATATTTAAATGCAAATTTTCGAATGATGGCACATAGTTTGTTTTAATCTCCTTTATAATATTGTATTATTAAATGGTTCATACTTTAGAAGGCGGAGAAAATAAAGGAAAAAACCGTATTTTTAACTAATTTTGGTAAAATCGTCATATATACTATATTTGATGTGCAGCGACGACATATTTTGAACAAAATTCGACTTATGACCAAAGCTCGGAACGTATCTTGGTCATAAGTTGAGGACTACCTGTATTATAATATTTCACTTCCATTGTCTTCAGAAAATACTGAAGGGATTTATTTTTCACTTATCGATAGTTTATAATATTTATATTATTGTCTCATACATGAAATTAGAAATCGAGAAGAATCAGAAAATTTAAGTAAAAAAAAACAAACACGTGGAAAACTAGTTTATATTTTTACCAACACATAATGTAACATACATTGACAAATGAAGGGCAGGGGTTAAGAAAGATCCTTCTAATATATCATTAAATTCTATAGCTGTTATTTATCTCGATGTGTTACAAAATGTGACAGGCGCTTAGGCAATTGGCCGCCTTTTTCCGCCCAGATTCACCGCTGCAGGCAGTCGCCCGCTTTGCTTGCACGCAACACCGGCACTGCGAGTCACATTTTGTAACACAACAAGTGGAATAACAATGTTATCAAAATATTTTTTATATTAAAATTAACTTCCACAGAGTTACCATTGAATCCATTGTATATTTTAAAGATCCTTCTCACAATCATTTTGTTCCAGGCAATGAGAAAAAAAAATTATTAGCACTGCTATATTATTCAGTTAAAATAGAAATTATCATACATGACTGTGGTCTTAATTTTAATGAAAAATTTGGGCTCCTGGGTTTTTTTTTATATTTACAGGCTCTTATAGAATGATCAATGTACAAGGGGTGTGATCTTTCGTTGTCGGATGGTTTTTCAATGATTTCAATCTTTTCTTTCTAGGTTCAAAGTTCAGACTGATTTTTATTATTTTTTTCATGTTTGTATGCCATTTGATAGCTTACAAAAATTTTCACAAAAAGGCATCTTTGACTCATTGTTTGATCTAGGTTAACAATGACTTTTCTTCCTCCCTGCCATTCAAATTTTATACGCCAAAACATGCAATATTTTAAATATTTTACTAATTTACACATAAAAATGAAACTTTGTACACTTCATAAGACTACATCAAAAATCAATATAAAGTATCTAAATCTTCAAATAGGTTATAAAAATTGTTTCCATGGAAATGAGCAATAGATTGTATTATCATATTTAAAATACAGAAAACTAAAGTACACATAAGAGTTACATTTATTATGCTTATTAGAACACTGGAGTTGATGACTATTTTGATGAAACTCAATAATTTTGGCACAACAAGGCAGTGGAAATTAAACAGATCTTCACAGTTGTGAAAAGTAACAGGTAAATTTGAGTGTCAAAATTTGAAAATCCAAATGATCAAAAATTCATATACTGTGGTTGAAATGGAAGGCAAATGGAACACGAGGTAAGCACAATTTTTTTGACAATGTTGTAAATCAACAAAAAAAAAAATATAATAATTTTTCAAGACAGTTTCCGAAAATGGGAGCACTTAATCTTGATACAGGTGTCACAAAAACTTGCATTGATCCTGTAATTTGATCAAGCACTAGTTTTTCTTGATAGTTATCAATACTGCGATGGAAAAAAACATTTCAGAACGCATACGACTCAGTCAGAAGATTTCACTATAATTAATTGATAATTATTATAGGCTTCGACCACTACTCTGAAAAAATTATTTCAGATTAAAAAAACAAAACATCATGACCAGTCAATAGACAGACTTTACATATAAAAAAATGAAACGTGAAAGATTCTGTCGGTTTTAAATAAATACTTTGTACATATTATTAATGTAAGCAAATTATGTGTAAATATTTTTTAATCTGCTGAAAAAATAAAAGTTAAGCAGTACTGGTACTCTAATATTCAATTTATACACAAAATCATTTTTCATTCTAGATATAATTTCATAAACTTTTCAAACTTTCACAAACATTTCATGCCAAAAATTCTGAAAACACAAATAAATATTTGAAAATAATATAAAGATCTGCTCATCTAAACTTGCCGCAAAGTATATTGAACAAATATATCATACGGATGGGAATTATTGTCATAAAGTGAAACAGGCAATAAAACATTTGGTAATTTACAAGCTGGTGAAGAAGCATTTTTTCATGGAACAGTATGATTCACTTTATATTTTTTAGGTCCACAGTTAAAGCACGACAGGAGTGACGCAGCCAGTGGTTTCTGCTAAAATTGTATCAATCGGCCGCACCTTTGTCGGCGATTTTGGGATTTTCAAAAAAATTTATGTCAATTTCAAAAACCCAGAATTTTGTTTAGTTCTTTAGTTCTTTCAAGAATTATTTTCGAATCTAAAATTCCAAGAATTAACCGATTTGCCCAAATGATCAGCGTGGGACCTTTTTTTTTTAGCTATTCCAAAAATTTTCAGATCCAAAATCACAGGAATTTACGGATATACTAATAACGACGGGTCTTATTCGTCTATCATCCGCTGCCATCAGCTTCCGAGACATGATGAGGAATGGTAAATTATTTTAGGAACCGGCTCAGCAGAGCTGGTGCGAACCCATATCAGCACACCACTGGATGCGACTGTTTCCAACGTAAGTATCTGAAGTATGCTCTAAAGCTCTATCAAAAATATGCTCCTTGTAGATAAGTTAAAAGTAATAATAGACAACTTTGCGTAATAATTAATATAGGATAATCATTTTATATGTACCAAAAATAAATGAGTAACAATATAATATGGATTTTTTACTCAACTAACCATAATGAAATCATACATTACCGGTTTGTATTTTTAACTAAATTAAAATGTCATTTAAATACCTAGAATACTTAATTAATATAAATCAAAATTCGATGCGAGAGCTTTTTTTAATCGTAAACCATATCACACACACCGATATCTAAATAGTGTTGTACCATTATTCTGAGATTATTCATTAATTTTTGATAAAATAAATGGTCAACAGATGTCATTTACAAATATTATATAAGACGAATTTACAAAAAACTGAAATAGCACAATCACTGGACAAGTTCAAAGTAGAAATAGTGCAGAATTCAATCCATTAGAAATAATAAACTTCAGCAAAACTATTTTACCCCGTGACTCATTTGATCCACGGAGGGCATAATCTCAATACAGAAATAGTAGAAGACTGGATTGTGTTTCTACTTATAAGGCAACATTTAAAACATAATTAGGATAACACAATTTAATCATAAGCACTTAACAGATAAATAAAATAAGTGATACTATAACAAAGCATTACAATGAGGTAATCTTAGGTAGTAATATTGGCAGCAAGAACTTACTTTATTGCCAGGTACAGACGGTATGAGATATAAAAAAAACGGATAATGTAATTAAATCAAAAGTCAATCAGATTGCCAGACTTCAAAGCCGACGAACAACTCTCGTAACTATCCGTCGACGATGATACATTTATATTTTCACAACTGCTGTAATCACCGGAATCATTCTGACCGTTGACCGTTTTAGGAGAATTTCTCCGCTGAGGTGGTCGAGGGGGCGGGTCTAATAAGCAATCAGGATGTAAAAGAAGAAAATTGGAAGCACTCCCGTGGCCTTGCAGATTGCCAACTAAGTTTTTATGAACATTTCTAGATGGTACCGGTGAATTCTTTTTTCTAGCAGGCGGACTAGGAGCATACTTCTCATGGAACCAACTAGATGAAGAGTCTTGACTAAATATGTTGCTATCAAATGTTTGGATTTGTTTTTTTGTTACAACGTGAACTGAAGTTTTGCTCCTTACTAATCCAGTTTGGCCAGGCCAGACATTACTTGATGTCAATTCTTTTTTAGTGATGTGCATGTCTTCCAAAACATTTACATGAGATTTGCTTCTAGCAACATGTGAATTGCACTCTAATGACAAGTGACTTTTGAAGCCAGCTTTGTAAACAATTCGATGTTCACTGGGAACTGGATCACCGGGTGCCCATCCCTTCGATCCTTCATTTCGGGGAACCATTAGAAGTGGATCCTTTAACAAATAAGACAAAGTCAGTAAATTAAATCACTCGTGGTTATTTCAATATTGAATAAAAATGTTTTTACCTTTCCTGTTCTTGCATATATCTTGGACTGTAAAAGATACAATTGGTTTCTTAGATTTTCGTATGAAGCTTGTCGGAGCCTCGTCACCCACATTGTCACGTTAGCTTCAGACATTCCAGAAAGCAGGTGCCTTTTTTCATAGCTATCACTACAAAACAACTTGTATATTAAAAATCAATCAGTACTTAATAGAATATCTCCTATTAAAAATGTATTTAAAAATAGACTTCAATGTGTTTACTATTGTATGATAAATATGATATATTTGTGTTATAAAACAATAATTGAATATACTCTGACATCTTTTGATGGTTTATGCTTATTAATAAATAATTATTGAGTTTTTTTATTTTTCAATTTATTTTTTACGATATCTACAATCTTATTAACAACTTTGTAATATAAATTGATGTTTCATAATTTATTACATGTATACCAGTGGTGCCCAAGACGTCAACTGCATAGCCATTCCAAGTCACCAGCTTGGTGCTTTGAAACATGAATTGAGTATGTTTTATATCATTTATCCATTTTGTTTCTCTTTCATACAAATTATTATGTGCTTTGAATTACCACACTTTTAATGGCAATGACTTTGCACGCATAAGGTTTTCAATGTTCTCTCTAAGCTCCAATGCGGCCGCACAGCAGTTTGAAAACCCCCACGCACTCATTCCGGGTTGACCCGCACTACGATACAAATATTTAAATAATATGTATGATAAAATAATAACCCTAATTAACCAAAATAAAAAAGAATTGAAACATCAAGATAATTTAACTAAATTTTAATTCTTAGTCACCACCAGAACAAGAGATTGATCTAAATTAAATAAAATTTTCCCCGCAGCTAAGCTCTCGCCTTAAAGAAAATATTGATTGTGTTGGTAGACCGCAGCCACTGGTTTCAGTTAAGAAAAACACAATATTTCTTTGTACTTATTACCACTGTTTTTTACCAAGATCAGGACCAGTTCAGCTCATGGCCAGCATTGTCAACTGATAAGAAATAGCACTGTTAAATTCTATTTCTTATCAGTTGACAATGCTCGCCATGAGCGAAACCGGTCCTGATCATGGTAAATAAAAGTGGAAATAGATACAAAGTAATATTGTGTTTTTCTTAACAGCTTAACGACCGTGGACGCGTATTTGAGTCTTTGAAAAACAAAGGTTACTGGCCGGCGGACGCATATATGCGTATAGGTGAAGTATCTGGAAGCTAGGAAAAATAAATTTTGTAAAGATATCTCAATTTGCTTACAAATTATAGTGAATTTAGTAAAATTACAATTTTTGCGAATTTTTCGCAAAATTTTATTTTGCCAGGTGAAATTTTATAAAAAAAACGCGCGGTCGTTAAGCTGTTAATATAATGCCTTTTCACCAAGTATTGACAGTGAACACCCTGATCACTGATTTCAGTATTGAGCCGCCTGCAGAGATCAAAATTTTGACCACCCATTATGTATACCAGGGTTTCCCAAACTTTTCTGCAATGGAACATTTCGCAAATTCGGAAATTTTAACGGAACACTCGACATAATTTTAGGTTGGATAGTTCATAATAGTTTATATACAAAATAAATAGGTAATTGTAGAGTATAGCTCGTCATGGATTATTACGGCGAAAAACTTCACAAACTAAGCTGAAAACAACGCCACGATTTAAAATTAGAAATATTTCGTATTTCGTATAATTTATCAGTGTTCTTCTTTTTAATGTGTGATTTTAACGCAATTATCAATGCTTCAATAAATATTTTAAATCGTGGCGTTGTTTTCAACATACTTTGCCGCAATAGTCCATGTGTAAGTAAAGGATAATTTAAAAAGTACGGCGGTGTACAGTGAGAATATGTCATATTTTGGATAATTTATTTGTCAGTGTTCTTCATATTAATGTGTGATTTTAACGCGATTATCAAGCCCTCAAAAAATAATTTTAAATCGTGGCGTTGTTTTTAGCTTAGTTTGTGAATTTTTTCGCCGTAATAATCCATGACGAGCTATACTCTACAATTACCAAATAATAATATTGATCTTCACAACTCACTCATATGAAATAGAAAAGGCAAAAGGTGTTTCTGGACTTTGCTCCAACTCGATTGATGCATTTTCAAGAACAAATACACCAGCTGGCTGTTTGATGTCTATCTTACCGAGTTCGTTGATACGAAAGTAAAAGAGAAAATTATCCAATAACTTGAACCATCTTTCTTTGAAGACTGAAATAAAAAATAAGTGTAAACAAACCAGGAGGAATGTCAAATTTTAACTAATAATAACCTTAATTAAGGGTGTGTTCACAACAGAATCAACTGGATTTCAGTTATATTTGACATCTGAAGTCTGAACATATATTCAGTCTGTGATGATATAGTATCCATCGCGAATGAGAACAGACAAACTTAAGTTTTAGATATATTAATCTAGGTAAATAATAAAATTACTATGTTATATACCTGATTGATAGTAATAATTGTTAGAGTTTGTTTTCTTATAATTTAACCGCCCTTCCATGTCACTTTTTCTTTCGCTCATAAGAGCTAGTTCTCGCTCATTAAATTTCATTTGAAACAAAAGAATGTTGAACAACTATCCAAGTAAGTGCCTAAATAAAAATAAAGTATGGAAATTGCTAGTACGACCATAAGCTATGAAAATAATTATGACAGCTATGAGTCAAAGGCAATATTGCAACTTTTAAAAAATATTCATTCTTTTATAACCATAGCAGGTATAACCAAAGCTTTTTCTCATCTAACGTGTCCCGACACATTTTTAATGCTCAAATCAACATTCGCAAAAAAATATTTTTATTTTGCTTTGAAAATTTTTGTTTTTCTTTCTTGGAAACCATTGCAATTGGCTGTTTGTCGTCATCTACGGTTCATTTTGAATGTTATGTGACGGGTATCATATCACTCATAAGCTGATATAATGATACAAAACAATACCAGGTCCATAGACTTACTCTGTGACTGGACAAGGGTCTTTGTTTTGAAATTTTTAAGAGTTTGAGTAACAAGCAGTTATCGTAAAAACTTCTGTTGAAAAACCTTCTTTAGAAAGCTATACGTTCCATATTGGGAACGGACATATATTTAGCAATAAGTGAGTTCCAGCACCTTTTTTTTTAAAAGCACTGCGGATAACAAATAATAAGATTTGGTCTATCTTCATAACAAAACACTAAATACAGTGGAACCCCAATTACACTATCTCGAATTACGAGCCGGCTTGAAATATTCGCCGCAAATCCCCCAATTGCACGGTCGCATTCCATTGTCGTTACTACGAGACGTTGGTCTGTGCCGCGCATACAGTAAAATGTTGGCTAGCGTCTGTGTATTCAACACGTGCCAAGCTATACATGCATAGCTGGGCGTTTGCTGTGTGCGGAATATTTACTACTACAAAAACTTAATATTTCGAATATATTTTTTTTTTTTTGCAAAACTAAGGAAAATCTTAATTTTGCATTTTCCACGGAAAAAAAACCAAATCTCTAATTTTGTATGAGATTCACACCCCCAATTACACGGTCCCGAATATAGTGTAAATGGGGGTTTTACTGTATCATTTCGTTGCACTTCTAGACAAGCATGAAAAATATTTTTTTTGTACCATTGTTCACTTACTGTAGCGACGATACTCCACATTTGGAGATCGCTGATATGTTAAAAAATAGCTTTATAGTTAACTTCATTTTTATATTGATCCGAAAGAAGTCTGGCATGAAGAAATCAGAGTTAACAGTCTTTATGTCAAATAAGCATATTCGCTGTATATTGTAAAAAGTTTTTGTCTATGATTTTATAGAAATATTATCTATTGGCGATTTTCAAATTTTGATCTTCAATAAAAATATATCTATAACCAGGCGCGGCTCGTAGATCAAATATCTGGGGGTGCTGGTAGATTAAAAATAAAAAATAAATACATTTGAATTGTATTTTATTATCTAAAACTGCTCAAAATGTACGTGCGTCATTTTCTGATATTATAACCGCGATATAAGATATCAATTTAAGTACATATTTACATGTTACATTTTTTCAAATTTGCCTGGGGGTGCTGCAGTTCCGCAGTGCGTATGGACGAGCCGCCACTGTATATAGCACACCTTGGGTGTGGAAACGAAGTATCTTTTATTTAATAACATTCAAAACTTCGTTTGAAATCAAGATAATATAGAGAATGCATTCCCATTGTAGAGCAAACTATTGTTAGAAGAAAAATCAAAGAAAGAAATTTAGATCACTTTGGAAATAATATCATAATAGTTTGTAGGTAAAGGACCCAACATTGATTGATTGATATCTATAAATCGAATTCTGGGGCTGGTGAAGTCGAGCTCCAATTTCCCTTTCCTCTGGTGTATTTTGATGTTGCTTTTAGCGCGTAGCGTCCTGTATTTACCTGGGCATAGGCGGGTGCGTGGTCTATGGTTTTTGTGGTGCTATTAGTTCTCATTCATAGGACACTAACTCGAACCATTTACGTTGTAACATCTACAATAATATACCATTGCTGATCACCATAATCGATTCTTAACATTCAAAGCATCGATCATGTTAAGCTTTAAGTTTTAGCCTTGTGGAGGTTTAAAAATCACATTCAATTACACTAAAGTTTGGAATACCTTTTATTTAATATTGTTAAGTAATGGAATAAATCTAAAAAGTGAACAACCAAGTGCTTAAGGCTCTAATTAAGATATGGAAGGATTAATCTACTAAAATACATATATTAAGTATTAAGCTTCCACCGCAGTGAAAAATAAATTTCTCGCAATATACTAATGTGCAATTTCCATAAGTTTTCTTTCCTATCAGCCGCTAGAGAGGAGTATCACCCAGTACATTTTATTATATATAGCATGTCCCAGTTTGCGATTGATAATTTTTCATGAGTTCTTCTATATCTTTGTGCAATGTTGTCATTTACTTAAACTCAAATCATTTTTTTTATATCTCCAGGTCATTTAATATATATAATATGGTATGATCACACGGATAGAGTAAAAGTAATAAATGAGGAATTTCCATTGACACATTTCAACTTTGTAATCTTAAATTTACGGTTCATAAAATTATGAGTAAATGGTCTGTAAACCTAAAATATGTTGATGCAATAATAATTAAATAATAAAACATTGCACCCTCAGAAAATAAATAATTCCCCATTTCAAATCACTGATCTAGAGCAACTGATGTATTTTAACTTTATAATTCAGGACTCAAATACCTAGCTTTTATATACATTCATGGACTTATAATAAAATCGATCTGTGAAAGGCAGAAAATGGTAAACGACAATTTATGAATTTTACAGGTTTTTTTTTAAATTAAGTTCAAAAAATGAATTCCTCAAGTGCGGCTAGTAAATAGTAATATATGGTCAATAGGTGATGCGTCAAGTTTTGTCGGGTCTTGTGGAGCAGCGGTTAGCGTTGTAGGCTTCCGCGCCGGACTTCACGAGTTCGCTTCCCAGTACAAACAGCATTTTTTCGACCGATCTATTGATTTATGTATTTATTTATGAAGGCATGGGTGTTTTTGATGTCTAAATCTATCCTGATACTATAAAAAAATTGTTTAACTACTTTTAGTTCTCTAGATCAGCGTCAAGCGACAAGTCAAAACACTAAAAATCACAGGCCTTAAAAAAGGATCAGGCAAATGAGATAGTGCTCTAAAATTTTTGTCACTGATACCTTAGGTCAGGCACGGGCAAACTTCGGCACGTTGCGTATTTTTCTGCGCCCCGTGAGCATTGTATTTTTTTAAAAATCAGATTTCTATCTTTTAACGCCTTTTTAAAAAAGATTGAAAATAAATATAAAAAATTTAAATTAGAAGATTAAATTTGAAAATGCCGAAAGGCGAAACCCGGGTCGTTATCGACAAACAATTTTATAGAATTGTACTAAATGAAGATAATTCAAATTTAACATTAAATTAACATTGATTTAAGGGAATTGTACCGTCGTGAAGAAATCCGCAAATTTTATAACGCAATTAATTCGGACAAATTCAACCAGCTTATGGATGCTGCTTGAAAAATGTTCACTATTTTTGGATCAACCTATATATGTGAACAAACATTTTCAATCATGATCCTCAATAAAAACTCTTTACGATCAAACATCATTGGTGAACCTGAATTCAAAAAAATGTTTATTTAAAAAGAGTAAAACAATTCCATTCATCTCATTGGTATAAAATGGTATTTTACTTGCGGCCCGCCACTCATTTTGAATTCCTAAATTTGGCCCTTTGTCCGAAAAGTTTGCCCCCCCTGCCTTAGGTGATATTTAACAATTGTTGGTTTAAAACGCAATTTATCGAATTGTGTCACATAAGTTCTTTTGCAGATTGTGGATAGATATATATCATACGAACCAACACACAATTTTTTTTTTTTTAAATCTCCCCACCTTTCTCGCAGAAGTTGGTAAGCAACAAAACTGACAAAAATGAATTTAGTACCTATACAAAGAGATTTTTTGATATAAATTCTTTGTCTGGAATAACTTAGTTGGTGCATTCTTTACCAATTTACCAAAAAAGCATTGATTTTTATAGGCAATCATTATGAATGTTGCTCTTATTTGTGACAGATTGGCATTAAGGAATCTCAATTTTGATATTGTAATTATCTGTTAAATAAAATATCGATGTTATAATCTCTATCAGTGCTTTTTTCTCATGCAATGCAGTGGAACTGCGCTATGGCACCTTTTTTGTCGTCATTTTTTATGTTTCAAGTCAATATTGGTAAAAAGTATTTCGATTTTGCTTTAAAAACTTTTTATTATTTTCTTGGAAATCATTTTCTGTATGCCCTTATCTTAATCCCTTTTTTAATGTAATGTACCCGGAACTGACACACTTTTAAAGTAATGTCATAATAAAAAAACAATATCTGGTTCAAAAACTTACTTTGCGACGAGAACCGAGGGTCTAATAATTGATAGTATATTATTGTTTTGCGAAATTCTCTTATTTACAACACCTAATCCCCAATCTCATACTCGAGTGGACGTGACAAGAAGAAAAGAGAGGAGACTTTGTCATCGCCGGTAAATTTACATCAATATTCAATATCCATACATTCAATGCAACTTTAAAGTTGGTCAATTTAACAGTCATTGCTGACACGTGAATCTGTCTACTTACACTGTTTCGTTAAAAGTTAAATTTTGTGTTTAATATTTTAAAATTTAAAGTTGCATGCGCAGTGACATTTCGATTTTATGCATGTGCTCAACGATTGACAATTTAAGGAACATTTCACAGTTTTTACTTATTTTTGCCTAAGTTTAGTGCCTTAAGTTTAAAAAAACTTTGTAAGCAACAAAAACGATGACAGAAAATATCGGTACAAGTTGATGTTTTTGAAACATTCAAAGATCTTAGAGCAAAGCCGAACTCAAATTATTGGCCAGATTGCTGGTCATTATATCAAAAAGAAGTTTGTTACTCAACAAATAAATGGTTGATTATATACAAAATGAAGCTTGGCGCACCTTGCAGAAACGTTAGAACTCATGGAACTGAAACAACTATGGATATGAAAATTTCCAATGAATGAGCTTACAAAAAAATTACATATTCTGTAAAAAACAGGAAGCTACAATTGACTCACTCATATGAAAACTTGGTTTAAATTTCATTTAAATAATATTTAAACATAACTTGAATATATTTTTTTGTTGGGTTCGTGGCACAGTGGTCAACGTCGTTAGCTTCTGTAACAGATCTCACAGGTTCGAGTTCCAGTTTGAGCAGCATTTTTTTCAATCGAGTTATCAATTTCTGTTCGGAGACAAGGGGGTTTGTGATAACTAAAAAAATCCTTGTCACCCCTCCACTTCTAAAATGAATGGGGCATAAACAGGATAAATCAGTGTGATGTTTATAATTTCTGTGACTGTACAATTGGTACACAATTCACGAATTTAGTTATTATTATACAAATCATGAGTACAACTAATCCAAATCTTCAACAAATTTGAGAACTGTAAGTTACAAGTCATTATTGAGTAAGCAAGTAGCCCCAATTTGAAGCCAACACAAGGACCTTTGTATTAACAAAACATAAACAGCATGCTTTGTAGGCCATTCAATCTTCTTTTTCTTGGATACGAATTTCAAACTGTTTTATTTACTCATTTACAATCCTCGACAGATAGGCCATCATTAAATTTAATTATGTCTTCAAAATCAGATGTGCCTTAATGATTTTTTCTCTCTACTGTTAAATCCAGGGCTGTGGAGTCACTTTGCCCGGAGTCAGTCGTGAAAAACAAGTGACTCTGAACCATTTTTTTAAAAATTATTTATTTATTTAATTAACATTGCACAAGGTTGACAAATTGTAAATTTAAAACTTTTACAATGAAGAAAAAATATAGTACAATTTAATATTAAAAGCAGTAGAAAAAAATAGCAAGGAAGTCAACTGAGTAAGCTCCAACGAACTCTACTTTAACACATAAAAAATAGTATCCGTCGGAACTCATCCACTTCTACGTGGAATATGTCGACATCCAAAGCAATACTGTTGGACACTGTTGAGGCTCTCCCCAGAGGCATCCCCGTTGGCAGGCTGGTACTACACCTTGGGAGAACAAACAATTCATGTCCAAGACTTCTCAAAAAATAATCAGGAACATTAAGATTCACATTCTCAAGAATGATGGAATTCTCATTTCATGTATATTCAAACCAAAATAGTCCAGTGTTGACATTGCATGCTTGGCTGTCTAAAGATGATCTGATGATTTACATAAGTTAAAATGAAATGATTGAAAAATTTCTTCAGTCGTTTTTTATTTTAAAGCTGGAGTCGGAGTCATCTTTTCACGACAACTCCACAGCAGCTCTGGTTGAATTGATTGCCTTTGGGCCCTATAGTGTAAAGGTATAAATATATGCATTTGTTTGTTTATATAGAAAAGGATTTTTGATAATTGTTAACTCTTTACAGGTAGCTCGGTTCATCATGACCCCACCCTGGTGAGTGCAGATTTGTTATATCACCATCTTTTTTTTGTTCCAGCACTTTACTGGTGGTCTATCACTCACTTACATAAATACACATCCACGTGCGTATATTTCAATAGAGAAGACTGCTCCTGGACTTGCAGCAGAAAAATATTGTCTTACACTAAGACTCTAAATCTTCTTTTTGGCGGAAATGCATCCGGAGAACTCATGAAAATTAAAACCATTGTTGATTTATCAAACTGAAACACCTTATGCAATTTACCAGTAAACCATTTGACGAAGTAGCCGTAAGGCTTCAATGACACAAAATTTCTTTATCGATTATTTAAATCTTATCCAGGTGATGGTAGTATTCTTACCTCTGAATACCACTTCTGTCCTAAAACCCATGGACCAAGGCTCGATAGAAGCATTCAACACCCATTATTTGGAAAAACGACACGCCAACTCATTGAATAAACTGACAGGTGGATATAGAGATGCCGTGCAGGCTTAGTAGAAAAAAATAATTTAATGAAAGCATCAGAAACACCAAAGGTGCATGGAATGAATTCACCCATTTGTGTAAGAATGGTGTTTGGAAAAGGTTAAAAGAAATTTTGAAGAAAGTGTATGCAAGGAAAACTACCGTATTACCTCGATTATAGGATGCCATCGATAGTAGTATCCTTTCTTTATAAACCAATAATAAAAAAACATTCTTACAGTGTCATATATTACGCTGTCGATTATAAAACGCACCCCAAATCCAGAAGTCTTATAATCAAGGAAATATCGGTAATTCTTTATTGAAACGCGGAACAACAACGAAATCAATTTTTCACAAAGATATATTACTTTTATGTTAAGTATTACATCCATTTCATTGTCAATGTTTATTCTTATTTTAAAAATGAGTTTTTTGAAATCCCTTATTGGTTGAGACAATGTCCATAACATATCTCCGTGATCAACCTGTACTACATATAAAACCCAATTACACATTTATTTTTTAGTAAAACCAGTTGCTTTTCCAAAAGCTCACATCAAAATCGAAAAAATTCAACAGGTTAAATCAAGGGTTGGGAACCTTTTCATTTCAAAAGGCCACATTAATTTATATGATTCAACATAAGGCCGCAGTAACGAAAACATTGACACCCCCCTTTTTTTCGACAAAACATATAATGGGTTTATTACGCTCTTTTTCCAAAAGCTTGTGTATAATTTTTTGATTAATGTGAATATTTTGATCAAGACAAAAAGGTTCCCTTCCACTGGGTTAAATATTTATCGAAATTAAAAGATAAGCGTAGTCTGATATCAATATTTTTGATTGACACTTTTAATACAAAACATTTTTATTCGACTTGGGTAATTTTAGACTGTCAAATGAATTTTGAAATATTTGCAAGACTAGGTACTATTTAAATAATAAGATTTTACCGTTTGTACTTTCTGTTGACCTGCTGCCTCGAAGTCGATAAAAAAAACCTGCCAGCACCACCGCAATGTTACTGTTGCATTGTGTAGTTTATGAATAATGCTGTGATTTTTTATTTGTTACCATTTGCATTTTTTACATCTTCGAGTACAGACTTTTATGCTTGGCAGACTACAACCAGTGGTGTGCTGCTATGGGTTCGCACCGGCTCTGCCGAGCCAGTTCCTAAAATAATTTTGGTTTGGAGAGCCGGTTCCTAAAATACTAAAATAATTTACTATTCCTTAAATCATGTCTCAGAAGTCGACGACAGCAGATGATAGACGAATAAGACCTGTCACGGATATTAGTATGTCCGTAAATTCGTGTGATTTCGAAAATTTAAGAGCGAGCAGGTTGATAAAATTTTAGCAGTACACCAATGACTACAACCCTTAGTTTTAGCTAGTTCTACACTAGCTTCAGGTAACTTCAAAAATAATAATCTACTGAAAAGAAAAGGCGCCTAATGTGATCACAACTGGTTTATGTCGGACTGCTCTTCAGCCATCATTATATTAGAAAGGCCATAAAATATAATCGAATCTTTCATATTTCTCTTCTCGTCAGTTGTATATTAAAAATTGAAATGAAAGTTCCACTTTCGTAAGTTCTGTTTTGATCTAAGCCATCGAGTCTGATAAGGATACGCAGTTAGGACAAAATGATTTTTCATTATACTATAAACTTACAATTTTATTATGAATTGAAATGTACAAATAAATTACAGATCTCGTGATTACTAGTAAATATGAAAGGCAAATCTTAGACTGGTTTGGTCAGAGTGGAAAATAATAATGAATACAAAATAATTATTATCTAGTCATATTTTATCTATCAGAGAACATAAAACATAGTTGGTTTTATTAGCTTTTCTATGAATTTACTTATATTTAACTCGTTAGTTCACTTTCATTACTGTAAACCCTTCAAGCCCGTATGATGTGCACCGCACGCAAACACTGTACGTTTATTTATAATAGCAAAAAATCACTGATTTCATTCAAATAACTTGTGATCTTTCAAAAAAAAAACATTATTATTTATTTGTTCGTGTGCAGCTGGCTTTGGCTTATTCTGCTATTTATTGGATATGAATGAGCCACTGTTCAAAATTCAGTATACACGCCTGAAGGGTTAATGGTAGTATCAATAAAACTACTACATATTATAATGCAAATTATGATTCCTATATTCGTACGAGTCTGTCCTTAAAATTTTACATATGGTTATAAAAAAAATGTTCGTATAAAAAATATTTTGATCTAATCATAAAAATAAATATCGATATAAAAATAAATGTTGAAGTGATTCTGAAGCGCATATCGCAATTCTTTTTCTGGATATAATTCAACTTTTCTAAAAATTGCGATGAAAGTGATGCAGATACTACAATGACAATCCAAAGAAGTAAAATACCACAACATAAAATGTAGTAGCAAGAGTATGTCATGAACCTCTGCTATTGACAATGACTAACGTCCGGTTGACTGGACCTCTGATGTGATGACCTCGGTGAGTCATATTTTAGTTAGTCCAACTGATTTCATACTCACCATTAGACACATTTTTTTTACCATAGGAATGATCCGAGTTAAATATTGTATAAGAACTCATCGCAGCTTTAAATTCACAAAAACCACAAGTTATAATATTATTTATAGATTAATACCAGTTTATTTCTTGTATAAAATAAAACTAATACACAGGGGTACAATCGAACTAAGCATTTTATGACAGTGTTTTTAAAACAAACGTTGATGATTCCTATCGGTCAGTAAGTCTTCTCATTTGTACTATTTTAGATATAATTTATCATAATTTGTCACCGGAAGGCGACCGCATTAAAAATAACAGTCCAAAAGAAAAAATCTAGGATCGATACTCTCCCGGTCACCCTTGAACACCATATTAACTCAATATTTACAATAATGGAGGATTTGAGGGAGGCTTCTCGAATCTCATCTGAAACGATTGCTATTTTGGGCATACTTGAATAATTTAAAATAACCTATGCACAAAAGGAACGATAACAAAAAATACATTTTCAATAATCATACCTAAACGGACAGTCACAAATATACATGTATACAACGCACAAAATAAACATTGAAGTACACAATGTCACCGTTAAAAACTAATCAAAAATAATTAACATCGTTTTAAACTTGTCACTCCGGGCGCCTGCGGCCGTCGACGGCCCCGCCATTAACAAATTTTACTATACAAACACAAACGAACATAAATAATATTTAATCTATACAATTTTAACTGGATAGCGCCGGGCGGAGACCAAAGATGGTACCACAATGAAACGACTGAGTCATTCCGCACACATTCGCAAACACATTTGGCAATATTAAAATATTACAAGACAGCCCCGACCCCGCCCTATCCGGGTGGCCATTCTGCACTATATCACTGGGCGAGGAAGAGGAAGCCGCCCGGGAGGGAGCGGAGCCCTGACGAAGCGGTCACGCGCGAGGACGGCGACAGTCCCAGGATGGCGGAGGGCGTCACATGGGAGGACGCCGATCCCACTCGTCCCAAGGAGGATCTGGCCCCGCCCGACCCCCGCTCCAGTCCCATTCCTTGCCTTTGGGCCGAAACTTTCCACGGTGGTGGCGCTGGGAAGAAATGGAAGAGGATGGAGAAGAGTCAGGCCGCCATCCGTTCCACTGCTCTCTTTGGAAGAACTTTTTCTTAAAGTGCGAGGGCTGGGCCAGAGGAGTAGGAGGTGGTCGTTCTTGCCGCTGATATTTGAGGGAGGCCGGCGGAGGTGGAGCGGCAGGGAGTGTGGCGGGGGTCGGGGGATCAGCCGGAGGGCTCTCATTAGAGCGGGGTGAAAGTTTGAGCCGTGGCGTTCGAAAAGCGGCAGATGGAGGCGGAACAGCATGCGGGGGTGGAGGCGGCAGCGGCGGATCACCGTGACCGATGCCAGAGTCAGGCGATGTGTTGCAGCTGGCGCCTTCTTCAGTGGAGCGACGCCGCTTATCTTCCATAGCGGTGGACGCAAACGAAACGATCTGGTCGAAACGAAACGCAATGCGATCTTGCCATTTGCTCTCCTCCACCTCCTCTCCTGCTTCTGGATCTGTTGATAAACATATTACAATTCAGACGGACACGTCGTGCGAGACAGAGTTAGAGAAAAAAAATATTTCAGTGAAAAAACAAATCAGTTACTAAGTCAATTAAAAGAATAATAGTATAAATTAAAACAACTATGAAATGCTGAAAAAAATCAAACTTCTAAAAGATAAATGCCACACCTTTAAAAGTTCAGAAAAAATAGTTGCTTATATATAATACAATACAAAGAAAAACTATCATATATCAGAAGATGCTATCATCTGTTCAACAATTTGCTGCACCAGATATTTAAGAAAAAGCAAAAACAAATACCTTCCATTTTTTTATAAATATACAATAATTATATATATAATAATTTGATGATTTTGGTTTACGATACATATTTTAAAAATATTTTTTAAGATGATGGCAACATTTGAGAGGCCATTACATAATGTTAATTTAATTATATTCAACATTACGAGTGTCCCAATTATTAATCCATCTCTTTAACATTCTTACTACAAATTCAATAATACTTGAGTATCTGTGAGTTTCAATCGGCAGCTTTTTTTAAATGAGAGCACACTGTATTTGATATTCAAAAGTGCTCTGAAATACTTTCAACAACAAAAATGTCTTCAAAAGCCGTATCTATATTTAAATATAAATTTATTCCGTGTACTAATAAAATGCAATAAAACGTACTTACTAATAATTATCATGGAAGGCATTATATGTTTCACTTACAAGCTCACCCCTTCACCACAATTGTTGAAAATTGCATAATTATACCAAAATCAAATTTATCATAGGTACCTAAATATAGGTAATTGTGTTTGAACAATCCCATACCAAATAACGTGTAACTCGGAACAAATTCTATCAAACTGTGGATACACATACATGCCATAATAATGTAGTGTGTAAGAGATGAATACTTGAATTTGACGAAACCAATACACAATTTTTGAGAGGCTTCTTCCTATTTTTATACATAAAATGACCATTTGATATATTGACGGAATCATTATATCATCCATCAAGCATAATATGTTTTAGAAGGAAATTTATTAACGTAGAATAAGCAAGTCAATTCTCAGAATTTACCAGAACTGATAAAATAATCTCCAAGAAAGAAAATGTAATAGTTATAGTCTGTATGTATGAAGATGATTGTGAAAAAGGTGCAAAAAATAAAGCAGTGTTTTTTTTAAATATATCGCAAAAAATATATTTACACAAAAATACATAAAAATATAAATATATTAAAGTAAATAATATTTAAGACTCTTCTGATAATATATAAACAACTTTCAAAACAGCAGAGTAGCGTCGAGCAGTGTCGCTGTCGTCTGTTTCGTTACAACATACAGATATGTATCATCAATATTAACAAAAAATGAAAAAAAAAACAATAGGTTCACCGTAAGGCAGCGGTCGGGGAACCGGGGATAATTTCCCCAAATGGGTTAAAAATGAAATTTTAGGGGGTAATAAGGAAATTTTTCAAAACCTGAAGGGGGAAAGTTTTCAATTAAATTTTGTTTGTTCCAATATGAGAATTTTATTTTGTTTGTCTATAACATACTTACTATTTTCATGCAACTTTTTTTATTTTCCGTGTAAATTTCTCTCCTTTTCAAAATGAGGGGGTAATATCGACTAACGCAAAAATATTTTGGGGTAATGGTTAAAAAAGTTCACCGACCGCTGCTGTAAGGGATTCAAAATTGCTAAAACCAAAAGTATCTACATTAATACTATAATATAATTAGAGGTCATAAAAAAAACCAAAATCTATATATTACTAAATATGATTGTAGACAATGTGCCAACTAGGCTCTTATTGAAAGTCTCAATAAACTCTTATGAGGTTAGGCATTGATAATATCACGGTTATATCATTAACAAGACTGTTTCTAAAAGTCTTATAAGAATATTTCATCCACATATTTGAAATCACCAGTACCCTGGTACAAGTGGATAACAGTGATGTCATTAGATCCAAATACAAAAAGGAATAATTATTTTTTTGCAAAATTCTCAACAATTACCCCTAAATACAATTAGTCAGATTTAAAGGCTTTATTTACATAATGCTTATAGTTAAACGACATATTTTAACTATATGGAAACTATTTTCAATATCACTTAGCTATTTTGTACTTATTACAGCCCAAAAGTGGTCAACTAGATTATTACATTATTTCTTTTATTCATGATTGACTAGTCTCTCACAGCTTATAATCTAAATTATTGTAATAATTTTCGCTTTGTAAATTATTTCAATGGTGAAACATTTACATTTATTTCGTAATAAAGCCTTTACATGGATAGCAATGTGGGTGAAACTCATTGTTGCATAAATATGTAGAAATGAAAGTAAACAATTTTTCAACAATCATTACCAAAATAATAATAGCAATGATAACCTCAAAAGTAGTGTTTTGTCACTAAAAAAATTTCCCAAAATTGCAGCGCAAATTAGTAAATATATTTTTTTCTATTTTGCTAATATTATTATTATGATCGTCATAATTCAAATGTAACACAATAAGTGGAAATGTTACAATTTGGAGTCTACCCTTCTCCACAAGCCTCATTCATAACCCCCATAAATATGTTGGTTGCTTAACTCGGTTGGCTTAAAAAAAAAAACAAATAAATTTCAACAGCATTACAAAATTGTGAAATGATATTTTTAAAAATAATATATACCAAAAATGAGAAGAAAATATTAAGCTTGAATTGCCAGAGGCCCAAAAGAAGACATATTCTATTCGATTCTTTCCACTGTTATGAGCAGGAATGAATTTATATAGAATGTATTTTTATTCTGAGAGCTCTCGAGTTTGATAACATTGTAATAGTAGCAAAATTAATTTTCTGGAAATAAATGTACACAATATACAACTACTTAAATTGGATATTTTAAAATATAAATAATGCTTTTCTTGACTTCTTGGATTTTTTGACTAAACTGAACACTGTTTGGGCAATAACTGAGATTTTGTTTCACAACCCATCCCTGCCACGTGGGGCCAACCGTAAACTAGCCGAGTCATTAGGCGATTACGCGAGGCAAAATGACATACTATACATGAATTAATTGAAGGTTGCCATGAGATATTATTACACTCTAAATACAGGCTGGATGGGCACTAAATTGTTACATTGGAAGAGTCAATGTCACATAAACATTATGAAGCTCCTTATATTTCAGGTTACAGTCTCGATTGAGCCAATATAATAATAAATTTATTCAATATTGTTAGACAATATTTATTTTTGTCTAGAGTTGAACACTAGCATACAAGAATGATTTTACCACATATATTATAATGCCAATACACAAGATTCAGCTATATTCAAAATCATAAATTTTACTACATATTTTATATTATACTTCGTCTTCTTCTTTTGAATTTCTATCTATAAAATCCTTCTCCGCTATTTTCGATCGGATCGGGAAATACAAACACCTCATGCAGATCAAACTAAAACCACATCCCACATTTTGAAATTGACAATAACAATACTTAAACTGATCATCTTTATACTTCTTTTGTATACCTCTCTATAGGAAAATATTGTATAAATTAAATTTTTGGATATACATTTCATGTGACACATTACAATTTTAAGTCTTTGGATTCAATACCTAAAAAGTAACACTTAAATAAACAGCGTCGCTGGCCGGCAGGAATGGTCCAAATAAGAGCAATACACATACTAAAACTTATGCAGTAGTATTTTATACTGGCATACAACATATTTTCATGGCAGATATGCGTTACAATAAGTGCTGCATTAAACACATTAATTGGCTTTGCTGAATTTGAACGATGTGCATCAAGCAACAATAATTTATTAATGTTTGCAGATGACTTCAATATCATTAAAAAAAACTGTGTTTTACAATTAATCATAACGGGTTTGGTGAACAAATAGTGATGTTACATTTATTGTATTTTTTGCAGTAGATGCATTAGCTTGTCACATTAGCTTATACATCATTTTGATGCATCATTTCATTGAAAATTTACTTTATTGTTGCTACATTAATTTCTTTTTTGGATGTTTATTTGGCGTACGTACATTGACATTAATTACTTTGACTAACTCTTGTAACTAAATTTAATGACTGAAAATTTATAACGAATTTTTTGTCGCAATATCAGGAGATAACGATATCCTTTAAGTGTAAATACCGATTGCACCTCATTGAAATCTTATTTAAGCTTTGCCATTGTCTTAATTTTTTGGAATAACAAAGAGTTCTAGTTCAAGATAATTTCAACACAATTCTACCGATGTCTAAGATTGACATGCAAACGAAAGGGGAAAAATTAACAGGCATGTGAAGTTTTTCGACAGCAAACATATTCTTCGCAGAATAGGATACGACATTAACTAATCTACAGGAAAAAGTGCGAAAAAAAATTCAGGAAGGAGTACCTTCATCGGGTCTCGAGAGGCGATCCCTCTCGGGGCGATCATCGACAGGCGGGGTGGAGGCAGCGGAGGGCGGATCAGGTGTCGGCAGCGATGCGGGAATAGGCGATCTCTTGGAGGGACGCGGGGGTTCTTGGGTAGGAGATGCACGTTTTACGCTGATTGGAGGACTTTGCACAGGCTCCGAGTCACCTGCTTCAGTCTTAACAATGCATACAGGCGTTTCAGAAGCACTCAGACCCTGACAGCGAGCCTCCTCTTTCACTTTCCAGTAATCAGAAGCTAGCACTCTAGCCTGTAAACAGGCGGCCAGGCCCTCTAGTGGAGCGTTTGCGGCTGGCTTTGTCTCTGTGAAATATGCCTCGCGGTTTGGTTCAATTTCAACTCGTGGCAGAGGAACATATTGAGAGCTTGTCCGGGACAGGGGATACTGTGCTTCAGGAGGCCGACGAAGAGCGCTAGAGCGTGGTGAAAAAGAGGGTGAAGGAAGCGGGGTATCAGGAGCAAAACGGATACGGGAGAAAGGATCAGGCCCATCATCAGGTCTGGGCCCCGAGACCCTGTCCGGACGGGGAGGAACATCCGCTTCAACAACATTCCCAGGGGCAACCAGTACGGAACTCATATTAACAGCTGCATCGATGATATGCTGATTTGAAATTTCAAGAGTACGTTCAATTTCTCCGTTGACCAGGTCTCCAATTGTACGCGTACCAGTAGCTGAACCTGGTCGGTGTTGCGAAAGCTTTTCTTGGGAAAGGTGACGCCGCAGAGCCAATTTGGCCGGTGACACTTGTGTATAATCAGGCAAAAGAGGTGCCCTTCCAGTGGGAGACGGCTCACCAGGATCATAAAGCACTTCACCCGGAACACGTGAGATCCGTGGATCGACACCGGAGTCTCCTCGTCGAACGTCCAAATTTCTGCGGGGCTCGCAGGGGCCGAACGGTCTATCAACACTTCGCCTTGAATCTGAGTATAGATCAATTCCTCGATCACCCTCAGGTCGAAAAGGTTTCACGTCGACTGGTGAGATCTGCGGGCGGAGATGTTGAGGGGCCCGAGCTCCCCCATAGGACTGAGTGTGAAGTTGAGTACGAGTGGATGCGTATGCATCACCAGGGTGAGGATTGCCAGCAGCCCTTCTTTGCTCTTGATCCTCATTTAACACAGAGGTGATTATACTCTTAAGGCGATCTTCGAAATTAATAACTTTCGGCGATTCCTGGACTCTTCCGACAACATTAAGAGTTTTTTGGGCACCCACTGGCGACCGTCGACGACCTGGCGCAGGCTGAACAATATTGCGAAGATGACTTTTGGTAGGCAAGGCTGATCCCCGACGTCCTCTTCCAGGTTCAGCCATTCCATCGGCCTCACCGATATATCCATTGGAAGTCCGATTGTTTGGCTTGGACGCCATAGCCCCAAGCTTTGAAGCTTCTATTTGACGTCCAGATTCTAAAATTTTTTGGGCGAGAATTTCAGGATTCTTTTCTTCAATTTTTCCAATATCTGGTACATCAGGCCATTCCTGCGATCTTGATCGATTCTCACGGGTTTTACGGGGGACTTTGCCATTTACTATATGCGGTTTTACAGTAGCCACAGGAACGGGAGGGGCCATCTTTCTATCTTCACCTTCTTTCTCCATTTGTAATATTCTCATTTCCAGTTTATTGACACGAGCGTGGAGCCGTTTCTGATGAGCGAGCGTCGCAAAGACCTCTTTCAAAACACATTCATGAGCGAGAGCGGAAGTTATTTCAACATCGCTTGCGATCTGGCCTGACTCAATAAACTTGTCAGTGATTTCTTTGGTTCTCTGCTTTACCAAACTGGCTTGTTCGGATTCCAGAGATAACACCTTAAAATAAAAAAACAAAATTATATATTGTACAAACAAAAATTTATTTGCTGAAAAATATAAATCAAAGAGTTCGGGGGAAGAGAGGATTATAATTTATAAACCTAGTGCATTGGGCAGCAGGTCTGCAGCTCTTCAGATATCAACTCTTGAACTTACGACATTTTTACCTTAAAATCCATATATATATATATATATATATTGCATAGGTAATGCTCTCCGAAACCTTTGCTTTCCTGTTTTCTTGACACCATGGCTCTTCTCGCTTGAAAGTTTGCAGACCCCTGAACTAGTGTATACTAAATAATATCTATCATTTAATTTAAGATTTCGACTGAAGGTGCTAGGTGGAATTGCAATATTAAATTTGAATCGTTCAAATTTAATATCTATCAGTCTTTTCAGTCTTACCAAAAAATACCACAGCACACATAAAGCACACATAGGGTCTGTGGTCAACGTCATTGTCTTCGATGGGAATGCTCACAGGTTCGAATCCCAGTTTTATTTCCCAATCGCTCAATGGATTTCTGTTCAAAAGCATGGATGTCTGGGATATTTAAACGTCCCTTCCATCCATCTGATTCCTAAAATGAGGCGCAGCGAGAGCGATTAGCTAACCACCTTCCTGATATAACTCTATCTTTCTTTCCCTACTTTATATGAAAAAGAAAGCAACTAGTATTTTCTATGGATTTGGCGGTAACTTTGTTATTCCACTTGTGTTACAAAATTTGACAAGTGTTTCGCCCCTTTGAGAAGCATCAATAGACAGAACATCGCAAGGTTTATGAAGAAACTAATAAATAAAATAACACAAGTGGAATAACAAAGTTAAAAAAAATAACTTCAGTTATAAACTCCGTCAGTAGTGGGTACTGTAAAAAAAAAAGCCCAAAAAATATATCATACAAGCTATGACTCAAGTGTATCTACTAGTGTTCTACGAACATAAAATAAACATCAGAATTAAATGGAGGAGGAATGTACCTGAGATTGTAATTTACTCGCTTCCACTTGCAATTCTTTATGTCTTCCGACAATCTCTTTGGCTTTAGTAAGAAGATCTACCGTGTTCGATGCATCAATGGCGAGCTCACTCATTCTGGCTTTGAGAAGGACAACACTATCATCAATTAATACCCGCACTTGTTTCTCCAGTTGAGCGGCACGGGAGAGTAAGCGCTTCTTGGTTTCCTAATAAAAAAGGAAATAAAGCACACTTTATAAAAAATTGCAAAATAATAACACATGGACAAAAAAATTATGACTACAGGTATGTTTATTTACATTGCATTCAGTTATATTTAATAACACTAGGTTTCGGTCTAACCTTTTCCTTGGAAATTTGGGAATTAATCTGTGCCGCATATGAAGGATCTTTCATGTGTGCGATGAAATCAGTGAACTGTTTGATATAACTGTCCATGAGCAGTCGCAAGCCGAACGGTTCGGGAGATCTAGGGAGTTCGAGTTCGTGATGGGCTTCAGAAGGCTCAGCCAGAGACGAGAGGGCTGAAAGGCGCTGATCCACACAGCCAGGAGGTGGCGGCGGTCTCTCTCCTCCTTCCACCTCCACTCGAGTGCTCTCCAGGGTATGACTGTGCAGTAATTCCAGTCCAGAGATATTGAGCGGTCGCCTGGCTTTTCTCACTCTTCCTTTTTGCCTTCGAACTGTTTCGGTCACACCTGCACTCGCTGTCTCTCCTTTTGCTGGGGTCTTCCGTCTCAATTTTTTAGTCACCGATCTCTTTGCTCTGCCAGCTAAAATAATGAAAAAAATAAATATCAATGAAATGATAAGAGATAAAAACTATGGAATTCAACTAGCTATCAAACGAGGAAATGCCAGGGATTTGTAAAAAAATATTTTCAAACTTTGGCCTGGTTTCTACACAATCATACACAACTTTCTCATTAGCGTGATTTTGGAAAATATATCTTTTGTATCCTTAGTACATATGACAATTATGGGTTTTAATTATTTGATGAATTAAAATTTCATAAAACATAATTGTAATCAATTGCAAATGTAAAACTAATTAACGTTATTAATTCATTCAATATTTACTAGTCATCAACGACTGGAGATAATTATACTGCTGGCGCTTGTACTAGAATAAATCTGATTTTTTTTTTGAGTAATACATACTTTTTATCGTATTTTGTATTAGAAAATTCAAAATTGAAAAAATATAGCATTTATTTTTATACATAGTTTGGAAAGACAGTAGAATTT
Organism: Himalopsyche anomala; assembly: GCA_031772345.1. Classification (NCBI taxonomy): domain Eukaryota; kingdom Metazoa; phylum Arthropoda; class Insecta; order Trichoptera; family Rhyacophilidae; genus Himalopsyche; species Himalopsyche anomala. The sequence continues at coordinate 24,493,871 of CM062821.1, forward strand.
GTAAATTTGACACATTTAAACACAATTTTTAATAATTTCTAGTAATATTTAAAATTATGAAAAAAATTATACAATACTATGGTCGGAGATATTTAGAGTTTCAATATAGCGTCAATAAAATACCGTGAGTATTAACTTTAAATAAAAAACTTGACAGCCGCTGGGTTCAAAATTATTTGCCCAGAATGTCGGAAGAAAAGATGTTTTTCAAAAAAAAAATCAAGTTTTATTGTTATCCATTTATTTTTCTATGGCTTATTTTGCTATTCATTGGCTATCAATGTGCTGCTATTTGAAATCTTTTTTAGGCATACACATGCCTAATGGGTTAAAAAAAAAATGTTGAAATATGTATTCAATAAAAGATACATATTTGACAAAATGCTTTTATGGAGGAATTTCCATATTTGCTATATCAGGGTTCCGCAACCTTTTCTCTCCCATGGCACACCAAAATTTTCTCCAGTTTTCCGCAGCCCACTTCAAATATGCATATATATATACATAAGGGTATAAGCAAAAATAACATTAGACATCATTTTCAATTGTGTAATATATATTGCCACCTTTGTTTGAACAAATTATTTGATCTTTTGTTCAATGAAGTAATGCGCTGCAGTACACTTAGCATCACCGCACACTAGTGTGTTGCGGCACAGCGGTTGTGGAGCTCTGTGCTATATAATAGTCTAGTAATTTAGCAATTGATATATCATTTCTTCAATTTGAAAACAAAAATTCTGTTGGGATACCTCCATTCCGGGGCCATATGAGTAGATATGGATAAAAAATAATTGAAAAATGACCATTTTATTTTTATCATATGATAGGAATGTCTTACCTGGACCATTAGTATTAGAAGAAGCCCAAGGAGCCCCCCACGTCTGCCTGGTGGCAATCAAAGGGATATCAGTCTCGCTACCATCAGAGCTCGTTTCTTTTGAACTCTGTCTGGATATTCTCGGTTTAGGCCTTGTTATTTCTGTGTTACTAGTGATTGCTCGCGATTTGCTTCCATCAGCAGTCGAATCTCTCGTTGATAAATTTCTTTGAACGATTCGTTTCCGTCTTTCTCTTGTGCCTGCGGCCACTTGTTGACGAGTTGCAACTGGTGTATTTGTTTTTCCATTAACTACATCTCTTCTAGCTCTATTTCTAACCGGCGGAGTATTTTCACTATCCTCACTGATTCCAGAGCCTCCATTAACTACACCCTGAAATATTAAGGATAAATAATGTTAGGATCTCTAGAAAATTTAAAAAGATTACATCAAAATACTGCATTCAATAATTAAAAAACAACAAAAAGATGTAAAAGAATATTAACAGACCCTTCTGCTGACCTTGACTTTTGGGTTTTTCAGTCTTTGGAAATATCTCTCCAGTTTTGTACGGTCTATTATATGCAGGTAGTAAGACACCGGTTTTCCCGTCCACGATACTGATCCTCTAAGAGGAGACATTTCGCTGACGTGCATTATGGTTCCGATGTCACTAAGGTTTCTATCGGTTATTCTAAAATTTAAGGGGCAAAAACTTTTCGATGACACTATTCTAGCACCATCTTTCAAGTCTGCAAATCTCTCCTTGAGCTGGTGGTCCACGTTTGGGCCGAAGGCGAAATTATTTACAAAAACAATCGTTGCGGAATTTATTTTTTCTCTGTGTTCATCCAGGAGAAAATCTCCTCGAATTAGTTTATATTCCCCGCATTTCTTTCCGTACCATTTCAGCCATGTTCGAAACTGTGCATCCATGCTCTAAAATAAATGAATAAAAATATATTTTTTAATTAAACCAGTTTTCTTTCAGACAACATGATAACATAATAGCAGTTAACTAATATCTAGTGAAAAAATATATACCTCTGCATATTTACTAGGAACTTCGGCTCTTTCCACGCCGAGACAGACTCGGCACGGTGTGGTTGCAGCCATTTGAAGAACCACCTGCCCTACTCCTGAACCAAGATCTACGAACACATCCTCAGATGTGATGTCAATTTGATCTATCATTTGACAGATGAGCTCGTACGACGTTTCTCCATATACCTGAAAACAAATAATTTTAATATAGCATAGCTACATTGTCACACCCATTCATTGTTGCACATATTTCTCATATTCAAGAGGGACAATATCACTTTTGTCTTAAAGTTAATCAGTCTCCACGACATGATAAAGCACATCTGATGAAGAATCGATATAAACTTGAGGAACATCAGATGAAGCCCAGGGGCAAGTCAGAACTCACCACATATTTCTATATTGACCGCAAGTTACAACTAAATATTCAATTAGAATAGCTGGAGACATATTTAACACAATGCTGAAACTGTGCGATTCAAAATTTGTACTCCTATTTTAAAATGTCAAGAGGGTCTCTAGAGGTTGTTATATAAACCATTCAGGAAATAGATTTAGTCAGTGAAGAAGAATGCAGGGAAAACTGATCAAAAGGCAATTACACCCATTCCTCGCATTACACTACTCGTTCAACATGTTTTCACTTTAACCTGTTTTTAAAATAATTAAGCATCTATAAAATTTTTGATGGATTCAGCGATAGCTTTGCAGATAAGTATAAAATTACACTCGGGTCTCTTTTTATGCGGATCTTTTTTATGCGGTTTTCAAAAATAATAGAACCTATCCCTCAATTTTCTATGTATTTCAAGGCTTTTTTATGCGGATTTTGGAATGTGGTGTGCAAAACCGCATAAAAAAATGTATAATTGATAGTGGGTTAATGGCGAGGTAGTCACAATCCACAAAAAAGGTGACCCACTGTGCTGTGACAACTACCGTGGCATAACACTGCTCAGCGTGCCTGGCAAGGTTCTGGCGCAGATAGTATTGGCGAGAATAAGGATTTCAATTATGAGTATCCTCAGGGAAAATCAGGCCGGGTTCTTACCTGGCCGATCCTGCGCGGACCAAATACACAATCTTAGGTGCCTTCTTCAGCAAAGCAACGAATACAACAGCTCGCTGGCATGTTGCTTTGTAGACTACGAGAAGGCCTTTGATAGTCCACACCGGTCCTCTATATGGAACATATTAAAATTGTACGGAATCCCAACCAAGATTGTTGCCATCATCAAATGCTTGCACGAGGGGAGCGAATGCTGCATAAGAATCGGTGATATAACCACTGAATGGTTTGGGGTCTCAACCGGGGTCAGACAGGGCTGCGTCTTAGCTCCGTTCCTGTTCATTATAATCTTCGACTTCATTCTGAGGAAGTCAATTCCACCTGACCGAGGTGTGACAGTTGCCCCCAATCTAAAGCTTTACGACCTCGATTATGCAGACGACGCTGTTATATTTGACAAATCTGTCGAGGGTATTCAAGATACAATGGATAAACTGCAGAGCAACTCGTATCGCATCGGTCTTAAAATCAATGTGAGTAAAACCAATGTACTCTGCAACAGTGCCTGTCCGGACCCACACTACCCTTTGACGAGCGCCGGTCAAAACATCGAAAGAGTCAACGGTTTCAGGTACCTGGGGGTACACATCACGGGAGATGGCAATCCGTGTAAAGAGCTCGCAGTCCGATTAGGGATAGCTGGAGCAACCTTTAACTCAATGCGGAGTCTGGGACTCACGGCTGTACTCGGTCAGAACCAAGTGCATCCTGTTCAACGCATGTATCTTGACAGTGCTGCTTTACGGTTGCGAATTATGGCACCTTACAAAGCGTAGAGTAACCATATACTGTGTTTCGAAAACAGATGCCTGCGGCGAATGCTAGGAGTGAAATGGTCTGACTTTGTCAGGAATACGGAGATTAGAGAGCGGACTAACCAGCCTCTTATTACATCCAAAATAAAGAAGCGGCGGTGGACCTGGCTTGGACATGTGTTAAGGATGCCTCAAGAGAGCCTGAACCCTGCCTGTCTCTTCTTCCAACCGGATGGATAGCGGCGTCGTGGATGGCCACTGATGACCATTCACAGGATGTACTCACCGGAGTTGCGGGACGCTGGGATGACCTGGGAGGAAGCAAGGAGACTGGCTGGGGATAGAGAGTCATGGAGGAACTTCGTGGTGACCATATGCTGCGTATAGAGAGCGGATATGGAATAAAAAATAAAAAAAAAAGTGGCGTAACAAACTTTAAGTGTATCTGCAATCTATCAGGGACTTAACATATTGTATATAATCGAGTATTCTTGCATTCTATGTTTTCCTGCATGGATCGTATACTTTCCAGTCCCATTTCACAGTGTTAAAAAATCCCGTATTAATCGTTCTCCGATTTACCGATTTTCTCAATCTAATAAACTGACATATAATTATTTTCAACATTGGAAAATTTAATGAAAACAATGTCATAATATATGATGAATTGTATAAAAAGTAAAGTGTGAACATTTTGAAACAGACAGACAAACCTACCTCAGGAGAAAATGGCTCATATTGGTTAAGCTTGTCAGGATCTGAAACAGCCTGGTTGTAAGTCTGCTGCAGCACATGTTTCAGCAACCCTCTTGATGGATACTTGTTTAACCTTTGTGCGGGAAGAGATGTTCCTTTTTCCTAGAATAAAAGAAACGGTAGTTAATAAGCATCCACTGTAAAAACCCCATACAAAGACAAAAAAAAAATCTTAATAAATTCTCTAGACTAGTGTTCGGCATTTTTTTTACCAAGACGGATACTCTGAATGGTTAACGTAAACCATTCAGAGTATCCGTCTTGGTCCGTATTAGGGCACTGTAATATCTTAATTTTGGCTAGATAAGAAAAGTTGAGAGTTGAATGTAAAATCAAAACATGCTTATTTTTATTAAATAGTAATGCACCCTTAATTTGAGCCTCTGAGCCTCGGAGCATTGATGATCTATCGGCGAATAATTTGATGTATCATGTAGAAAGCAATGACAAAGGAATCATTGTGAAACAAAAATAAGTCACTAAAATAACCAATTTTCAATAAAAATAAATCCATTAGTGAAATATTATTATTGTGCTAATATTTATATTTACATTTTGAGTCTGCATAGATTTTCCCATAAAGTTCTGCTGCTTTAGAAAAATCAAAAAATCTGACAATAACGAAAAACAGTGATGTGTATTGTAGTAAGTCTCGAAAGGGAAAAATATCCCCCAAAATCGCAGTGAAGAAGGGATAACATGGTCCGTTTCTAACCATAAATATGGTATTAATTGTTTTTTTACATAAATGTGAATGTTTAATTATATAAATAGCTTATGAAATATCTTCCTTTGCTTTCTGATAGAAATATTGTGTAGATAGATTTATGTATATCAAACCATTAACACACCCAGTGTAAACTTTGAGCATGCAGTTAAGGTTTTAAAATACAGCATGTTTTTTTTTACTTTTTTTGTTTTAATGTTTTTTTAGGTAGGAAAATAAATTGTTTTTTTTATTTTTTTAAATTTACTCTTACATATAATAATAATGAATAATGTTTTGTTTTTTTTGGAAATAATAGATATTTTGAACAAAAATAAGTGTTATTTTTTAAGAAAATAGCTGAGGCTAAAAAAGCTCATCAAGCAATTTCAAAATGAACAGTTAAAAAATATTTATATTTAAATTTATTATCAAGAAAATATCTATAGAACGACAGATGTAGTATTGCAGAATTTGTCTTTTTAGAGGAAATATAACAGAACATGAATATACACATAAAAGACAATTTAAAAGGACTATAAATAACTTTTAAGGTGTTCACTGTCAATACTTGCTGGAATGGCATTATAATAAAAATAATAAAATATTTTTAGTACTTTTTCCACTTAAAATTCATTTGATCAGGACCGGTTTCGCTCCTCACGAGCATTATCAACTGACAAGGAAAATAAATTAAACAGTGCTATTTATACACTGTTTAATTTGTTCATCATTAAGTTATTCACTTTAGTAATGTAGTTTCATTTTGTTTAAAAATTTCCCAAAATTTTAATTGTGTTTATAATTGACATCATTTGCCACTTATATTGATGATTTTTATATATTTGTTATAGGTGTTAAGCATTTTAATTTTGTGTAATTATAGTGTAATTTGTAAATCCTTTTAATTGTTAGTAATTGCATCTTTTTATTTAAATTTAACTTGTATAAATAGCACTGTTTAATTTATTTTCCTAGTCAGTTGATAATGCTCGTGAGGAGCGAAACCGGTCCTGATCAAATAAATTTTAAGTGGAAAAAGTACTAAAAATCTTTTATTATTTTTATTAGGACTATAAATATTACTTTTAAGGTTTTTACTATCAATACTTAGTGAAAAGGCGTTATATTAAAAAAAAAATAGAGCACTCTTTTGTAATAATTCCACTTATATTTTGTATGATCATGATGAGCATTATCAACAGGTGATGCAAACCGGTCCTGATCATATAAAATATAAGTGGAATTAGAACAAAGGTCTTTTATTATTTGAATAGAATAAATCTTAGCAAGTTGGCCATATGGCGTATTTTACTATTGCAAAATTTACAATCTGATTTTATTACGTATTTTATATTTCTTTACAAGTTTATGACATATTTATTTAATTCATAAATAGATACAACACAAATATTATTGTCACTGTTCTGTTTACCGCGTTACCCATATAAATGTTATTCACTTTTACGAAACTTAGGATTTAGGTCCATGTGATAAAAAAAATAGCACTTAACATATTTTCTAATTCAATATATTTTGAAAATGAAGAAGTCATTATTATGAATAAAATTAAAAACAATAGCCTAAGTGGAGTGCTTCCCATTGGTACGAAAAAATAGAAAATACGCGTGTGGTCACATAATAAGAAAAAATATTATTACACCCAGAAGTGTTCCACAGACGCGAGTTTTTGTCATTATAATTTATTTTGTAAGCATCAAAAGCTACTTAGGCGTTTCAATTAATTTAAATTTGATTTTACTATTAAGCCAGCTCAATATTTGTCATATCAATTCACTACTTTACTCACATTTTTTAAAAATATACCGCGATTTAATTGTTACAAAATAAAAAAAAATCTAATTCAAGAAAAACTTTCAGGGATATAATAAATACACTGTGGCCTCTTTTTACACAGTGGATACCTGTGAAAAAAAATATTAATAGAATAATGGTGGATAGGTATTTTTCCTTGAAACAAAAACGATTCAGGATATCAAAAAAAAATATTTATTATTGTATCTTAATTTTATTTAAAAATTACTTATTGAGTTATTATATCTTAGCAAAGATCATTCACTACCATTGTCAGAAAATAGACGAACCCGTTTTATCACTTTTGATACAACATCGCATTCATCACTTGAGATATCAAGAGTAGGAATGCAATACCGAACAAATACATCGATGCCGGTACAACAAAATAAAATTTAAAAGGCAACAAAAAAAAATGAGACCAATTGTATTCTCATTACCGAGTGAGTAATTCAAAATCGATATTTTTTAAAAAATATCGATTGATCGTCAGAAATATCGTCAAAAAATATAAATATTCGGAAAAGATAAAACATAACCATAAACGGATGATTTTCATAAAGAACTTTACTTGCGCAAAGCCATGAAGCCATGAATACCGGGATCCCGGTTTCGGTAATACTGGTATTGATATCCCTAATCCAGAGCATACGTGATATTTCTTTCAAAATTTTCGGACTTACAGGAAATAACCTCTCTGCGCATAGTATTGAGTAGTACGAACGTTTACAAGCAAGGGATGGTAGCACCGTGTTATTTAGAAACCGTGTAAGAAGAGTCCAGTATACACAGAATTTCTACGGTTCGGTTTCAGTAATATTTTTTGTCAGCTGCATTTGTTCGTTTAAAATAATCAGGTTTTCGTTTATCAGTCTCAAGTCATGTCCACTGTATACAATCGGGCATGGCACTTCTCTCGATGTTACTAACAGGAATCCTATTTTACTTGACACGGGAGTCCTTCCAAGACTTTTCTTCATTGCCGGTGATTTTTTCATTGATATGACAAACTCATCGCCCATCCAAATTGACCCCTGTTGAGGCATCGCGGTATAGACGATACAATGTGTTAAGAAACAGATTAAAAATTGCTGCCCATCAGAGTAAATCTCATCATTCATACAAGTAAAACTGTGTAAACACGACCGATATAAGCATAAAATAAATATTATTGTACGTTTTTACTATGATAATTTTAATTGATTGTAGGTAGAGATTGCAATGCAATACCAGTATTTTTGGAAACCTGAATCCCGATGATTCTACTATTTTCCAATACTCAAATACTGGTTTTTAAAATGGAAAATACCAATACGTCGGTTCTACAATATATAAAACGAAATGATTATTCAATGACTTGATTTGAATCGATGAGGGATTTTTCTATGGTCGGAATTATTTCCATGTAAATTCGATCAAGATCGACAGATTCTAGCTTGTCATTTATTTTTTTATGAAAATTAGCTTTGTATGCTTATTCAAGGGGGGCGATTATCGAAAATAGAAAACAAAATCAATGCAAGCCATATTACCTTAAACGTGCGTTTTTCTGTCATTAAAATTTGTGCTTTGATTGTGTGATAAATGTTTTTTTGTGAGAAAAATAGTTAAAAAAAAAAAAAAACATTTAATTTATAGTTCACTATAATTCCTGGTTAAGAAAACCCTTCAATTTACCACGATTGTAAATTTATCTTCCCGTGGTCACTGCTGGCAATAATATACGGCAACAAAACAAATACCTGTAACATTATGATGAATTTTCTTATAAAGAAACCGTAGTTGTGTCTTGATTTTCATCGGTATTTAACATAAACTACCGGTAATGACATATTTTCTCGGTATGAAAATCTCTTGTTTTACGTATTACGCAAATATAATAAAGCGTTATTTATACCACATTAAATGTGGCTGATGACAAGCACCCGGTACCTAATTATTATTACCCACCTATCTTCGACAAACATCATCTGAAACCCAATGTCTAGTCTTAATTTTGATAGTAAATATTATGACTTGTTTTAAAGAGGATAAATTATTTATTTACTAATCGAACAAATTTATATAATTTTCGAATAGGTAGCTTAAAATAATCAAACAACAGGTAGGGATAACCACAAAAATTTAATAAAATTATTAAAGAATAGTAAACGGAGGTTTGAGCGCCCTTGATCTAATAATATACAAATAAAAATACGCAAGGTCTGACCAATGCACTGTCATGAGTGTATTTTTGTCACATAAAAAACTAAAATAAACAGTCGGTACTAGACACACGTGCTCCTTTCTGACGCGACTAGATTGAAAACGTATCATTTTGTATAAACACACTACATAAAAGAAATCTTCACAATCATTTTTTTGAGCGCTACGAGTTACATTTTTTTTTATTATATAATAAATTTATACTTACGAAGTTTGATAATCGAAAAGATGTCGGTAACTTATTATTATATAGAAAAATATCAACATAGACACTACTACGTCCAGTAATCGGTAAAATAGATTGTTATTATAAAGAAAATATTTCAACAAGTGTTTTAGTAAAAACCACTGAATACGAACGAATATTCGATGTTTTGTTCTCGTATGAACGCAGTTAATTTTTAAATATAGGCCCATTAGAGGTGATGTGATCCAAGTGGTATTTAAAAAAAAAAGTTAGGTCGGTTGTAATATTCTACACGTCTTAAGTATCGTAAAAGTGAATTAACTCAGGTAATACACACTGCAATAGTATTTATCTTCATAAAATAAAAAAAATATGCAATCCACCAAAACACCAAATAAAGATGTGATTGTACTTAAAGTAAAAGTCAAAGAAAAACGTTTTACCATTTTACTAGTTAGCTCACTTCACCTTTAATATGCACATGTGTAATATTAAAAAAACGGGATCCTAACAGTTATTCGACCATAAAGTTTATAGGTCTCTACATTCAATCAAATTGAATACTAGTGTGGGTATAATAATTATACACCTACAACATTGATTGCTGTGCAGCTGCTTAGATAATAACTGCAAATGCATATTATTTTGCCAACTTATCTCGGCCAAAATATAGAATCAATCGCCACAAGTTAACCGGCATACATTCGACTGTGGAAAGGAAAAAGGACGTAACTCACAGTTTTTTCAAAACAGCTTTTTTTCGATAATCACATTGTATACAACTGGATACACGTTCTATCAAAAGGATGTAAGCTGAAAATGACGAATAAGTATTTAAATTTAGCTTTTATGTTTTATGTTTAGAAAAAGAAGAGTGTGGAAATTGCGATCAGGAAAAATGTCTTAAAAAAAGGTTTTTTTTAAAAAATATATATTATACATCAGATAAAGTCAATTAAAAAACAGCTCATCAGTCTCCATGCACTTCAAGGTTTTACATATTTCATAATTTGCCTTTGGACCAGAATCATCAAAAAATTGTTATGTGTGGGTTACGTCCTTTTTCCTTTCCAAAGTCGATAGATGTGTGTGTGTGTGTGTTCAGGCCAAAGGGAAAGAAACTACTGTTTTAAAAAATAATTTAAAAAGCTATTCATCCATATCTAATAATTTATTCACAGTAACTGTTTCATTGCAAATAATATGACCCTTGATGTTAGCTGTTTAATTTGTATATTGGAAAGTTGATGATTAAGAAATTGTAATATTACGTGAAAACATGTAATATTTGTGACGGAGTGTAATATATATGAAAACATCATGACACTATTTACAGATATTCGTATCATTTTTCAATCCTCGTGAGTCGATATGATTTAATCACAATTCCATCGAATTACCGGACAATTCACGGGTCTCCCCCGCCAACACTCCTGTTAATAATAATTTCCAATAACATAATTATTTCGCATCTACCAGTTGACCTGCAATTTCTGCAATTTGGCGTATGTACTGCGCATACGTCGTTCTATTTTCATTGCGATTAAACTTATCAGATATTATTCATATCAAACCCATTTCTTGAAAATACCTACTTATTATATTAAATAGTATATATATATACATTATTTTCAATAAATTTTGCGAATCACACGTCTGCGATAATATATAAACATTGTTTTTTACAATAAAAAATTCTGATTAATCTTTATCATATGGTGCGAGTTGACTGCAAATTGAATGTTCTATGTGACACTACACCAACCCGGAAATATTATGGAGGTCCTATCTAGGTACTAGGTTATTTCGATGCCTTTTATCATATGGATTCGTTATACAAAATGTATTATTTATAAAATCTCATGGTGACATGGTAGAATTAAATTTACCAATAAAAGTAGTGATAAGAAGTGGTAAAAGCGTATGTTTGTTATGAATACTTTAAGTGACTTTGTATTCAATATTTAAGTAGCACTAACGATAGTAATAGAGTGCGGCGAAAAATAGCGTAGGTCAAAATACCGTGTAGTAGGTCTACTATCAAATAATATTAGACTATCGTTGCGACGAGGAAGAAGACCCGCGATGCCGTCGCTCGCGGCTTATCGCAGCGACGTCGAATGAGGTCAACTCGGGACGGTCGACGTCATTTCAAAAGCAACACGATGTATGCGTTTAGCACTCATAGACTAACTGCATAGAAAGATTGCCTATGCTGTGTAACTAACAAAGCCGAAGCAATATCAATAGTCAACATGGTAAAGCTGAAAAATACTAATATAGCAGGTCACGCGCATGAGAAGTTTCACGGTACCGATAAAAACAATATTTTAATGCTATGCCGTTACTAGTGGGTTTCAAGAGTATGTGTTACCCCAAAAATAGACGTATAATTTTTAATCCAGCAGTTAGTTAACGTACACATTAACTGATATATAATGTTAATTTTTGTTACTGTTTCAACAATAACATGAACATTAAAATAAGACACCTACCACGATCAATGTTAATGTAAATTAAAATGTAGCAATTCAAAAAAAGTGGATATTAAATATTATAGCAATAATATATATAATATATATATAGCACAATTATATATATATATATATATATATATATAATTGTGCAATCCACACTCAGAGGAATCTGCGAAATATAAATAATAGATGTGTAACGTGAATTTCATTAGATTTATTCAAGGTCCCAAGAACGAAGTTCATACTTTCAACGTCAGATCACGAGTTCGAATCCCTGAATAGAGTTTCAGACCCAAATATTTTTTCAATGAATATAATTATATATTTCTAGCCAAATGTTGTTCTTTATATAAGTGTCATGGAGATATTGCGTTTAGGAAACTACCTACGTATTACATTCTTGGCGCTATTCGCCTGTCATTACTCCAAACAGTTAATCGACTGGCTCACAATCAAGTATAGTTAATCACATGTAAATATGCTCCATTTAAAAAGCGGACATGGTAAAAATATTTGTGTTCATTTTTGGAAATTCAAAAATGTATCCCATAAACAGTATTAACTATTCAATCTTACGTAGTGAAACGATTTACATACACGATGGCAAATAGGATTTGATTGGGGTTCTAAATGAGCCATTTTTTTAATTCATGGTGCGTCCCATTCCTATTTAGGTACACATAATAATACTAACTCAATGATATTGATTGGATATTTAAAAAAACCAAGACATAAAATGAAAGAAAATACGGAAATATAATAACAAACTACTTTTTGTTTTGAGGTTTTTTTTGTTTTATGCTGTTTGCGAGATTTTTTTTGCAAGCTAGTAAATGTCCTCAATTTCAAATAAATCATTCTTTATCAACCTATTTCTAGTATTTGAATGTAAATGATTGTATGGGGCAACATTACTAACATCCGTTTTCAATTATTAAAATTGATTTTGGTATTAGAATACACTACGCTGTTTAATTAGAAATAATTGACATGACTTTTTAGTTATTAGTAATAACCCAACACACTTAATACCAATAAATACGTATGCCAAGAAGATTGAATACACAGCCCATTGACTTGGTACATCCCTCGAAATCGAATGTGGCACAATTGGTAGCATACCAACGCGACCATTTATTTTTTCTCCTATACCGGGACACCTAAAAAAATTGGTACTTTTAGGCGCCGTTTTCAAACTTTCATACAATACAATTTTGACTAGATAGTAAAGCTTTTTCATGTCATATTAGATATTTTATATAAAATTAATTTAAAAAAAAAATCAGTATTTACATTCAAATGCATTATTTACTACGTGCGCACGCCCAGCCCACCCCTTCATCTTCTAGTCTAGATTCTACCGCCAGGATGTTGATTTTGTTCTCATTTTGAAAACGGGATATTGAAGCTGTGTTCGGAGACACCGGGACACGCCGCCTGGAAACGAGACTGTCCTGATGAAAAAATGACGTCTGGTCACATTAGGCACACCAACTATGCAGTATTGTCATAATATGTCATCAACATGATTTTATATTTTTTGCCCAATATGAACAAACGTTTACAAACTTTTTTTTAAATTTAGTGTAAAAAATGTTCGCTTGCCAAATCGGGCATGCGTACCGCATATTTTCTATCGCTGCTTTAGGGCCCTCTATACTGACGATATGTGTGCCGTAACCTTCACGCGTGCATTAAGCATTCGCATATCTATAGTAATAATATGGAGGTGATTCGTGTACACAATTATCAACTAAACAAGCGGACGACAAGACAAAACAAAGGACGATCCAAACTATTAAAATGCATAGAACGAGTTTATTTTTGTAAACAGAGTGGGCACCAACATAAATTCTCCTTAAGCACGAAAAACGTGTATGTACATGCAATACACATACACATATTTACAAAGTCATGTAACTGTTCTTGGCTCGGTGGTGACGGTTGTCAGTCGATAGCCGCACTGCAATGGCGAAGAAGCACATAATGACAGAGGGGACGACGGCGAGGCGAGTACAACATAAAATTTCTCACGTGAATGACGGAACAAAAAAAAACTTGTTTCCTCATAGTGCAATGTTTGTGCAAACGGTTTGCATAATGCTTCTAAGCACGCTCATCTACCCTGGTAAAATTTCTCTCTTATACACGGTGAATATATAAATAAAGATGTTATTATCCCAAATACGTCTGCATAGCATACATGAAATCTATAATTCGAAAAGACGCGTACAAGCTGAAACATTTTTTAATACTATGTATTATATATACTCAAAATCATACGTTCCCAAAATGTTCCACCGTAAACCACATTCTGTTATTTTTGTTTTACGGAAACCCTCCCCCTGCTTGCCTATTATTGATTTTGCTTTATCATATTAACGCCAAATGTGTTTTTGACAGCTGACAATGTAGCTTACTTTGATAGGGTTTGTAGAGTGAACAAATGAAAAAAAAATGTATACTTTCTATTTATCTCAATATGTAAATGGGCTCCGATCACACGGACCCCTGCAATTAAAAACCGACCCCCGGGGGTGCATGTAGACCACTTTGAGAATCATTGCTCTAGAATTTAATTGTGTCAGCTCCTGTATTTGAGTGGTATCACTATAATGATTTCATCTATCGCACTTGAGCGGTCAAGGTCAGGGATGCGATTCCTCGAATAGAAACAACCGTACATTGTTTTAAATGACTTATCCTTTATTCTAAAAATCATGCATGACTGATGTTTTTTTTATTTTATACCAACCCACACTTTCAGATTCTGAAAACAGGGCGAAGAAAGGGTTTAGTCAACTATTAGTTCTTTTTTAATTCCCTTTTCTGTATCTCCCCTCTTTAACTCTGAAATGAATGGTTTAACAACGGAATAACAACCAATTTTCTTTGAACATCCACGGTTAAATTACTTCATCGAGTTCGTGTGCCAAAATTGTACTTAACTATATAGACATATATGTGACGTTGGAAAACAAACGTGGTTATCTTCGACGAAGATGAAACTGAGTAAATCAGTTTTTATATCTTCAATAGTGGAAGTTCACTTTTAATATACAATGAAATTTGATATCTTTGTTATTCCACTTTATGTGTTACAAAATGGAACACGTGTTTCGCTTCTTTGAGAAGCACCATCAGACCATCGCAGCGTTTACGAATAAACTGGATTCCAGTTTATTCGTAAACGTTGCGATGGTCTGATGGTGCTTCTCAAAGAAGCGACAAATAGAATAACAGAGATATAAATATAAATAATGTTTTCCAAATATGTGTTCTTTATCTAGATAAAGACAAAGTTTTATATGAGAAGGCTGCTTCGTAAGATATAAGTAACGACTTCAAAACTACTGAAAGACTTCTTGCGTTCGAGTCTCTGGTCACGTAGGCATTACATTACAAACTAATATTGGAATTAATTTATTGGTATTGCAAAACATGTAGTCAGAAATATTTATAATCGAAAATTTGCTCTCCTATTTTCAGTATGATATTGAGTAAAATAAACATATTTTTTAATATGAAATCGAGATATATATAAGCATTTAAAAAATACAATCAATCCTCTATTGACACGGAGAATACGTTCCATGCAAAACAGCCGTACAAAAAATATGGGGTGAACATAGATAACTAAAGGATACGTTTTATTACATTCGACCGTGCAATATCGAAACCGTGCAAGAGGGATTATGCGTACATCTGATATATTGGTATCGAACCAAGAGTCTCTCGATCAGACTAGGCCAGGGGTGGGCAACCCGCGGCTCGCGAGCCACATGCGGCTCTTTCTATGTAAAGTTGCGGCTCTCCAGTTCCATATGAAAAAAAAATATTTACCCTTTAAAATTATTTTAAAATTTTAAAATTTACCCTTAAAAAAAAGAAAATATATTTTTATGTGCCTAATTTCTCAATAGCTTCAATTTTCATAATCGTTAATTACAAATCGCTACGCTTAACATGTCCGCGAGTTGAGACTCTCATATTCGGGGCATGGAGTAGTCTTCCAGAATGCTATAGTGAGGTGAAGAAGTTGGCATATGGAGTACTGACGATCTTCGGGTCGACATATTCGTGCAAACAAGCTTTCTCTTGCATGAATATAATAAAAAGTAAAATTAGAAGTCAACTAACAAATAAAAATCTAAAGTCTTGCTTGAAACTTAAAACAACAAGTTATAAGCCAGATTTAATCGAACTTTCAAAAGACATGCCAAACCAATGCTCCCATTGATGTGATTACATATGTATCTATAAATAAATACTATAATATTGAAACGAAAAATTTTAGTGGCTCTTTAAAAACTGGGATTTTTTGTAAATTGTAACTTTTGGCTCTTCTGATTTAATAGGTTGCCGACCCCTGGACTAGGCTGTTTTTATCGACAGGCGATAGCTGCCGACTTTAAGTTTTTTTCTACATTAAATCAAATTTAAATCGTGGTTTCTATTACATATATTAAACGGAAAATCGCAAAATAAAACATCACAGCTGGCAATAAGTAAAAAAGCCACGAATTTACACAGAAATGCAAAATCAGTCTGAATATGAATAATATTATATCTAAATATTGAAATGGAGACATTGCAAATATATACACAGGTGTTAATAAAACCATCAATCATACATCTTTAGTTGAAAATCTCGTCTGGGCACTATTGACGTCATCGTTACCACTATTACCAGTACTCGGGTCAATAATCTCAACAAAAACAGCCACAACTAAAAATAACCTGATGTCCGTTTCTTGCAGTCGTCTTCTCATTGCGATGTAATAATGCGATATCGGCAAAATATTACATACATTTTACAAAAACGACCATAATCATAATATACCAAATATATACGTATCGGGTTAGGGTAGGTTTTTGATATTTTAAATAAAACGAGTTATAATAAATAATGAATAAAACACAACAAAATATTGTAAAACGTCCATGTAAATACAGGTGTTTTAGGTGTAAAAAGATATGTTTTGTGCGACGCTATATTTTTTTTCACTATGGAGAATACTATTTATAACGCAATTATTTGATTTTGATTCTTAGCTATTGAAGATCCGCTGAGTTGTATTGTTTGTGAAGTAAGTAATTCGGTGATGGGCGGGCGGAGGCGGTTGAACGACCTGCCCACAGTGAGACTACAGAATTGAGAGTGACCGAGAATCCATGTACAAATCGACGGTACGAGCTCGCCGTTTAGACTTCCAATGAATACACAAGTTTGTGTCCCAGTGTGCGTCCATCCGTTCGGTGGATATAGTCAAATTAATTTACCAAGAAAATTGACTTTGCTTCATCATAATTTTGCTAAAGAAACCGTATTTTCTGACTAAAATATAAACGCGTTTAAAAACAAATGGTAATAATCAAATCGTTAAAAAACCGCAATATGTAGTAAGCCAGTGATGGCAATCGGTGGGTTACGACTGTTACGACTTCTTGCAGTTTTTCTAGCGATATAAATAAAAACACTAAATAAACTATTTGTGAATGTCGCCTACGATATTCAACGATGATAATATGTAATATACGAAAAAATACGTTATTATTTAAAGTAGATCTCAAACGAACGAGTAGTTATCTCTCGTAGTAAATGTGTATAAATATCCGGGATATATTACTACTTCAAGTGAATTTTGCGATTCTTAGTTTTATTTTTAATACTTACCACAAAGCAAAAGTTATGAAAAAAAAAACTTAGGCTAGGACCATTAAAATCCATGGCGGTGAAGGAATTATTACTTGACGTGATCAAATCTATCGCCTGGGTAAATGAATCTATAATTTAAATGTTTATTGAAATCAGTTTAGTGCCACTTATTCATTTTGTGTATTCAGTATCTAATATTATTTTTTTTCATACTTATATTACAATTTTTTCCCACCCTTGTTATTCTTACATGGTTTTGTATAAATAGCCCTTTTATCAGTGTATATTTTTAAGAGTTGAAAATGCTCGTGATGAGCGAAAATGTTCCTGACAATAACAAATGTAAAAATTAGCACAAAGTGTTTTATTTCTTAATATAATAAATACCTTTTCACCAAGTATTGACAGTGAACAACCAACTAAAAGTGTAAAATATATAATTTGAATTTGTAACTATAGGTAAGTAACTAAAGGACTAAAACGTGAATAGCAATCCATTAGTATAATATTTATATTATATATTCATTGTTGGTGTTGAAACTGATATCCACGGCATACTAACTACTAAACATCGAATGGGTGTACCCTAATATACGAATTTATAAAAACCCGTAAATGAATACAATATTTTCAGCAGAGCTACCAGATAATTTATGTAGGTTGTATATTGTTTAAGTAACATAGAAGCAAACGACGTCTCAGCGTTGGTGCATGAAAGTGACAGTGAAAATGCAATAGCCTTGGCCGAGATGCATTAAACCAGCGCTTTTCAACATTTATTATTATTTTTACGATTTAAAAAGAAAACAAACCCAGTGCCAAGACATCTTTCGTCAAAATATTTACTCTATTTACTATTTTCATATATGTAGATGAATAAATAAAAATAAGCATGAATGATTTTTTATCTAACGTGTGAATGGATATATTCAGACTGATTATAGGGATCAAGATGATTGTTTCCTAGGTCCCACGTTTAAAAGCTTGGCCAAATTTGCAGAAAATATAAGTTTGTTAGACCTTTACAATTGTACAATGGGGAAAACTCAATATAATTTAATTAGAATACATTTAATAATATACATTTCAAGAAACTTGCAGATGAACTGCGGATTGGGTGATATGTCGAATAACACACGAAAGGTATGATAGACGCAAAAGCCAGGCATGACCTGTCACTCATGACATAAAATAAGTGATACCTATAAACGCATCGATTAAAACGGCAACACCGCCAAAAAGTGAGAACGCAGACTATGGAAACTTTGGCGCCAAAGTCTAGGCATTCGAAGGGTGAGTGCTCTCGCCCCCTTCTACAAAATATGGGTTAAAATGGGGTGTTGCTAAAATCAATAGTCGCCGGTTTGTACCCATGTACGCACGAGATGAAGATCGCTGGGATGAGAAATAGGGTGGAATTAGATGTGGAACGAGACAGGACCGCACACTTGCGTGACTTCTTGCACATCAACAAGACACACCGCTCGACCACTGGGTCCGGTCCACCTTTAACATGCAATACCAATTTAACTCCTGTCGCATTAATCAAAGTTGTTACATTTTATTTTCAATGATTATGTTAAGTTTTATGAAACCAGCTGAAAATTTCCAAAGCGCATTTTCAACATTTTAGCGTTATAAAGATACATCGCTTTTAACAATTTATGTATTAAATTAATATATTAAATAAATTGTCCAATCCAAGTACAAGCAGTGTTTTTTCAATATATTTATAATTTTTTGTTTGAAGACATAAATATGTGTGATGTCTAAGAACTCCCCCTCCCCCACCATTCCAACCCTAAAGGAACGGGGCGTAGCGAGAGCAATTAGCTAACCTTTGTTATGTCTTTAACCTACCCTTTCTATCCCTACTCTCGTCGAATAAAGAGGTTGAGCATCTGAGTAACAAGCAGTTCTCGAAGAAAAACTGTTGAGATATAAGGGGTCATATGTTCCACATTGGGAGCGGACATATACATATATTAAGTATATGTCCGCAATATATAAATAAAACTATTATATTTTTAAATTATAATAAAGCATTCGAAAGTGTTCATGTCTGTTTCAATAACAATATGTATAGAAAAAGTGTATTGTATAGAAAAACAAATCAGGCTTTTCAAGTCCACTGCTGAATGCAGGCGTCAGTATAATAATAACATTTCTCCCGGTTCAGCAGCTGACTCTTCGAAACCTTTTGTGATATTATTCCAACAGTTCCCACCAGTACTCTGTAGCAAATATGCCATGCCCACACTTCGTAAACCTTTACGCAAGTTATTATGTCAGCTAGTCCTAGATGCACCATAGCAAGTTTTATTGCGTTAACAATAAATACACGTAACACCGGAAATGTATTGAGTTTTTGGTCATATTTTAGGGTCATCGTCCACATTTAGCATTTACGTCTACAAAGAAATTGGTTTGACATTAACTTGACGTTTCAGTGATTGTGGTTTTGTTACTTGCTAACTTAACTGATCAACTGCATACTATCTTAACTTGTCTCTGCTAACAATTTTTCCTTATGTAACAATAATCATTGGATTATTAGGCAGCTTCTAATTTTATTGATTGTTTTACTTTCATGCAAATTCCAACATCAATCCAATCAAGTACAATAATGGAAATGTATTAATAATTATAATTTTATAAGCTATTAAAGACCGCAGCGCCGAGAGCGTGCCGTCAATCGAGGACGGGGGTCTCGCCATGCAGCACTCGTATGAGTTTGAGCCATCCGCGTGGCGAAGATTTAGGCTAAGCGTATACTCAGATAGATGCAGGCGAAGCAGAAATGTGCGATCAGCGTATGCCGTGACAGCTGCGTTACGCAAGTGTCATAAGTGAATGACGCCTAATGGCATAATTTTAAAATGTATATTTCATAACACAGTGACATTCAAGGTTAGTTTTTAACGACTAATTCAAGTAGAACATTAAGTTCTTAGTAAATATAAATAAAACTCTAAACTTGCTACTTACACTACAAAACCTACCACTGCACAAAAAAACACACTATTTGACATATGTTAAGCAATGGTCACGCAAGTGACGTATTACATAAATGACGCATTATTATCCACAATGACTCTTGCAATGTCTGTTAAGAGTAGTTTACATGAGTAGTATAATATAAAAACGTTCAGTTCGCACTAATTCATTAGTTTCACGGTCATGTTCGCAGAGAAATAAAAAGAAAACCCGAACCTAACGCGTCGAGCAGGATTCTGTACCGGTTTCACAACGGAGCGCAGCGCACGTTTACTTCTTGCTGCATAGTTCATGTTTTTTGGAAAACGTCAATTGTAATATGGTCTCTTCTGGTAATGTGACGAAGACGTTGAAAATAAATATATAATAAAACCGGAGATTGATGGGTTTGGTTTTGACTTCCATAAAAAGTGTCTAAAAGCAAAAACAAAAAAAATACAAAACTTAGTATTGATATTTTAAAGAAAAGCGTTATAAATTAAACGAATCTATTCAATGGTTACCGAATGTATTTGTCTACCATAGAGGTACTAACCAGTAGTAGGTAGTTCCTAGTAGGTAGTTCCTATTCTAACCAGGTAGTTCTGACGATGGCGTAAGCCGAAATAGCTATCAACCTTTAACTTTTTAAAAACTGTAGAACTGAAATACCTTGATATTTTACCCTATTAGGTACTAACCAATTAATATTCACTCTAAATTTATTTTTTTATCTAAGTTTTATACAAGTATGTATATTCTCAATTAGGCAGAGCATAGTCCCCCAAGACTTTCTCAATATTAAGAATGTCATTAAATCTCCTTTATTATTATCCTTGATGTAGTGAAATTTTCCGCTTTAACTTTTCTTCACCAATAATTCGATTACCAGCGTCTTTAAAAAAAGAAAATTATCTCGCCTTAATTAATATTGGTTTGGAACACCAGTATGCACATTGTTTTTGTAGATGCTAAGAAATATTATATAGTCAGTTCTCAACTTACGACGGGGTTCCGTTCCGCCACCTATGACGTAAGTCGAGAACTGACTGTATAATATAATACTATAAGAAATCTACGTATATGAATATGCCTAATAAAATATATAAAGGAATTATAAATTTTATGTTTTCAGAATTTTTGAAAAATTGTTTGATATTTGAAGACTACAATAATACAAAAATATTGAATGATTTTTTTTAGGGTGTTCACTGTCAATACTCGGTGGAAAGGCATTATATTAGTAAAAACACAATATTCCTTTGTACTTCATTCCACTTTATGTAATATCAGGACCGGTTTCGCTCATTACGAGCATCGTCAACTGATGACGATGCTCGTAATGAGCGAAACCGGTCCTGACATATTAAATAAAGTGGAATGAAGTACAAAGGAATATTGTGTTTTTACTAATTGAATGAATTGCCTGGATTTTAATATTAAAGAAGGAAGTTTTTATTATCTGGTTCATTTCTACAGAAACATTGCGCTCTCCAATATTGGAATCTCACTTGTCTTTGTAAAAACAAAAAATAACCAATTCATTACAATGGGGATGCGAAACGTTAAAAACCTTTACAATAAATACATATCTTCAATTTATTTGCCGTTTCTGTAGTATGTTTTATCAACATAAAATGTACATTATCCATTGGCGGAACTACTTGAAAATTACATATAACACATTTTCATGTTGTATTATCAAGTAATGCGTTATTTCGCGCGCATCTATTCTCTTTTCTTTCAGTGTGAAGTCAGTTAGATTCAATACCTTTACTCCGATCGTAATGATTTTTGTATTTTCTCTATACTTAGTAGAGGTCTGCACGGGCCGGAGCCTGGACCGCGGGCTCTTACCTGACCCGGCCCGTGGGCCGGGCTCGGGCGGGTAAGCGCAATTGAGAGTCGGGCTCGGGCCGGGCCGGGCTTTGGAATTTGGGATATAATGTGGGAAAAAATATAGCAAATCGAGGATTTCAAATTCCTCGGCGAGCTAAAATAAGGAGTTTCGGGCCCGGGCCGGGTCGGGCGTGAGTTTTTCGGGCTCGGACCGGGTAGTTTTGTAAAATTTTGGCCCGTGCAGACCTCTAATACTTAGGCTGGTTCTAAGCATAACCAAAAACGCAGCACATGAAGAAGTCAGTGGTTACAGTTTTGATCACGAGAGCTAAATGAGTAACAATGTTTTTGTCGATTTAAATATTATTTAATTAATGTACATATTCGAGGGTAAATCACTCATCCATACTGTGTTTCAATACAAACAATATAACACTCAACATAAGTGTTAAACCTCACTCAACGGACAGTAAAATAACTTGAGAATATACACGCTGGTGGATATATGTATTTATATTGCACAGTCGTTAAGTTATATGAATGTGTGCTGAGTAGATATCATAACACAATGACACCGTCAAGTTTTTGTAATAAGTTGGTGTACAAGGACTGCTTGGAAGTTAGTTTTCAGAGGGCGAGGAAAGACGAAACGGGGTAGGAACCAGTAGTTACCCTCTACGCCTCGTTCACTCGAAAAAAATGTCTTCGGCTAAAAATCAATGTTCAGAAGAAAAAAACAGCTGAATAGCAACAACTAGGCTACGTGGCCGTCAGAGATATTTATAAATAGTTATAGGATATATTAAAGTATATAATCGTTTTTTATTATCATTATTTTGTAAATTTTTGCATCAAATAAAGTCGAAAATATACTAATTTAGAGGTTTGAATCGTTCTATTATATTAGTGGTAGATTAACTTCAATAAGCTAAATAAAGAAACGAAGATATTATTATCCCACATAGTGATTAATTGATTTTCAATAACAATAATAATAATAGTATATCGCAGACTGCTGTTAGACTATTGTTAGAATGCAGTTGTGAATTTGTTTATGACACTACTGCTATAGATACTTAGTACATGCCGTAGTTAAAGATAACTGTGTTGTTGGTTGGTGTTGTGACGTGACAAGGACTAGGTTAGAGTAGGAGAGGGAGAAAACAAGCGGTGCGAGAGTGGAATGCAACACCAGACACGGTTGTGGCAATCAATACAGAACCCAGTAGGCCTAAAGATTCAGAGAGACGATCCACGGCCGACCCGCCGAGCGTTGCTCAGCGCTCATAAAATATACACATAAATATTGTATATGAAGTATATTGTTTAATGTTATGTACTTCTAATTAATTTTTCATTCATTTTCATTTATACTTATTTTTAAATATCAAAAGAAAAGTTGGTTTATAACTAGTGTGTTGTAGTATTCTACTAAATTTAGATATCGATCTTTGCTATCGTATTAAACGGTTCCATGAAAGAACAGAACATGAAAAAACAGAACAAGATAAAACAGAACTGTGACAAAACAGAATAGGGAACTTGCATAAACAGAACACGTAAAAACAGAACATGTCAAAACAGAACATAGATAAATGAGAACAAATATTAAATATTAGTATGAATTTTGGTGAATTGTTGTTTATTTATTGCTTATGGTCAAGCTACATTGACAGTTCGCTCGTTTGTTCAGGATTTACTTGTATTTGATATCTTTATTTATATACAGTGGAACCTCGATTTTACGTTTTTCAAGGGACCGTAATAAATGAACGAATAATGCGGGAAACCGTTAATGCGGGAAATTATCAAATAATACAAAAAAAATGTTTAATTTTCAAAAAACTTATTTATTTATATAACTTAATGCGATGTAAAACTATTTGAACAAAACAAAAATATTCTACAAAAACGGTTAATCGGGATTAATAATTAAAGTCCGCTTTAATTTATCAATCAACTGCTACTTTTATAATCTTTAAATATCTATTAATTTCAGTTTGAAAGTATGTATTATCGTTATGGATAGTCATAGATTATTACGGCGAAAAACTTCACAAATTAACCTAAAAAAACGGCACGATTTAAAATATTTGTTTGAGGGCTTGATAATCGCGTTTAAATCACACATTTATATGAAGAACACTAATAAATTATGCGAAATATGAAATATTTTTCCGTGACACCGTTTTTTGTGTGATTTTAACGCGATTATCAAGCTTTCACAAAAAAATTAAAGTCATTTTTGGATCTAATACGATATAGAGATTAATAATTGATTGTAAAACATATCAATACTAGAGTTTTCTAAAGATACCATACTGTCAGACGTTATGTTATCTATTGTCAGACGTGCAATGCCATAGAGTTCGCAAACTTGTTCTGAATTATCAATTTGTGCTGTTTTATCATGTTCTGTTTTAGGATGTTCTGTTTTTTCATGTTCTGTTTCATCCGGTTACCGTATTAAACATACCCCTCGAGTAACACAATTCGACTCCACATAAAAACAGTGTAATAACAAATCGTCATCATTGTTGTATGTATATAATATAGATATAGATGACTATTCCTAAAAAAATAAACATGTAAATACTTGGTTTTCCTTAATTAGTACACATGCTAAGTGTAAGAATGTAGAGGTTACTTACAAAGATTTGATCTGGTCAAGCTTGACACCTTCAAGTAAAAAATTATTTAATAATAATAAAAAACCAATCTAATCTAACTCATTTAAATATAATCCGTTATAAATAAATGTGCTTTATCAATAATGAGTTAACAGTTAAATAAATCACGTTGAGAAACAAATTTTTGCCGTATGATAAAAAAAAATGTAGACAACTATCTGACCGTGTAAAACAGAAACCTTGAACGTCGAATATCACGAAATTAAATAGTTATATAATTTCAAAGATTCGGCGGCATACGCGTCTATTTTAATAAGAATCTATGCAAATGAAACAAAACAAGATCTCAGATTATCATCATTCAAACGATAAGAGAAACAAAATACATATTATAAAATATCTGGGGTGGCCACACTTTTTCTTCTAAAACCGTTGAAAAAAAGTTGATAAAATAATAAATGGCGACCGATCGACTAATATCGCTTATAAGTACATTTATCAAATAAGAACAATAAAAACCCAATTTCTGTGCCCGCGATCGATCAAAAATACCTTCGGGATCGACGCACTGACCATCCCTGTTAAATATGTACCAACGCCTAATTGAAAATAATTAAATCATAAATTGACAAAAGAATACAATCTTTCACTAAACCCACTAAAGTCGTATTGAAATACTCGTTCATACCGATATGAAATTAGGTCATCCGTCGCCGACTCGCATTGCGTATCAATGAATCTACAGAAGTTGGGTATTTCAATAATAAACAAAAGTAGCCAATTTCAATGTGGAGCATATCGACTACTCATGTGAAGCTTTTCTCAACAAAAAATTGTTCTACGAGAACCGCTTGTTACATAGTCGCCAAGTCTGTCTTTTTTCGGAGAGAATAAGTATAGAAGGATAGCTCAAGGACGGGGCTAGTGGTTAGCTAATCGCACTCGCTGTGTCCCGTTTTTAGGATCGGACGGGTGAAACTGGAGAGGGAATTTCGACTTCGCAAACATCTATTATTTCGAACACAAATCCATAAATCGATGTATAAATTAAATTAAGATTGTCCGTTCGAAGCTTCAACACCGTGGAAACAGGACCAGAAAAATAATTAACTAACCGTTATCAAAAATTTGGCTGGGTAATAAATTTGCTAAAATAAGTTACAAGTGACAGTGGTTAACTTGTCTGTAATATATTCGATGTACCATTAAAAAAATTGAAATACTAAGTTAAACGAATCCATGCACCCTGACGTCGTATACCGCTGACTGACTTGGTAGGAAGCAGAGATTGGCGAAGGGCAGAACCTTGGAGGCACCGTGTGGTGGCGATATGCTCTGAGTACGA
This sequence comes from Himalopsyche anomala, assembly GCA_031772345.1. Taxonomy (NCBI): domain Eukaryota; kingdom Metazoa; phylum Arthropoda; class Insecta; order Trichoptera; family Rhyacophilidae; genus Himalopsyche; species Himalopsyche anomala. Next base: position 24,520,155 of record CM062821.1, read on the forward strand.
AGTGGACATGGGCAAAGAAAAACATTCCACCAATAATCCTATCATCACTGGTATTACACAATATTAGAATCAGGAAAAAAGCCTATGATGAAAATGAAGTACGGTATTCAAAATATTATGTTTTATAATAGAATATGAAATTATGGTGGGGTTTACTAATTTTTCCAAAAGTGTCAAGTTAATTTTTGCCTCGAATACAAACTAATATTATTATTAAGCTGTGATCAAAACCGACGGGCGTAATAAATTATAGGTAAAATTTTACTATTGCATTGTTTACAGTCACTTCTTACAAAATATGTGATACAGTGTTTAAGGTTCTTCTATGTATGTTTAATTTACTACTGCATAACAAAAAGGATATGAATAGCATTACGACATATTTTTATCGTTGAATGAATTAATAATGTACTTGTTTTTACTAAATAATGATTTTATGCATAGAAGAAGTTAAATAGTATTTCCAAATATCGAATAATCATTTATGTGTAAGATATGGAAATCGTGTTACAATATTTAGCGACTTGTCGCTTCATGGAGATATCGGTAAATTTGCTCTTCTAAAACATAAAACATTAACATGTCCGTGCGTGATATCTCGGACGTTAAATATATTGAAATGGACATATTGCGTAGTGGCGGTAACAGATTAGAGTAACAAAATTAGAGCCGCATAATGCAAGTCATAATCAGCGCGGGCGTTCATTAGCAATGTGGGTTAATGGTATCCTCGACGTTAGCGGTCGTCGACCCGAAAATCGGCACGAGGACGCTGTCACCCCAAAGTGGAAAATCGATATTCTCGAAAAAGGATTGTGCCATCGGTAAAGGGAGTGGGGCACGAAGGGCACGAGCCGACAACGGGAGAAAACGGAGGCTATAGGGAGAGGGGGCGTGTTTGAACGCGCACGCACGCGACTCCCGCAAAATGCGTCTGACTCTGGATCCATACTATGTATACAAACACTCTCCCGAATTAGAATCAATTCAAAATGATTGTTTCAATATGTATTTAGATTTGATAAAACTATTGAAAGCTATTAAAAAAACACCCGTTCTGAGTTTACGAAAGACATAATAACGACAATTTTACCTTTTTAGTACGTAGTACGAGCACTTATCGCGCGATACAACGATCGTTGATAAAAAAAATGCAATATATTCAAAATCATCATAGTATTATAAAAAATAATGAAAACATATTTCACACACGCATACAAGGAAACTGGTTGTGATAGGTAAATGAAATGTATCAAAAACCGAATTATCTATAGAGCACTCCGGAGCGAACACATGTTTGTTTTTCGTCTTGTCATTTCCACGGCTATTAACGGTAAACAAACTAATTTACAATGAAAATACTATAATAAATAACGATTTATTATATCAGGGGTTACCAACCTTTTTCGATCCTAAAGCGCATTCAAATAAATCAGCGCAAATTGGTAGGGCGGCGGGCACCACACTTCTTCAAGGTTATTTATAACCAAGGAATTTACTGATTTGCTCAAATTATCAGCGTGGCTGGTTTTTTTTATTTACCTCTTCCAGGAATTTTGAAATCAGAAAACCCGGGATTTTAACGATTTGCCCAAATTAGTTGGCGGGCGCATCAAAATCGGTCGGCGGGCGAAATGGCGCCCGCGGGCACGGGGTTGGCAACCCCTGTATTATATGGTACAAGTAGATTAAAGACAAATAGCCACAATATTTTACATCAAAATGTAATACATTGAAACCCCGATTTATCTCCTCGTGAAAATAAAAACGACGAATTCAGAAAATGTATCACTGATCTTATTTGCCGGGGTTTTAAAAAATAGCGATAAATGTTGGAAAGTGATGAGTGCAAGAATAATAGATAGTGGCTTTACTATAATCGTTTATATATATATATATCAATTTCCATCGACCAGCAGTTTTAATGAAAACAAAAATGAGTTTTTACATCTTTGAAATATATAAAGGTGCGATAAATCAGAGAAAACCAGTCACGTAGACGAAATTTTCATATATTATGCGACAGTCGAATGTTTACGTTTAGTATAGTTTTATGAATGCCCTCACTTATCACGCTTTCACTAGCGTAGAGCAGGGCAACAAGTGGATAAAGCTGCGGTACGTTTGTAAATACACACGATGCGGTGAAATCCGATCGATACTACTTTACCGTTTCAACTGTAATAAAGCGATTTGTTCAAGGAAATATAAATAGATAAAAAGTGTATTGTTTCACACAAAGCTATGCATAAATTATAGGACAAATGGAGCAACATGTTTCGGGACATGACGCTCAAGATCTACGTTAATTAATGTCTCGGGAACAATGTCGCAGAAAATTTTGTTTGTAGTTTTGTACACACCAGGACTCGGATACCGCAGAAATGTTACCCGATGAGATTACGTTGGTCAGTGCTAATAAAATAACTAGTAAATAATAGTCGACATAATATAACTTAGTGTATAAAGTAATGATTTAATAATATATTTAATAAAATGTTGAAACAATCCAAACCATACAATATAACCGAACGAAATTGTTGTACTTGGCCAACTGTCTCAATTCAATATTTTGACAGCGACGTATTACAAATGAAATATTTATATCTATGGCTAGTGTGGAATTGTCGAATGAATTTCTTACCAGTGCCACCACACTGTCGATAGCTCTGTTGAAACGGTCACATAATGACTTCATGCTGTCGAATGACCTGGTATCATAGTCGCTGAGAATGTTTAGCTCCAGCGCTGACTTCATCTCCGGCAAATCCTCGCATACCCATCTGTCAAAACAAGTTTAAAAAATTAATACGTATGAAGATTGCATTTTATAAAAGCGTGCGACATGTGACAAAAATACAGTTTTATCAATAACAGCTCAATGTTATATAAATGACTATTTTACAATGGAAGGTTACTGAACCCTCGTTTTACCAAATCGCAAATATATTGCTCTTTATACTTACTTATAGGAAAATCATAAAAAAAGGTTATAATATTACATAAAGAAGGTTTTACCTATTTTGTTTTCGAGTAAGGTATAATTAAATATTAATGGATACGCACTAGTGCCACTGACTACTATTTTTTGTAATATGAAACGAACGCAAAACGAAAAATGATGCATACAATAAAACGAAATATAATATTATAAGTATGTTTAATTGATTCATTATTTCACGAACAACTCGAAATTATTGGGGTATCGCAGAACTGTCGACAGACGATGAAACGATGGCTTGCAAAATACGCAACAATTTTTTCATGTGGACTTTTTACTCCAATGTGTAATGCGATTCGAACGACAAATGAATACCACAATAATAAAATTAATATTAATAAGTGTTTATTGTCGCCTGCTATGGCCCAGTTGGTTAGGGCTTGCTCTACCAATCACTCAGGTCTGGGTTAGATTCCCGGTAAGATCACAGTCAATTTGAGAATTATTCAATTCAAAGTTGCGATCGAAGACTGGGTGTTTGTGATGTCAATTCACAACATTTTCCTCTCCTCCCATCCTTCTGATCCTTTAATAACTGGGTGTAGCAATAGCGATTAGTCAACCACTAGTCCTGTTCAAGCCTTATACTTCTTTCCCTACTACTCACTTTGAAAAAAAAAGTGAGGTTGAGCGACTCGGTAAAAAACAGTTATTGTAGAAAAAAAGCTTCTGTTGATATACCTCCATTAGGAGGTCATATGCTCCACATTGGAAGCGGACATGAATAAAAAAAATATATTTAGCTATCAACTAAATGTTTTTCAGGACAAATTTTAAAAAACCACGCATGAACTAGTATTTTCTGCAAAAAGCAAGGAAAAAACGCAATATAAAACATACAGCGACTAACTAAAACTAGTTTTTTATCACGGACACTTGTATTATATATCAAGCATTGGAACTACCTACTATGGGCACTATGGCTTCCAATCCCGAGTATCCGGTCAATTTGATGATCCTCTAATCCTGATCTCTGGGATTATCTAAATACACCGGTATTGACCGAGATTCCCTTTAAAATATAAAACAGATTAACGCCAAAAAATATATCTTAAAGTCGACTCTCAAATTTACTTTAAAATATACAATTTTTTGTCGGTCTTTGTAATCTAGTGGTAAGAAGACTACCCTAGGATGGTATCAAATTAAATTATATATATTATAATAAAGAGATGGTTTTTTTATGTATTTTCTCCTCAAATTGATCTCGAGCAAGGTTAAAAAACAATGATCATTTAATTTAATCATATGTGATTTAAAAAATCAAAAATATCTGGCGTCTTGATTGTTAGCTGTAATGTCAGATAGTTTTAATATTAAAATATTTAGAGAATATTTTTTTAAAAATTGACATGAAATTATGATAAATGGTCAATCCCGGATCACGAGGTTGAAAAATTGTAAAAAGGGACCGGAATTGGACGCTATGTGAACCTGCTATTTTTTTTCGTGAGTATGAAGCACTTGATAAATATAACGTAGAGTCGACTATTCAAGATTTTAAATAATAAAAAAAACGACTGGGGCTAATGAACTTGATGACCTTAGCATTTCAAATTAAATCGCCAACGATTTGCCTTGATAGGTAAACGAGACAAAAAGTTGCTGTTGCTTTTAATGGACGGCAAATTATTACTAACACATTAATATTCTTAAAAATAAACAATTTATTTATACATTATTATTATGTTATCTTAAAATTAATCGCTGACTACCTACATTTAATTGCATGAAAGTATATAATTATTCTTTTGAATATTACTCATTGTTATATATTATATTTTACTATGCGACTGAGTCCGTATTGTGTAATGATAGAGATGGCAATCCTGATATTTTGAATCTTTTAAATGTTGTGTAAAAATTGAGCTATTTAAATAATAATAAATCTTTGGTAATATAGTAAAATCTCAATATAGGCGAACTAATGTGGGTGTATGTTTAAGCCGAAAGTAAGTACATAAAAAAAAGCTTTTTTCCCATATAAGACACTCATTTTTTTTTGTTTGAAATAATTGTTCTGTGTAACATTTATTTTTTTCCCTTGTATCCATATATTAAGGCAAGAATCACGAACAAACAATTAAACGCACACAGCTGGATGTAGCCTTAGCACACGTGAAATCATCGACCGGCACGTGTGAAAACTACAGCAACTGTGTGATCGCGTTATACGTAAGAATTAGAGCAATGCTTTCGAGCGGTTTTCGATGTTGGTAAGAGAATAGTTTTGTTCTACAATGTTATTGAATGATCTATGTATGCCGTTTACGCTCATGTCAACTGAATACTATAAATACAATATCTTTACACTAAAAATAAACATCTTAATTATTGCGTTTGGTGTGAGAAAAATAAATTGCATAAAGATATATCGCGTATAGATAATCTTATTAACCTACGTACTTTACTGATGCCCATCAAACTTGGAAAGAGCCACTGAATGAAAGAATTAACTAACACTAGCTGTAAGCCCGTTGACCTCAACGGGGGGATTTTTGTTGCATTTTTAAGTAGTCAGAAAATTTACAGGCGTCAAAAATAAATTACTAACCTATTTATTGAATAATCCAGAAATTCTGATAGTAAAAGAAATATATCTGGGGGCGTATATCGACAGCCCTGCCCTGCAGTATTTAAATTGTAAATTATTTATTTTTGGAATCATGTTCTAGTTTGCCAACAACTATTTTTCGTAATAGCAAAAATTTCGTAAGTTATTGAATTTTTGGAATAATGTTTAAGTTTGTTAACTATTTTTCGTAGTAATAAAAAAAGTCCTTGTAAATTACTTAATTTTTGAAATAATATTTAAGTTTGCTAACAACCATTTTTCGTAGAAGCAGAAATAGACCTCGTAAATTATTTAATTTTTGGAATAATGTTTAAGTTTGCTAACAACCATTTTTCATAGTAGCAAAAATAGTCCTTGTAAATTACTTAATTTTTGGAATAATGTTTAAGTTTGCTAACAACTATTTTTCGTATTAGCGGAAATTTCGTAAATTATTTAATATTTGGAATAATGTTTAAGTTTGCTAACAATTATTTTTCCTATTAGCAGAAATATACCTCGTAAATTATTTAATTTTTGGAATAATGTTTAAGTTTGCTAACAACCATTTTTCATAGAAGCAAAAATAGTCCTTGTAAATTACTTAATTTTTGGAATAATGTTTAAGTTTGCTAACAATTATTTTTCCTATTAGCAGAAATAGACCTCGTAAATTATTGAATTTTTGGAATAATGTTTAAGTTTGCTAACAACCATTTTTCATAGTAGCAAAAATAGTCCTTGTAAATTACTTAATTTTTGGAATAATGTTTAAGTTTGCTAACAATTATTTTTCCTATTAGCAGAAATAGACCTCGTAAATTATTGAATTTTTGGAATAATGTTAAGTTTGCTAACAACCATTTTTCATAGTAGCAAAAATAGTCCTTGTAAATTACTTAATTTTTGGAATAATGTTTAAGTTTGCTAACAACCATTTTTCTTAGAAGCAGAAATTTCGTAAATTATTTTATTTTTGGTATAATGTTTAAGTTTGCTAACAACCATTTTTCATAGTAGCAAAAATAGTCCTTGTTATTTACTTAATTTTTGGAATAATGTTTAAGTTTGCTAACAACTATTTTTCGTATAAGCAGAAATAGACCTCGTAAATTATTTAATATTTGGAATAATGTTTAAGCTTGCTAACAACCATTTTTCGTATATATATAAATAAATAGTTAATCAAATTATTATATATTAAATTATTATATTTAATTGAGCAGCCTTATATAGCCTCTCAAAACGCTGCAGAACGGTTCAAATTCGTTTAGTGCAAGATTTCACCCACAGATGTCATTATTAGTTAACTAAAACTTTAAATAGAGTTTTTTTTTCGTAACCATCAACTGGACTTGTGGAGCAGTGGGTTAGGTGTCCGAACGTCGCGCATGAAAATTGGGGCATGGTATCGAATCCCACAGCTTGACAGAATATTTTTTGAAAATTAATTGTTTTTACACATAATAAAATAAAAATGTCATGATTTCAAAAATTCACTCATGACGTCAGAGAAAAATGAAGAAATGAATTAATGACGACAGCGGGGCAGGATGGGGGGAGGGGGACCGTCTTTCTTGACGTCATCGGAAAGGCGAAATCGCGACCATAATATATAATATACAAACGAAAAAAGTATCTCTTTAGTATGAATAAAAAAATGTTGACAGCGTGGCTGGGGTGGAGGGGAAGGGGAAATCGGGGACAATTTACAGACAGACGGACGGACGGACGGACATTATCGACTATTAATATATAGATTGTCGGCTATAATAGCACAAACAATTATTTAGTTTGAGATAAAGTACTAGGCAATAGTTAAAAGTATTAATTATGACTATTTTAAATCACGATCCATGCATGTTCGTAAAATTTCAAATTCACGTGATTTTAAAAAGGGAAACGTCGGAATCTTTCTGATTGCACAGCGCCTTTCCGTTGATGCAACGGTAAAGTTCTTCTATTAAGTAGGTAGATGCTGTAAACAGAATGCACTACCACTACACGGATATTTACATGGCTGTATGTTTACTAGTATGGCGCAATCCCATCGGTGTAATGAGGCCAAATGCATATTATATTCCATCCATGCTGGCGATACTTATGCACGCTGTCGTTTGATTGTGTTTGAAAGATTTTATGTTTAAGGTAAATATAGGCAGTGAACATTATCTAAATGTTTCACAATGGTAGAGCCAACGCACGGCCAACTCTTAGGTTTGATTAAAGATTAATTCCGAAGTTAACGATACTACCTATTTACAATGTCTAATTTTCAAAACTTTTGCAATCGGAGTATTTGAAGATATAAAAGACGGCTAGCAACGTTAGTCTTTTCAGAAAAGATGCATTGATCGCTTTCGTAAGAAGTTTTAATGTGTGTAAATAACACTAACCTTATTGTTTCCACGATTTCCAAAGCACCGTCATGTTTATCCTGAAAATAAAAAAAAACATTAGTAATCAAAAATAAAATGGTACATTGTCAATAATTATACGGATTATATAATGTGATGTTTCATTCGGTATATTATACCAATAACTGTGTAAAAGTTTATGCTTTAATAATTATTTTTTAAATACATAATTCATAAAACCATCGATTCCTAAAATGGCAAAAAAAAGTTATCACTAACTCCCAAAACACTGTTTTAGGATAATCAATGTTTTGCGTGTAAGTATCATTATCAAAATCTTTCAAATATTTATTTTTTGAGTGATTCATCTGTATTTTATTATAATGTGTATACATTAAAAATCTCGACAGTTCCATTAAAATACATGCAGATTTTTTATAATTACGTAACTTATAGGTTTTCTAAAATCCTGAGTTTATATATATATATATATTTAAAATATTCCAATTTTTAAAAGATTTATTATAACATAAAATTGTACGTATCAAAAACCAGTCAATATCTATCTCAAACGTGATCTTTCGCGAACCGAACACAGCGCGCACTTGTTGGTCAAATATTTCAAGCTATTTTTTTTCAGAAATATAGTTAGTGAATACAGCTTAACGACCTCACGTTTTTTTAAAAAAAATCACCTGGCGGCCGGGCAATTTTGCGAAAAATTCGCAAAAATTGTAATTTTACTAAATTCACTATAATTTGTAAACAAATTGAGATGTCTTTACCAAATTTAAATTTCTTAGCTTCCAGATACTTCGCCTATACGCATATATGAGTCCGCCGGCCAGCAACCTTTTTTTTCAAAGACTCAAATACGCGTCCGCGGTCGTTAAGCTGTTAAACAATTTAAATTTAATAACATTCTCGGAGATGGAAGACACTAAATTACATTAGAAAAAAGTGCTCAAATATGACAATTTTTTTTTATTAAAAATCGATAACCTATACTAATTACAGGCTTAATTTTCACAATATTCCGAGTATTGTAATTTTAATATCATTGAAGGATCATTTTGCATTATTTGCAGAAATAAAATTGATACGAATGTTTTCTAGTGCAGCAAATAAATTGTGCTCAGTCCCTGAGACATTCCATCCGCGTATTGCCAATAATCATAAACTTTTGGTGAATTACCTATTTGGCCTGTGTATGTATCTGAATATATGGTTACATGCAGGGCCGGCTCGTGGCGTGTGCAAAGAGTGCGGCGCACACGGGCGCATTAAGATTTAAGCACTATCCACGCATTAAGATCAAGTGTTTCGAGGCGCCGAAGTCGCCCCGCACACCGGCGATCCAGTATTCTGAGATTTAATTATTACATTGAATTTAATTATTACAATTATTACTTACATGACCAATGTCATGTATATTGATATAAACACGATTATATGTGTGTGTAAGACCAGCAAATTGAGTGACATATTCTTTCTTTTACGGTGAATATCAAGTGTCACATAAATTTTTATATTTCAAAAAATGGCCTAAACCAACAGTATTGTACCAACCAATGTATGTATAGTCCTGCAAATGGAAGGATGAAATTATTTTCGAAAAGAAATTAGTAAAAACACACTTTTTATAGATCGCTTTTATGTTTAATATTAAATATAACATTACAATTAGGGATTCCAACTATTCGTCATTTCCAACTATCCGGATATCGAATAGTAAAATTGAAACTATCCGGATATATCCGGATAGTTTCAGTAAGTATGAAAATAACAAAACGATATACTAAATATAAAAATATATAAATTTATGTACTAAAATAATACATTAAAAACGAGTTCATTTGTAATAAAAGTCATTTATTCAGATTTTAACAATTCATATTTTAAAAATAAGAGAGCATTAAATATTTGATCGTAATTTAGTCTTAACTAGTCCTGCTGTTGAAAATACTCGTTCCGTTGCAGTTGATGTTGGTTTTATTGTTAGAAGTGTTTTAAGCAACACGTCCAACTTTTCCGTCCGAAAATTGATCTAAGTATTTAAAATCTTTTTTCAGATTATTTGTATTGTCGTCAGTTTCCGCGAGGGATAAAATAGAATTAAGTATTTCATTTTGCAATTCGGAAGTCGAAAAAGAGTTATTATTTTTTTTATGTCGGCGTTCGTTCATTCTCTTTTTAATCGCATGCAAAAATTCTTCACTTAATGAACTTCTAAATTTTTCCAACTTATTGAATACAAATTTATAAACTCCCTCGGCCGTTAATAACGTTGCATTATTATTGTTCTTTATTATTAAAGTTCTTTATTATTATCCTCACTAAATCATTTCCCACTTCTGAAATGCCTTAGATAGAGACAATACACATTTCAATACTATTCCATCATATTAAAATATTGAAAATTTGCAGCTGCATTAGATTACTGCAACGGCATTTCTTCAATGAATGAAATTTCGGCATTAAAGGTTTTTTTGCCTCGAGTCCGAGACGATTCGTCGATCTTTTAAGTAGTAAGATAACAAGATGAGATATTTATACATAATACCCGAGTTTGGGGAAGGTAAAAAAATCACTACTCTTAAGTAATGGTTTCTCCCAGGTAGTAAATGCTCCAGTATTCATATCATCTTTCGCCGATTTTGTAAAATATTTCATTAAAAATTATAACGAATAGTATCCGGATATTTCCCCAAATATCCGGATATCGAATAGTTTAAAAGGGCCGGATATATCCGGATATCGGATATCCGGATATCCGAGTTGGAATCCCTAATTACAATGTCTCCCCGAAGCAAATTTAAACGTATGTTTTCGTAAACAGTTTTCAGCAAATATTTTTTTAAATAAATAGTATAGATTTAGTTTATTTAATTCAGGATGTCATCTATCGAATCTGAACAAGCCAGTTTGGTAAAGCATATAACCAAATTGAATGGACAAATCAATTTATTAAAACTTAAGCGGGCTTTCGAAAACTTGAAAATCGAAACTGAAGCCAACGACGTTGACCACTCGAATACAGATCTAGAATGTGGTAATTTATTTTACCTACTGAAATGTTCCCTTACAATTATGTAAATCTTATATATATATATATATAAATGAATTTTTGTATGTATGTTTTTGAATCTTTGGCGTCTATGGATTCGAAAGCCACAGGTCCGATTGCGATAAAACTTCGACGATAATTTAGCTTACTCTTCCGGGAAGGTTATAGGCGTATTAAAATTAACAGTGTCGAAAAAATAAAATATTCGTAGATTTCAATGTTTTTTTTACCATTCAAACTACTGAGTATTCCAAAACGAAAATGGCCGCCGTTTGAATTTTGACACCGATTTGTTTTGATTTGACATTTCAAATTTGATGTTCGATTGTTTCGATTTCAGATCTGTCAAATCGTATGGTCTACATGTGTGATTGTACTCTTTTCACTTCAATTAATACTATACTATTTATATATAGAACGTCAAAAAAATATTTCGTGACATTTGACAGCAAAAGTACATTGTGAATTATATTACATAACGTTAGTAAGCCATTATTTTATGGTTATTTTTAAATGCATGTGAATAAAGATATTATGCGTAAACTGCTACGTACATAATTCCCGTGTCCACTGTCAATACTTGATGGAAAAGCATTCTATATTTATATTAAACGGTTTTTCTCTTATTAAATGTTCTTATATAATCTCTTATGCGAAATTATTAACAAAGGGAGTTTTAAGTGATTATTTTCATGATGTTCAACGAATAACGTACAATTTAAGATTTCGACTGAAGGTGCTTGGTGGAATTTCAATATTAAATTTGAATCGTTCAAATTATGTATATTCTCACAGATTTCGTCACTAACGACCCGGGTTTCGCCTTGCGGCGTCTTCAGGCGTTCAAGTGCACGGATGAACTTGAACTGACGCTTAGTAAATGAATGTTTCGTGTTTATATAATGTACAATTTCTTTTTTATGTTTTGTCAACTATTATATGTAAATGCTAAGAGTATTTTGATGGTTATGCATGCATTGATTACACGTTTTAAGTTTGAAAGTCTTTTTGAAAGAAGTTTTAATCTATTAGCTGTGTCAAGTCATATAAGAGTATATGAAGAAATATTTATCTTATATTCTGGAATTCATAATTGTATGGTTCTCATATACTACAGATTATTAATAGTAAGAATACAATAACATTAATTTATGTTTTTTACTATTTATATTTATTTAATAATTTGTTTTAGGTAGTTTTGTAGTAAGGTTCATCTTTTTAGAAACGGTAATCATAGAACAATATTTTCGAATACGAAAAGACCTAACGTATGAAATAAAAGTCACAATCATGATCAGAGAATAGAACAAATCGTGGAAAGTTATGGAAATGAATGTTTGTTTGTTCTAACTTTATGCGTTGCCACACCGCTCATCCGATTGCAATAAAACTTTGACAAACTTTTTGCTTGCACTTCTAGGAAGGTTATAGGTCTTATATATAAAAATCAATGTTTGTATGTCTGCCATACAGTTCATTTCGACAACGTATATTTGCACTTGCGCGAAGGTTATAGTACAATTAAATGACAGTAGGTGGCGCGTGTATTGTATCATAGACAATCGGCAAGCAAACGTCAAACAGACAAAAAGAAAGCATGCACTTCAATAAACATAATTAAAACGCAAACTCTTTCTTCGAGTGGCATTGCAACGCTTGCCGGGTACCGGCTAGTTTTTAATAAAATTAAAATATTTGTCCAGGCAGGAAACACTAAATATAGCTTAGTTTAAGCAGCACTATTGGAATGCACATTTTTGACATTGCCTTAATGAATAAAAACTTACACAATCCTGTTTAGTGGTAGCATACGTATTTAATTTTTTCGGTGCACATTTAATTAACGAATGTAGTCTTAACTCACTAATTTACGTTTATGTACAGACGTACTCTATAGTTGTACCTTACGCACTTCGAACGAAGAAATGATTAAATTTTACTATGTTTTCGAATGCATGAAAAGTTTTTATGATATTGCTTCACTTTTAAAGTGCTCACTTTCAATTCTTGGTGGAGAGATATAATATTGAAAAATAATAAATATAACACTCTTAATGAAATTATTCTTCAATTATTTTTAGGATCAAGGTTGTTTTCGCTTTTCTTGAGCACGTTCATCTGGTCATCAGTAAAGTTGATTACATCAGTTGAAAATGCTTGTGATGACGGATTTGGTCCTGTATTTATATTGAACCATTTCTTCTACTACGAAAAATAATTGTTAGCAAACATAAACATTATTCTAAAAATTGAGTAATTTACAATTTAAATACTGCAGGGCTGTCGATATATGCCCCGAGGTCTATTTCTGCTACTACGAAAAATGATTGTTAGCAAACTTAAACATTTCAATGATTCCAAAAATTATATTTTATACAATTTAAATACTGCAGTGCAGGACTGTCGATATATGCCCCGAGGTATATTTTTTTACCTTTAAATTTCTGGCTTATTGAATAAATAGGTTTGTAATTAATTTTTCACGCCAGTAAATTTTCTAACTCCTTAAAAATGCAACGAAAATCCCCCCCGTCGAGGTCAACGGGCTTACAGCTTGTCATATTGAATAATTAAGAATAGTATTAAGTTTTCTATCAGTGACGATTCAAATTATAAGCCTTTGCTACTGCATAATTTTTTCAAATATCAAACACAGATTTTTATCATATTCAATGAAAAATTTGGTGATGAAGTACTTGTTATTTTGGGCCGCAACAAATGTCATTTCGGGCCGCAGTTTGTGCACCACTGCTTTAAAACGTGTCTTTATTACTATTTAAAATATAGGATGGGGAGAAGCGAAGATATTTTTTCTTCAAAGGGAGGCGCAGTAACATAAAGGTTGGAAACCACTGCCTTACAATGTCTTGAGAATAGTGACAACAATTTTCCGTGTATAACCTACTCAATAACGAGAACAAGATGGGTAATTATCATCTACCTAGATGAAAACCAGGAACAGATGCACACAATAATATTAAACGCCAACACCTGCAGCGTCCATCCTCGAAGCATGTGCAGCGAGTGTTACGCGGGGTGTACTGCGATTAGTTGAGATAGGTTATGGACGAGGTAGGTGATGTGACTGGAAGGCTTGCAACAACAAAAACATTGTTTTATTTTTTTAATAATCGACCGCCGTCGCTAAAAACCGATGTAGGTATATAGGATTTTTGTTAAATCTACATACTTTTATTACTAAAAATATTGCTTTTAGGATGTTAAAGAGTAATAATGTATATTTTAGTTAAAATATTTTTTTCGTATTATGTTTTCTAAAAACATAATATTTTCACAAGAAAATTGGTGGACCGGCTAATATTTTTGATTTAAAAAGAAGTCCCTTTTATAGCAAGGATTCTTAGTGTCTGATTTATTCACAAGCTTAGATATTATACCTATGTTATTATGTGACATCAAATATTTACGGTATACAAGAACTTCAGGATTTATTACAAACAAAAATACAAAAGAATATATTTATCGTGTAGCTACAAAATCAAGTATACATTACATTTATAGATTTCGAAAATAGTGAATTCAAGCTAAACTAAACATTTTCACAAAAGATTATAACATAAAAGGTTTATATGCATTTAATTAAATAATTATTATAAGTTGCCGTCACATTCGATCTTTTTATTCATACATGTGTTGATAGTTTTTATATACTGTTTAGGTATAAATATATATGTTCTTAAGGTCATAGAGAATTCATGCACGGCACTTTATACGCTCAGTAATAGTAACACATTAAGAGATAAAATGCCACTCATGAAGTTCGTACTCGACTATCATAATGTGGAGCATCCATATGCTCGTAAAGTAGAATTTCAACAGAAGTTGTCTTTACGATGATTTGGCAGTATAAATTCATTTTCTAGAATAAGATTAGTATTAAGTATTACTCGTTTTTAAAAGTACACATCTGCTTATAAATTTTTTAACAATTCAAATAACACAAAGTTAAATATACACTTCTGATACGATTGTATGCAAACTAAATTTGTAATAGCAAATTTGCATTTCAAAACGTTTGACCTTTTTATTGAATTTTTGAGCTTGATTTAAAAAATATTTATATTTATAAAGTGTGGTTTCCGAAAGATTTCTTCACGAAACTGACGATCAATATAAAATAGGATAATCTGTTACTTCAGCTATACACATTGCAACGAGATGCAACACATACATGTATAAAGATTATGTTTTTATTACAGGTGATGACAAGCAGTGAAGTTTTTAAATATTTGATAATGATATGATTCAATAGGTATAGCCGTTAAAATCACGAAGTACTTGAAGTGTGTTTTAGAAGGTAGAATTTATATTCACAATAATGACAATCGACAGTTTTAATGAAAATATTACAATCCGTAAGTACATGCTAACGTTAAGCATTCCGTACATCATCTTTTATAACCATCATTACTTTACGACTCTGTCAGAAATATTTATTAACGATAACATAACATAGGTTTCTGCAGGCATGAGGTTTGGGGACCCTAGCGCAGGTCTCGGCAATATATGACCCACGGGTCACTAAGTGACCCATTTAATGATTTCAAGTGACTATAAAGTACGATAAAATACCCAATGACTAGGGCATGGGCGGGGAACCTTTTCTTCTCTAAAAGCCACATTCATTTATCTGATTCAACATAAAGCCGGAGTAAACATTGACAGAAAATCCTTGGCGGAAACGATTTCATGCCAATTTCTAAAGCCCAGAAATTTGTGGATTTCCCAAAATTACTAGCGTGAAACCGTTTTTTGTTTTAGGTCTTCCAAGGATTTTGATCAGGGCTGTGGAGCCGCGTGAAAAAAAGACGACTCCAGATTTAAAATAATTCACCACTCCGACTCCGATCCAGCTTTAAAATAATTAACGATTCCGACTCTGAGGAAATTTTTCAATAATTTAATTTTGACTTAAATATATGTATACCATCAGATCATCTTTATTCAGCCAAGCATGTCAACACTTTTGACTATTTTGTTTAAATACACATCATTAAATATATTTTTCAAAAAAAAATCGGGCCGTTCATTTTTCACGACTCCGACTCCGGCCAAAATACCGCGACTCCGGCTCCACAGCCCTAAATCTGACATCCAAAATCCCAAGAATTTACGGATTTGCCCAAATTACCAACGCGAGAATTTGTTTTTTAACTCTTCCAAAAATTTTCGAATTCAAAATCTCAGGAATTTACGAATTTACAAAAAATAACAGAAATGACCGATCAAGTCAAAAGGCCGCACCAGAGTAGCCAAAAGGCCGCAGGTTCCCCACGACTGAACTAGGGTATCCAATCCCGAAATCCCGTTTTTTGTAAATCCGTAAATTACTCCGATTTTGGATTCGAAAATTTTTGGAAAGCTAAAAAAGCTCCCACGCTAGTAATTTGGGCAAAACTGTAAATTATTGTGATTTTGGATTTCACAATTCTTGAAAGAGCTAAAAAACTCCCACGCTGTTGGGTAATTTTGGGAAATTCGCAAGTTTCTGAAATTTACATGAAATTGTTTGAAAATCACAAAAAGGGACCGGGATTGGATACCCACCCTTATCAATGACCGGAATAGTCTTCTTAATGGTCATTTACTTAATCAAGCAGCCAAAAAAGGTTTCCGAGGCCTGCCTTAGCGTAATCAGATCTTATCAGTGGCGGTTCTAGGTACTGGGCTAGGTGGGCTAAGCCCGACCTGCATTTTTCACCCAAAACATTAGATGGCTGAATAAAAATGAACAGCAATTCGGCCGCTGAACAAAATAAATACATTTATAAGCGTAACTAACCTTTCTCAAATGAATATAATATCTTTGTTTTAATTTTCCTCTGTCAATATAAGACAATGTTACGTCTACCTACAATCATATTCTCGATTGTGTTTTGTATTGCAATTTTAAACTGAGCCGGCATAAAAAAAACAATAACCCTATAAATACTTCACAGGGAACATGCAACGTCACGTCACTCTGGCAACACCACCCAGGGGCTAGAGATGTTTAGCCCGTAACCACAGACAATATTTCTTTACACTGGGGCGCAATCAAGCACGATTAGATTTTTTTTGTATTTGTATTTACGGAAACGTCATCAATCACAAACGATTGTGTTTCAATCTGTCAAGCTTCTGTTGATCGTTGGGGGCTAAACAGAATCTGCCCATTACGCATACTTATGAATTGAAACACAAAACCAATATCGTTGTATTGTATGAAAGTGACAGGTATTGACTTTCAGTGACGGCAAGTGACAGTTTTGTACTGATTTTAGTAGGTACTTGTTATTTCACTTTGAAAGAGACGAATTTAAGGATTCCGTGTTATTATTCTATTATTTCTTAGTTACATTAGCATTGATTTTATTATATAATAATTTATGCATTGCAGTAGTGTCGTAGTATTTGTTAATTTGCTTGTAGATTAATGTATAAGGTGAAGTGGAAATATGCTTTTCTCTAGCCCACCCAAGATTTTAGGTCAGGAACCGCCACTGGATGTTATTAATACTTTCAATCTAGGTAGCCATATTCAATGACACATTTGAATCGTTCATATATCTATGTAGCTTCGGCAACATAAGCTAACCTGTGAAATCTAGTTTAGTGCTAATAGATAGCTGTATCTTAAAATGCAAATATAAAAGTTATTTGTTGTGCGATTCAAGATCATTAAACATAAGTAGGTATGCATAAAAAAGCTGATTTCATCCACACAAAACTACATTTAAACAAATACATACATATTATAGAACGGTGGTTCTTAACCGGGGGTGCGGAAGAAGTTTTTATTTTAACACATTTAGAAAACGTATATTTAATACACTAAAAAATTGTATTAATATGTAAATGGATGTATGTATGTATTTGTCAATAGAAAAATCTTAAAATGAATGTAATTTTCGAAAATGAAGGGGGTGCGAGAACATATTTTCAGGGGTATGTAGGTGACTTAAAAGGTTAAGAACAAATGTATAGAACAAGATAAATATGCATTTCCAGGAAAGGATTGCCAATTAATCAACCGCCAAACGAGGGGCTAAAGACGTCGATGTTTCAATCACTGTTAACTAAAGCGTTTACTTTGAAGATGTTTACTTTACAGATTACGGATATGGTGTTGTTCTTAGGTATAAAAAATATTATTTGTTCTTAGGTATAAACGATATTTATAAATAATAATTGAGTGAGTATGTTTTGTATTGGCAGCACTGACACGGAATTAACTGTCAGATAGTTTCAGACTCTAGTGTTGATGATTACCTTAATTTAAAATTGAAGACAATTTAAATGAATAGGCATTATTTAAAATGAAAAATGTTGAGGCATCTTCCACCGCGGCACACATTTTGGACACTGTTCTAAAGGTTTATTGTGATCAAAGTAGTTGGAAAAAAAACCTATTACACGCACAACATTACTGTGTAAGATGAACTGGTAAACAAATAGCAATCATATTTACAATTTGAGTAAACATGTAGATGATTTCATTTGATACAACCCGGAAATACGACAGAAGATTTCAATTAAGCCAGTACTTATTTTACAACGATAGTTTCTTCCGAACTGTTCCGAGTACCGCCAAATAATCACTTTTTCAAATAACAGCTTATATTGTAAATATATAACCATATAAAACCACATATCAAAATTTAACATATAAATTAGTTTAAAAAATCCTACTCTAATAAATTCTGAAATAGATTTTTATAGTAATATAAGAACGGACATAAATGATTAATAGTGACCACTAATCAAAAATGGATATATAGAAGATTCGCTCAATTTATGGTCAAATAAAAAACCTAATATTTGAAACGTTACGAAAATATAGTGTAATGACAGCTTACGACAAAATGTTAAATTGTTAACCTGTCTGCAATACTTAAGAATAAATGGGAAATCGCCCAAAAATAAATCGTTGGCAATATAAACAGTTAAGCAACTACGTCATGTTGACATTAAAATCACTACACAGCTGTTCCAAAAGGGTCACAACAACTAGGTGGTTTTATTTTTATCATAACAAACTTCTACAACTATTAATGATTGTTTGGTTGCGACAAATACATTTATTGCATATCATCAAATATTTAGGGAATGTATAAAATTATTTCTTGACAGTTATCAAAATGGATTTTATAAGAACAAATCTGACACTATTAAAATTCCGTATTTTGTAATACTTCTAAAATTGTATTGGCTGGGTAATTAACTTAGCATATATATATCACACACAACTTTTTCATTAAATCTAAAAAAATAATTAAATTTATCATTTTTTTTATTAAAAAATATGAATACTCGAGATTTTTTCTTCATTCCGTATTTAATGTAAAAAGAATTCAATAATATAGGAAAACGTTAAATAATATCACCCATCAAATTACTAAACGTAGCAATAATATTGATCAATCAAAGAAATCACATCGTTCGCGGTATTTACATTGACAGAGTAACTACATAAAGTGGGTAATTATAAACATCATAATAAAAATAACTCGACTTGAGTCCACATGATCATGACCCACTTCCGAAGGATAAGGCTATTTACAATGTATTTGACTGTGGCAGACTATTATAGAACTTTCAGGTCCCGCCATCAAGCGCCTTGACATCGCCACGAGGTCAATAACTCATAGCACTGCTTGCACGCACCAAATAAAAGAAAGGCACGAAAGTATCTATATTGACACACGGTGTATTTATAGTCAAATATTGCGTCACAGTATACAAACACTACCAATTCACAACATTATTTCCTACATATAATGCTATTTATAAATTTCGCTATGAACGGTTCGCAACTAACAATGTGAGAACACGTTTGACAATAAAGACAAATCATTAGTGTTTGGTATCCCATGATAATAATTTGTAGAAGATAGACGGCTTAAGCATTATTTATCCATTTGACATCCGCTAACAAAAGTTTGGAACTATTTATTTGACAACACACTAAACAAATTAACCGTGTGTTTCAAGTAATAGTCGTAACCGTAGTAAAATATGATATGCATAATCTGACAATTGAACAGTTATGAAAGATTCCTACCGAGCCATGGCCAGAGGTAAGGGGCCAATGATAAACAACGGGTTCAGCGCCTGCTGGAGAATGCAGACGTAAATCCTGAGCCATTATTTAAAATTCACGACATTAACATTCACACTTTTCACTTCCACACTAAACATATCACTTATTTTATTTTGTTGTTAGCACATTTTCACCACACTTTCACACACACACCCCTCACAACCGGACGCCATGTTGGGCATTTACAACATGGCGGCGATATTTCTTAGGATTAGCAACACTGCAATTTATGGCTGCTAAAAATGCATTTTTATATTCTTTTAATTCGACAAACACTTTTGTCATATTATTTTCTATAATAATATAATATAACTATTTTAAATAAATACGAAAATCGTTTTTAAGTATTTCAACGAAAACAGATTCGCTAACAGTTTTTAAATAAAATGTCATCGAAAATTTATGTAATGCAGATTGCAAACCAAAATTATTATCACACTACCAAAAATACACGAGGTTGATTATTTAACTACAGGCCATACATTATGTATAATATTTCTTCTTCAATTAACATCTTATTTGTAATCCTCTTAATTTCAGATCGACAGAAATGATAAAGAAAGCCACTTTGAAAACAGGACAGAAATAATTATTTGTAATGTGGAGTCTTATTAACTATTTTGATAAAAAAAATTAGTATTAAATAGTGAAAATAGAAAAAAAATAAACAAATATTTTAACAATGTACCCATACTTAATTATTACACCACAATATTTTTGAGATCAATAAGTGTAAAATATTATCTTGGAATAATTACTTTTTTATACAAAATCTTAAAAATGACAATCCTATCATTTTAGAAAATATCCCATCTTTTAAAAAATAAATATTGGAGGATTATTTTTTCTATTAATTAAGGTGACCAGACGTCCTTCTTTTGGAAACTTTTTCCTCAAAAATTGTGTCCTTCATCTTTCTCTAGGGAATATTGTGTTCCTTTAATGGAATTTGGTAAACGGGAGAAGTACACTAAATTTATTATTTGACGAAGTACACAGAATCAACCATATTGTTAAAGAAATAGCGTTGACAGAATACGTAAATTATAAGAAATGGATGACTATTTTTGATTTGTTGAAAAATCAAAATAATCCCCATGACAATATTAAAAAAATTGATTGAAATGGCATTATGTTTGCCTGGTACAAACGTCAACGTAAAGCGAACATTTTCCATTTGCAATGATATCTGGACAAATGAAAAATCCAGAATAGTGATTGAAACATTGGCAGAAATGATTATTGTTAAATGTAATATAGATCTAGATTGCATATCAATCCTGAAGTTGTTGAAGAAAAATGAAGATTAAAAAAATACAAGGAAACAATAAATATTGTTGAGTTGAGTTAGTAACATCAAGTAACTAAGTAAAATTTCAGTTGTTTACTAAAGGTATTTGAATTTTTAACTGTTTTTTGGTAAAATAACATAATTAACATTGTAATAAATCAGCGATATGATCAATAAAGAATGTTACTTAACGATTTTTTTAAATATCTATTTTTACCAAAGTGTCCTCCTTTGAAATTACGAAAACCTGGTCACCTTATATTAATGAATGGATGGAATAATTATTGTTAACTTTATATCAAACTGCTGACCCAACGAACTTCGTACCGCCTCAGAGTCAATAAATGTTGTGTTGGCTGAATTAAATTTAGTTTAAATGAATACTCAAAATGAATTAAGTTCAATAAATGTGCAAAATTCAAAATGAAAAGTATTTTAATTAAATTGAAATGATGTTATTCACGTGGCACAGTCGATAGATTTAAAGGAATGCAGTGGACCAACGATTTGATTTTGAATTGTGAAGTTGAAATGATCCACATCTTTGTTATTTGATGCAAGAATTGTTCGTTCATTCAACCAATTACGATGTTTGTGATTAGCAATGATATTCAGGAACACTTTGTTGATGAGGTCGTCCTTCGATGAGACGAAACTGCAAAAATTCAGCAGAAACGAAATCAATTCATTTGATTCGTCGACAGGAACACGGCTGTTACAGATAGTCAGCAATTGCTTGGAGAAATCTGCGGCAGATGGATCGTTTAGAAATGCAACTCGCATGTTTTTCGTCACCTGAAGTTTCTTCACATAGCGCCACAGAGTCGATGATTTGAGGCCAGTGTTTATATCATCGGCAGCAGTCGATCTTGGAATGACTTGTAGTGTTTGGCGGAAATCGTCAGATAGTAGAATCGTTGCGCCTCCAAAACATGTCGAGTCATTGCACATATCTTTTATAGTTTGATTGAGTGCTTCCAATGCACGTTTCTGCGTCATTGTGCATTCATCCCAGGTGATGATTTTACATGCTACCAAAACTTTGGTCATTGTGTGTTTCGCAATCTTGCATGTCAGTTTTTCAGTCGTTTAAAGGTTTAGCGGCAATTTCAACAATGAATGAGTCATTCGCCATCCTTTTATCAGCGTGGCCGCAGAAGAAGAAACTGCTACAGCAATTTCGGATCTCGCACGAACAGTGGTCTAATCAATGACATGAAGAATATCTTCCCAGTTCCACTGGGCGCATCGAGAGAAAATAAGCCACCATTTCCATCATCAATTGTATTCATTAATGTATCGTACAATTCCTTCTATTGTGCCTTCAACAGTAGTACATTCGATCGAACTGATTGGTCCTCACGATATTCACGTTCACAATCCAATTCTCGATTGAAAGCGTCGTTCAATCCACGATCTGGCGTTGGCATTCCTAACTTGACTAACAAACTGCCGAACATGAGGTAACACATGTCTTCAATCTAAA
Organism: Himalopsyche anomala; assembly: GCA_031772345.1. Taxonomy (NCBI): domain Eukaryota; kingdom Metazoa; phylum Arthropoda; class Insecta; order Trichoptera; family Rhyacophilidae; genus Himalopsyche; species Himalopsyche anomala. The sequence goes on from CM062821.1 coordinate 24,543,014, forward strand.
GTAAAGCCTGGTTATGTATCTCTTCATTCATCTTGAGATAGGGATTCCCTGAACTGACACGAATTCGATGTAAAATGTCTTTTACTTGCACTTGTTCCACAGTTCACATGGATTTGATGGGAAGCATGTCAAAATAATGATAGAAAATAATGTGCGTATCTGACTTGGAGATTCAGAAACAATTTCTTCAGCGATTGTCGTGTGCCAATGAGTATCATTTTCAAACAAATTGAGCTGTTGACATGCAAGTAGATGCATTCGTCATTTTTAGGATGAACTGTGTAAATATGACCAAGAGCATCAGTAGTCATTCGGGTGATCAGGAACCGCATCGCCTTGCTTTCGACGTTAAAATGTCTTCGATGTAGCGTCCAAGTGTAATAACGTGGCATCTCATAGTAGAGCAACGTTCGTGCAAACATCGTAATATTGTTGTCAAAAAATGTATCATATCTAATTATAAACATAACCTTATTTCAATATTATCCGATTTTCTTTCGTTTTCATTTCATATCATCGTTTTTTTTTGTACTTATCCATACTCTAAATTTAAAATTATTTAAAAGTCAATCGTGCCAGTGCCATCTATCTGAACCCAGCATAAAACAACATTTTCATTATTTGAAAACTCTGAGAATATTAATTTTCTTTATAATTTCTTTTCCGTGATATTTTTATGCTTATTCTGCTATTCTAGCCGGAGACGAATTTAATAAATCAAAGATCATTGAAATCCGTACAGCAATTCTCGAGATATAGGTGGTGTAAATAACCCCACTTTGTTTTATATATATAGATTGTTTTTAAAACTATATGAATATGTATTATTTTTTTGTCGCTGGATTCAGCAGTATCTTCTGGAAGTTTGTTTTTAATTTATAGTAATGTAAGGTAATTGCAAGCAAACTTAAACTTGATTCTTATTCTTAACTGATAAAAATACAAAATTGAGGATAAAGTTTTTTCCTTTCTTCTATACCACTTATGACTTATTATAATAGATTACAGCTTGTTCTATAATGTCATTTACTAACTTTTCATATCCTTTAATGATTTGAGCAGGTTTTAAGTTAGCATAGATAATGTACTTAAGTTATCTAGTAACAACTTTGATATTTTTAATGTCTAAAAAAAAACTAGGGAATCAGAACCGGTTTGATCAAAATTGGCAAACTATTTATCTGTACCCTATTTATTTCTAAGATGTCTTGATCAAACAATTTATGATTATCAATATTTTGATGTAAGATTTTAACATCTCCATCTGGGTTGAATGAGTGATTCTCTGATATTAAATGGTTGGCAAAAGTTGAAAAATCATTTTTAAAGTGAGACGGGCTTGATGTTCCGCTACTCTTATATTTTACGTATGCGTGGTTTTCCCTACGTAAAAGTACTGGCAATCACTACATTGCCATAAATAACTGTTAACTTAGTGATAATATTTTTACTCTTAAATATTTACAACACAAACAATTCCCTGTGCGTTGTTTCCAGTTCATCTGTGAACTGTGACGAAACACATGAAAATGTACAAAATTTCATATTGAAATTCTATTGAATTGCAAAATTCTATTAATAGGTCTCTATTTGTAATTATTTTCCTCAAGTTACATTAATTCAATGTTATATAAATTCAGTATGAATCAACATGAATATATGTTATACTCGCGGTGTTAATATAATAACATAAATATCTTATTAGTTTTTCATTTCTAAGCAAAGATTTTCATGTCTAAGAGATGTTTCTCTAGTTGACATCACTAGAGTTCATCAAAGTTTTTTAAGGTATGAGAATATCAAAACCTCAAGCCCAGGTCAATTAAAATTTGATGTTGAAGTTTCATCTAAAACCTCAACTTAATAATATTTATTGCAACAATTATATTGATTTACTTTGAATCTAACCTATTTAAAATCAGTTTAAAATATATTCACATTGTTTAGTTATAGTGACAATGTACATCAGTTACTGCTTAGCAAAAAATGACATATAAATCAATTAGTGATATTCATCAATAAGCATCTGGTTGAATTGAAGATTTAAGTGGCCAGACAATGATTTAAAGACACACACCTCTCACACAGGTTCACATGAAGGATACACAATGAAAAAGATATATAATTTATAATATATACATGTTAGAATTTATTGAAATCTTGTAATTAACTTACAATTTATTTTTAAATGATTTAAGGCTATGTTATTGAAAATATAATATTTTACTATTTAGCTTTTTTATTTTTTCTAGAAGCAATATTTGATCTCCCTCTCTTCACTGCTTTTAACTTATTTATTTGATTTGAAGACTCTTCTTTGATTTGTTCTCCAGAAGAAACCATAGCATCATTGTACTTGGATGATAAAATTTCAAAAACCTCTTTCGGTATTTTGATTTCATCAATATCTGATTTTCCAATTATTTTCAAAACATCCTGAAACAGCAAACAATAAAAAAATATTACAAATACCAAGATAAAAAGGTTTGGTTTTATAGACCAATTTTCAATATTCAACACAATACACTGATAATGCAATCTTAAATTAAGATCTTGGAGATGGGTGTTTGCAATGTCATTTCTCTTCAAGTTGATTTTGAGTGTTTTAGAAATAATCTCGTTTAATGGTGAAAAAACTGTTTCATTTTTTTTTATATTTGTCACAATAGTCATTATTAGATGCAATGCAGTGATTTTTTATGAAGAGAAATTTCAAAAAAAATAAGTCAGCCAGAAACTGACGGTTGTGAAAATTTTAGACATTTAATCACAAAATTGTAACCAAATACAATAAATAAAAACCGTAATTAATACACAATAATTATGATAAGTAATATTTTGGGAGAGCTTTGTGGATTTATGCTTCCTTCTAGTAGAAAGAAGAGATAAAAATTTACATGTAAATTGAACACAAAAATATTGTGAACAAGAACAAAATATATGAAATATCTTTACATCTTCAATTAAAATCAAACACTGGTGACATTATAGTATTGCAGAATAGTATTGTTTATGCAGATCACGAGTTGTGAAATCATTGACTGATTGAAACATTTCTTATTGTATGTAGCATAATATGGATTTGAATCGGTCAAATTTTGTACACTTCCACTGATTCACCTTTCGGCATCTTCAAGTGTTTAACGTGACAAAACGTGTGAGAGTGTAAACAATTTAATATTGAAATTTCACTAAGCACCTTCAGCCGAAATCTTAAATTATATAATATGAATGCCAACATGGAAAATATCCTTTATTTATATAAGTTTACCTGAAATGGTTTGAATTGATCATGAACCAAAATGGCAATAGCTGTTCCTAGATTTCCAGCACGACCAGTTCGTCCAACTCTGTGAATATATGTTTTTGCATTTTTAGGCGGATCATAAGACACTACTAAGTCACAATTCGGAACATCAATCCCACGCGCCAATGCATCAGTACTGATTAACCTACAAAAAAAATTCACAATTATTTTATCCTTTTTATAGGGATTCATAACATCCTCAGATATTGTTTAAGGCTTAAATTTTTAAATAGATAATAAAAAAAGCAATGGATGTCCACAATGTCGAAATAAAGAAAATGTTCAGGTAATGTAGAAGTATTTTTTATTATATTTTATTGTTATGAAAACACCCATTATTAATCTTTAAACCATCCTTTAAACTTAAAATTTCAGGGATCAATCATTTGTATGACGGAAATATTTATCAACACAATGTGGGTAACAACTGCAGAATAACTTGAATTATTGAAAAGTAATATTGCAACACTAAAATATAAACAACTAATGTATAAAATGATGTACTCAAATCATTCAAAGCTTCGAAGAGAAACATTAAGGAACATGAAACATAAGATTTAACAATTTTTAGGATACAGTAAATATGGTAAAACCATGGTATAACAAACTTAATTTTTGATAGATTGTGAATATTATTAAAAACATGTTGTTCTTGCGATACATTATGAAATATAATAGCTGCCAATTTTTGGTACTACTCCATGTAATAAACGCGTAATTTCGAAAAAATGTTTGTTTATTTAAACTAATTAATACAGCTTTGTAAATAAGCTGTTCGGACTGGAACTCGAATCCGTGAGAACTTTCAAGAAAGCCAAAGACATTGACTGCTGCGCCACGGACCGGACAATTTTTTTAAATCAACTTCTGTCGGAAGAAATGTGTATTTGTGATGTCTAAAAATTCCCTCCCACTTTTCCAATACTAAAAATCAAAGAGGGGGTAGTGAGAGTGATTATTTAACCACTAGTTCTGTCCTAGCTCTATCCTTATGTCTACACTCTTAGCAAAAAGAGAGGTTGAGCAACTGAGTAACACACAGTTCTCATAGAAAAAACTTATGTTGGGATACCTCTATTATGAGGCCAAATGCTCCACATTGAGAATGACCATGGATTGTTAAAAAAAGTAAACAAACAATAATACAATTCACGGGTCTTTTTTGTAAATGCTATTATTAATTTATGTTTTCAATAAAAAAAGACACATTTAGAAAGTGGTATTTTAGGGAAAAATAAGTCGGATGCATTATATTCTACTTGTCTTAAATTATCATAAAAGTGGATTGAACTCAGTAAATCGACACTGCAATAGTCAATCTCCCTAAAATTAAAATATACAGTCCACCAAAACACCAAGTAAAGATGTGATTATACATAAAAGTCCGATAAAAAAGTTTAACCATTTTACTTCTTGGCTCACTTCACCTCTCGAAGGCTTATATTATGCTGGACGTTCAGCTTTGCTGGTAGGTAATATTGAGGTTTTACTGTACGCGTTACCCGTAAAAATAAAAGTATTCAATTTTAATTATTTTAGATGGCCATATTTGGAACGGTTCAAATTCCAATGAACAATGGTCAACTTGAACTATTCTAGCTTTGGAAAATATAATAAGTATAAAAAATGTATGGTATGAGAATCATAGCACTATACTACATATCTAAGAAATAATTCTCTCTTACACATTCACAGATCCGGATTGAAATTTTTTCAAAACTGATTCTCTGGCTGCTTTGCTCAATGCAGACGATATTTCCGCAACACTTATTTCTCCCAATGCCATATGATTCATTAATATAGTCAACCGATGTGCTGACTGGGCAGAATTTGTAAAGCACAGAACTTTTTCACATTTATTTTCTTTCAAAAGGTGGTAAAACACCAAGGGTTTGTTTGTAGCTCCGCATTTTAAATATTTTTCAGTCAACTCCATGGGTGTAGTATATCTGCCAATAGAATCTTGGTCAACATTAGAGTTATCAATGCAATCATTGCTAACGGCTGAAAAGAGTTTGGGTTGAAACAGTCCCCATTCTTTTAATTTTTCGGGGTCCTGTGATAAAGTTGCCGAAAAGAAGAGTTTCTGTGGAGGCCGTTTTGAGTTGTATATTGTTTTGAAATTTACTGCGGGTGCTTTCCCTGTCATTATAGAACTTTCCAAGTGAATATGTCGGTTCAGGTGATGGAGCCAGTCATTCTGTATGTGATCCATGATTCTGTCAGCTTCGTCCATAACTAAGAATCGGAGATTTTTAAGTGAAAATCCTTCAGTGAATTGCAAATGTTCAACTAAGCGTCCGGCAGTGCAAACAATGATATCAACTTCACTTTGCCAACTAGCAGATTCAGCTAAAAGAATAAAAATACACACATAATTATTAGGGTGCTGAGGAGCGCGATGGTGCTCATTCTGAAAATAAAAAAATTAAAACAGCACTCTAATGGTTAAAGGCTATATCATAAGTATGCAAATATTTATATTGTTAGAATCATAAAATCTTATGTGGGGAATCATTGTAATTATTTTACATTTGAAACTTTTGAATGTTTCATTCTAATGACTTTTAATGAATTAATTAAACAGTTATATGAATTATAAATAATAGCCTCTTTGAGAGAAGTAGACATTTCAATTTTTGTCCATTTCCGAAGAACAATCCCAATATGTCTAAAAATTTGCACTTTATGAGATAACAAAAGTTTAAATGCTAAAAACCAGTCAATTTAACATTCAGTCGCTTGAATAAAAAACATGTCATACAAAGACTTCTGGTGTAAATTATGAAAAAATAACCCAAATGTTTTTGTCAACCAAATAAATAAAAAAAACTTGCATTACAATAAACATTGCTCTTTCAAACTTTGAAGGCATTATAAATAAATTTAAAAATAAGTACTAGGTATTTGATTTTACAAACATGACCAGCCTTGACTTGAAATTATATGCACTAATAATGGATTAATTGGACAGAAGATAATAATTGGTGAGGACTCAATTTCCATTTTCAGAGGGTATGCGTTGAAAACGATAAAATTAATGAATAAGGTATGGTAAATATTTAAAAACTCAACTGTATCTCAACAATTGCATTTGTTCTTGGGCAAATGGAACAGAGCCAGTGACCAATGCAACTTTTAGATTGGTACCGATACAATATTCCCTGAAAACTTTGGCTACTTGTTTTGCAAGTTCTTTCACAGGTAAAATAATTAAAGCTCGCACTTCTCTACCGACCCTGTTTAATAATATCTGGAAAAAAAAAATTAAACATTAAGTTGTGTATTGAATCCATCATAGAAGAATGGTTATTTTACTAAACTATCATACATACTTTTATCAAATGATTATTAAAATATTATGAGATTACAAAAGTGATCTTTCTTATATTATTTCCTAAAGATAATTTGAATTTATTTTTCAATTATGTTAAATAATAAAACAATAATATATTCACATTCAGTATATGACTATTTGTTTGCATGTATCATTAATATATGTTAAATGAATACAACAACAAAAACATTTATTATGAATTATTTCTTCAAATCACTTACACTTACAAATATTGGCTCAACTAAGGAATAAACCACTTCGGATTGCGTATCGGCATAGAAAATAAATAATACTATTTTTTTAAATAGAACCTTTTAATTACCTGTATAATGGGTAAGACGTAGGCTAAAGTTTTACCACTACCGGTAGGAGCTGACACGCACATGTCGCGTGGCCAGAACACTGTTGCTTTTTTGTTTTCATCTAGCAGAAATGGTATTACTTGTGCCTGCACAGGGAAAAGTTTCTCAATTTTTTCTGCTAGCAATTTTTTTTTCATTGAACCATCAAGATAATCTAAACTTTCAACAGTCGTGTTCAAGTTTCTTAAGTTGACTGATACTGGGACTGGGTGTGATAGCCAATACGGGAGTACAGCTCTTACCTAAAAAAATATTGCAGTTATGTGTGAATGTATCACATGTATTAAAAGATATTTATTATTGGATGGAATCTAAATGACCATAGTTCATATGTAAGTATTTTTACTGCAATATACATAACGACGAAAGAAATTTTAGAACATCAAAATAATATTTTTTCAAGGGAGTACTAAAATGCGCAGTTTAATGTTTGTCAAATTGTTTTTATTGTATTTATTGCACAGTAAGTCCTCGACTTACGCGATTTAAAAAAAAATGCATTTTTTTCTTTGCTGATCTTTATTTCTTTGCGGTGTTTGTTTACATAAATTAGTATACGGGAGTAAGAAAGAGAGAAAAACAACGACCTAAAGTGTAAATATGACGATAGTTACAGATTAAAGTGACCGGTGAAGCTGCCAGTACAGACTTAGAGGTGGCTACGAATTTTATCAAGAGTTTAGCAAATATCATAAAAGATGACGGTTATCTGCCACAGCAATTTTTTAACGTATACGAAACGGGATTATATTGGAAAAAAATGCCAGATCGTTCATATATATCCCAAATAGAATATATAGGTGAACTTGTAGAAATGACCAAAGAACTGAATCTAGATCTGTATGAAGAGGATTTCGTCAATTTAATCGACAGTTATTCAACAGAAATGAGTAACGAAGTTTTAATGGAACTCGACGATTTGTCAATAAAAGACACTTTTTTAGAAGAAAATGAAGAACCAAAGCCATTTGAAACCAAGAAGATGGCTGAAAATTTAAGCATGATCAAAAATGGTTTTGCTGGTTTCGAGGCTCAAGACCCTGATTCAGAACGATTTGCAAGAGTTTAAAAAGCAGTGCATGATGCAATTTCATGCTATACTATCATTTATGAAGAAAAGAAAAGGGCTACAAGGCAAACAAAACTGGACCAGTATTTTATTAAGTAATCTACATAAACCTGAATAAACCGATTTGTATACTTTACTGAATAAATAATATAATAATCTATAAACAATTGTTTTATGTAGTTCTATTATGCTTTCAACTATAATTTAAAACTGGCACACATTATATAAAATTTCTCAAATTTAAGGTTTGTTCGACTTACGCGAAAACCTTCGGAACGAATTAATCGCGTAAGTCAAGGACTTACTGTATATAATAATTATATATAATTATAATTATCATTTATTGTATATAATAATTATATAATTGTATATAATTATCATTCAATTTAAAAAAATATTTGACATTACAGCTCACACCAATGCGTCAAATATTTTGAAGTTGAAAGATCATACGAGATATACTCGATGGGAATTTTTGAAAGTCACATGAGATTAACTCAAGGAAAATGAACTTCACAAACACCCATGTCTTAGATCTCAAATTAAAATTGAAAAAATCCAATTTGATTCTGACCTTACCGGGAATCAAACTCAGACCCACCTGATCGGTAGAGCAAGCTCTAACCAACTAGACCACAGCGGGCGGTTTTTGTCGCTACCGTCAAACAGAGCGGTAGCGTGTGCCTGGTTGAGTGTTTCCAATATCGTTTTTTCTTCAACAGGTTGATTCAAAATCTCTGATTGACATATATTATGTAAGTTTATCAAAAAATATTATTTACCAACCATTTTACTCCAATAATTCATAGTGCATATGTATAATATATTATGTAATATCAGTGGTTTTTTAACAAAAGGCATGTGGTGACAAAAAATCCAATATTTTATGATAACATAACATGGAAAAATAAATAAACGATAATAATATTTAAAAATCCTAGACACATATTAATAGCTTAACGACCGCGGACGTGTATTCGAGTCTTTGAAAAACAAAGGTTGCTGGCCGGCGGACTCATATATGCGTATAGGCAAAGTATCTGGAAGCTAAGAAAATTAAATTTGGTAAAGATATCTCAATTTGTTTACAAATTATAGTGAATTTAGTAAAATTACAATTTTTGCGAAGTTCGCAAAATTGCCCGGCCACCAGGTGAAATTTTATAAAAAACGTGCGGTCGTTAAGCTGTTAACCAAATTATACATAATATATGCACTTTATAAGTAATTGCATTCAAATAATATTTCATGATGAACTTACAAATAATCCAATCCGAGATTGTGAACCAACCTGTGGCCAAAGAAAAAATAATATAGGAAACACTCTAGCTGGCACGGGCTACCGTTAAGTTTCGCAAAGAAATACATCAATTACAAACCTTTCCCTTCTTTTCAAAATTGCTTGTTCCCAAAACTTTGAATTGAGGAATCACTTCGTTTGTTGCAACTGAAGGTTCTCCTAATATTTCATTACCAGATGTTAAACTATCGTGATCGCCTTTTGAATGATCAATTGGATGTACTGCCTGTATCGATATTTCATTTTCAATTTCAACATTATCTTCTATCACTTTCTGCGATACGTTAAATTTAGTTTTAGACTTTGCTTTTCTTCTTTCTTCAATTAAATTTTTTAACCTTTGAAGATTGGCTTCTTCGCGATCTTCCGTTGGCTGAATGTCATCTTCTGCATACCTGCAAGTACAATACAGTCACTCATAATATTGTCGAAATGAGGGTAATTGTGTGCTAAAGCTAGTCATGGTTTATTAAGGCGAAAACTTTGTTTTTAGCTTAGTTTGTAAAGTTTTTCGCCGAAATAATTCATGACTAGCTTTAACAGACAATTACCGAAATGAGTTACATCAACATAAGGGACAGAACAGCACAATTTTCTTTTCTAGATATAAAAGTATGAATATTATAGTGACAAAATCGTTTTACAGTTTCCCGATAACAAATGTGAATCATGGGACGATAACATCTTCCATTTGGAATGGAACTGACTTATCGAGATTGTATAAAAAATAAAAGCCTAATTTTGATCGTGATTTCTTACCTGTTGACAACAAATAGTGTCATTGTAAGTAATGAGAAATTGTTTCGTATGTACGATTATGGCTTTTCTCTCTCAATCCTTACGTCAATCGCATGCTTGAATTCATAGACTAAAGTAATTACAATTCAATACATAGACTAAAAGCGAACGCACTAGGGAGCCAAATAATTCATCAATAATGACCTTAGACATTACCGTCTCCATCCATAATATAGGGGGCTCTGCCTTAGAACATTTTTTCTCCTAGTTTCCTCTTTAAAGTTCTTCATAGGGTGGGTAAAGTATGTACAGACCAGTGGTTTAGTAAGGGGGGTGCAGCAGGGGTGGACCGCCCCGGGCGGCACACTTTTGAGGGTGGCATTTTTAAAAATATATACAATATTTTTCGAGAAATTGTAATAATACATTTAAAAAATCAAGCCACCTGTAGTAAAAACTCATAATTCATAGATTAAAAATAGTAGAAATGATTTAAAAACAAAATTAGAGGAAATATTGGTGCGGTAAATTCAAGGACCGCAGCAGGACCCTTTCCTCCACCACTGCCCCTGGTTAATAAATCACCAACCGCCACTAGTGACAAGCTTTACCTCACTTTTAGGGTGTTCACTGTCAATACTTGGTGGAAAGGCAATATGCATATTCCAAAAAGTAAAATACTCATTTGTACCAATTCCTACATGTATTTAATAAGATCAGGACCAGTCTTACTCATGACTAGCATTATCAACTAGGGCATCCAATCCCGGGATTCGGGATCCCGTTCAATTTTCTGATCCCGAAATCCCGGGATTGACATGGTCGTGATCCCGGGATTTCGGGATTGAGAAATTTCGAGTAAATCTCGAAAAGTGAGACAAAATTGGCAAATTGGCGATTTCAAATTCCTCGGTGAGCTAAAAAAAAAAAACGAGGTTTCGTGAGAATCCTAGGGAAAAATATACCAAATCGGAGATTTCAAATTCCTCGGTAAATTTATCTCAATCCCGGGATTGAAAATTTATCAATCCAGAAATCCCGGGATTGGAAAAAGGCTCCGGGATTGGATACCCTATTATCAACTGATGATCAGTTGATAATTCTCGTCATTAACGAAACCGGTCCCGATCTTATTCAATAAAAGTGAAAATTAGTACAAATGAGTTTTTTTAAATAAGTTTTTACATCAACAAAAATATTCCAATATCAAGGATATTGGAATAATCTTAATGTTACAAGTAAATAAACTATGGTTGTCTATGGTTTGACATCTGTCAGAAATGGATATCGATAAGCTAGAATGTGATCATTCGTGACGTGTGGAAGAGTTATTAAGATCTATAAAATACGTTTCAGCTGGGTACAAAATTCAATATGTTACATGAATTTTATTCAAAATATGTACCTTTTTAGGCATTTGAAGGTGCCTGTCATGAATTCATACCACGTAAATGTATTACACAAGATGAGAGTTTTAGTTTCTACACGGACATTATTGGCGGTGATAGTGGGCCTATGTGCCGCGTTGATAGTGATTTTATCACACAAAACGGATCGGCTTATTACGGTTAAGCAAAAACCATTTTCACCGCTGCCGAGTGATTCTTTTCGTGTCACTAACGATAATTTGGGCAGTTTGTCAGTGCGATATTCGCCAACAGAAGATTTCGAAACCAGAATTTCGGATTCCGAAGCCTTAGCATCACTTCAAGCGGCCTTGGAAATGAAAATGCTCGGAAAGGCTGACAAAGCCTCAAAACTATTTCAACATGCAGCAATTTTGTCTCCAAAACATCCAGATATCCTCACTCATTTTGGAGAATTTATTGAAGAAACGAAACGAGACATTCTTAAAGCAGATGAACTCTATTTACGCGCACTGTCTAGTTACCCTGATCACCCTGGTGCCCTCAGTAATAGACAACGTACAGCTAGTATTGTAGAAAATCTCGATCAAGAAATGTTAAAAAAGATTGATGATAAACGGGATGCCTTATCTGCGATCCCTGACTCCAACGCTGCTCTCAGGAGAGCTAAGAAAGAGGCATATTTTCAACATATATACCACACCGTGGGAATTGAAGGGAATACAATGACACTTCAGCAGACAAGATCGATTGTAGAAACAAGGATAGCTGTCTCAGGAAAGAGTATAGATGAGCATAATGAAATATTGGGCCTCGATGCAGCTATGAAATACATCAATTCAACACTAATAAATAGAATGCGTGACGTAACCGTTGATGATATTTTAGAAATACATAGACGCGTTTTAGGATATGTGGATCCTACCGAAGGTGGATACTTCAGAAGAACTCAGGTTTATGTCGGAGGGCATGTACCACCCGGTCCAATGTTCATTAATTTATTGATGGAACAGTTCTTAAAATGGCTTAACTCCGATGATGCATTAGATTTGCACCCAGTTCGGTAATTGAAGAATTTATTTTTGTATGTTCTTTCATTAACACACATTGCCATGGATATAAACTAGGTGTGACCACATTTTTTTTCTAGGAGCGACAAGTTGATAGAATTATTGATGGCGATCGACTGATATTGTTTGTTTTATCATTTGAAAACAACAGGTCCATGATCGACCGAAAATATCTACGCGATCGACACAACGTTCAACTGTACTATAAACTAACCTTTGTAATACAACATAAGCCCGCACAAAGAGTTTTACAATTATACAGATGTGGCAATCGTTCAACATTTACCTTTGAAGGTGCATTCTCTTTAACCGACTGTATTTACACATTTGATTAATAAGTCCACTCCATGGCAGTATCATATAAAGATTCTTTTTAGTGGTTAATTTATCGTTATTGACTTCACACATATCAAAGATTTTCTTATCTGGTGACTCAATATATAAGTTTAGTGATAAATTGAAACTAATTATCTACATGTCAAATATGTAATGCAAGAGCTGACAATAATAGTGAACAGAGGAACACTGGAAAAATTTGAATTTATAATAGTTTTCCGCTCTTAAAGTTGTGGTCTGACTGAGTTTTTACGTGTTAAATTGCTCACCTCAAAATGATTGATTGATATCTATACATCAAATTATGGGGCTGGTGGAGCCGAGCTCCAATTTCCCTTTCATCTGGTGTATTTTGATGTTGCTTTTCCCGCGTAGCGTCCTGGATTTACCTGGGCGTAGGCGGGTGCGTGGTCTTTGGTTTTTATTTTGTTTTTGTGGTGGTATTAGTTCTCATTCGTAGGCATTACATGTGACACTGGTGGTTGATTCAGTAACCTCGAGCTGCAATTAATTGGGGTTATGCTTATCTGATCAGTTAATATATATTTTTTTTGATCTGTTTTTTTTTTTATATATAATTATTATTTTAATCTTTTTCTCTTTTTTTTTGTTATTTATCCTCGAGAGGAGGTCAAACCTACAGTGTCTGCGGCAGTCGTTCAGGTTTTGGAGATCGGGGTTTTAGCAGATGTTGATAACCAAACATGTGAATGTGGGGGATCGGGGGGGGCTAAGGAGGTTTCAGTAGGAGGACTCTCCGCGGTCGCGCTTTGTTTGTGTGAGGGTAATCAATGTAGTCGTTAAGTAAATTTTTGATAGATTGGTTAGGATGATCCGCCATGTCACCATAGAACTTCTTCGACAGTTTTATGACGTGATCAAGGATCCGGTCTATTGAGAATTTATTATAAAATATATTTTGTCTGACTCAATCAATAATTTTTATTTTCAGATACGCTGCTCTCGCTCATTATAAGTTGGTACACATTCATCCATTTATTGATGGCAATGGTCGAACATCTAGACTTTTAATGAATCTTATACTTATGCAAGCCGGTTACCCTCCAGTCATCATATTAAAACAACACAGACATCTCTACTACCAACATTTGCAAACAGCAAACGAAGGAGACGTTAGACCGTTCGTTAGATTCATTGCGGAATCTACTGAAAGAACTCTAGATCTTTACCTTTGGGCGACTAGTGAGTTTTCTCACCAAGTACCTGCCTTAGGACATCCTACTATACTTGTAGAGGGAAGCGGTTTCGGAGATGATATATCATAATACATGAATTGAGAAATGAGTTTAAGCTATAATTAAACAAACAACTCATTTCTCAAGCACTTCTAACCTACTGTGATACATTAATATATTAGGAAAATTTCTTCCCGCGCAGAAATATTGTTATAAACATATATTCTTTATAAATCATTTTATAATACTTAAGACTTTTCTCTACCTTGAAACGGAATGCTACAATGTGCCATTAAGAGTTAAGCATTGCTAATTGACTATCAAATATTTTTTTAGATATTTCTTTTGTAAATTAACCGTTTGAATACTGCGTAAATAAATCATTAATATGTCCCAGAGATACTGCGTGTTTTTGAGAAAATTAATTTTGCCTAATATACACTCGAATTCGATATTTAAAAAAACTATATTGACTCGGTATAGATATATATTCATCAAAATATTGCTTATATTCTATTAGAATACCAAGTATTTGATTTTTTAAATGTCTTGGACAACCGTGTTCGCTTGCATATGTTCCGGATACCTGTGTTCTCTTGGTATTCAAGTGGTTAAAGAAGTTGTTACATGTGTATAAATTAATAAACACAGCAAAATTTTATGAAAAAAAAAAATTTACATAGAACAAAAATACTTTTCTTGTTTCTTGTGACTACAAAATATATTTCATAGTAAAAATTAAGACATAATAATTTCATCATATATAATAAAAATTGATGTTTTTGTTATTCCGCTGGTTCTGTTACTAATTGTGATGTGTTTTGATTCGTTCAAAACATCTTCAGTCATCCTCATCAAACTCCAATATCTGAAGATACCTCTGGAGAAGATTAATCACGTGTCACATTTAGTAACACAACCAATGGTGTAATAAAGTTTTTTTTTAATAAAGTTAATGCTGAATCCATCGAAAATAAAAATCCTATCAATTTTTCTGTCAGTCATGAACATGGCTCATTTGATAATGGCGAAGGAATTGATTTCTTTTATATTTATCAAATGTTTTTATTAAGTTTGAGGAATACTTGTACAAATATTAAATAATTTTAATCAGTGGAGAGCCAATCATTTATAAATATATTGATCATGAATAATGCTTTGTCTAATTTCTCGCTAAGGTCATTAGCTTATGCTTATATTGGAAACTCTAATATGAGGTACAATGTTTTTTATGCATACATTATGTATTTTATTTTTTTAATATGCACTGTTAACAGTATTTATGTTTATTTATCAAAGAGAGTCAATTTATTTTTCGTATGACAATGGATGATAAATATACAAAAGTTGTCATGTACCAGGGCGCTGAGACTATGCTCAAAATATTTACAGAGCTGATCCATTGGTACAAAATTGATGTATAATTTAAAAGTCATTTATATAATAAACACTTTTTTATGTAAACATTAAATTTTCTGCCAAAAAATCAGTTCTATGATTTGTTAGCGCACATGTTTGGCACACTGGGGCTGAAAAGGTTGGTAAGTAACTGAAATACAAATAAACTTTTTAAAAGTTTAGGGACATTATATTTGGTAATAGTTACAGTAACTGCAAGTTTTTTTCTCCTGAGCTATCAAATAGTGAGAGAATAACATTATTGATAAGGACCTAATATGTTTATTGACGTTATTTCTAGAAGGAAGATATGCTTAACTTTATATCTCCAGTCTGAGCTTTGAAGTTCGTAGAGAGTAAGAAACCACCAAGTACAAGTTTTTTGACAATGTTGATGTTTTGAAAGTTTCTATGAATTTTGATGGCTTGAATTACAAGCCGCAGGGAAATTCTGTCTTAAATTTTACTTTATGGAGTTATAAGATAAACAAACAGTGCCCATATAAATGTGATGCTATATATTTATTTACAGTAAATTTCTTCTATCAGTATAAAAAGTTTATCGATATAAACTCTGATCACCTAAAAACTAATATTTTTTTTAAAAAATTGACTTTGCAACATAAAAAAAGGATTCAATTAAATTTCCAACATAAGCATGGTTCATGTCATCTGTATAATTTACAATAAATCATAATGCTGTAACTTCCTTTTTTCAACTATCATTAAGTGGTCGTTATGGTTGTAGTTGATTCAAGCCTAGGCTGTGCTTAAACAATGTTGCAAATAGTCTTAAATTGTCTTCAAACACGTATATCAAATTTTCAGTCAGTTTTGGGTTTGTCGATGTAATAAATCAGAATTTAAATACACAAATATTCATTTAATTTGTATCCCAAAACAAATCATATCATAATACAAAAACTTGGTATAGCCATGTGCTATGTTTAGCATGAAGGAGAGGGTGGCATGAATGAAAACCACTTTGAGAATCTTTGAAATAAATCATCAAAATTGTTAATTCGCAAATAGTTTTTAAAACATTTATTTTATTTATACCGGATATAATGTGTTATACAATTGTAGCATGTAGGTGATGTATAAAGATATCTCTTGGGGGAAGGAGAGTGTTTCTCATAGGCAATTAGATGATTTATAATAGGTCAGATTACTTTTATTGCTATATGAAACATAATTATTTTATCACTTTTATAGTGTTCACTGTCAATACTTGGTGGAAAGGCATTATATTAATAAAAACACAATATTCCTTTGTACTTCATTCCACTTGATTTAATAAGTCACGAAAAAGCATTTTATCACTTTATCAAAAATTTTAATTATGTTTGTAATTACTTTCAGTCACCACTCTAAATTTATTAATCTTGGATGACTTTTTAATTATATGTTAGACGTGTTAAACATTTTAATTTTGTGTTATTTTAGAATCACTTATAATGTAATTGGTAATTTCTTTTCAATGCCAATTGTTGTTTACAACTTTTAATTTTTAGATAGCATTGTCAAATTATATTTCTTATCAGTTGACAATGCTCGCATTGAGCGAAACCGGTCCTGATCTATTAAATGAAGTGGAATGAAGTACAAAGAAATATTGTGTTTTTATTAACTCTCGTGGCTCGGAGACTAGAAAAATACCTCTCTTCCGATGGGGGGTCGTTTAGGGACTCCAGTGGTTTCCTCATTATTGGCCTTATTCTTATGAATTTCAAAAAAAAAATAGTCCTAGGGCTTTAAAATATCTCTGCATCATTCCTCATAATTTTTTTTATAAAAATCCGTGGTTTTTTAATAAATAATCATATTTTATGTTGAAAGACGTCATTCCAGCACACATATGAAATCGCAACTGACGAGATTTAGCCCACCAATGATTGCAAATGCTATTTTACGAGTGACTGCTTATCGCACGTTCTCATGTTACCAGAACATATATAAAATGAGGCATCGATTTAAGTAAGATATTGTGTTTTTTTTTGAGAATATATAAACTATTATCTTTAGCTTCGTACACATCAATCCGTTTTTTGTTCTACTTTGAGGATCTTTTTTATTTAGTTGAATTTTTTCTTTTCTGTTTTATTTAATAGACGGAACTAGCGATCGAAAAAAAAAATTCTTCTACAAAACGTCCAAAAAACTATGATATAAGAATACCTAATTTATAAACATTGTATCACCCATATTAAATAGATATTTAAAAAAATGTGGGTATTGGGGTCGCATTTCTTGAGCTTAGAACAGGAAAAGTTAATATAATTATTTTACATCACAGTAGTTGCAAAACTTAATCTGTCACAATAAGTTTACATCAAAACACATATTTAAAAAAAAAATACATTCACTTACATAATGTCAATTGCAACGTTGCACTACTGATTTTTCATCTATCACTTCATCAGGTTTTCTCATAATGTCTCACCATTTTAGAATAAACATTACAACATTGACTCTTGTAAATCTGTCAACATACTTTTTATCAATAATGAAACCTTTCTTATTATTAATAGTGTGATTACATTGGCTGGCCAATCTTCAGTTCTATGACGCTGCTCTGGTATTTAAGTGTATCAATCGATCTCTGTAGTGATCGCGCCCTTCCGTCTGCAAACGACGGTAAGGGGATGCAATTTACAATTTTTCAAAATCTTTATCGATGAAGGAGACTGGAAGAACCTTGACGCTGGCGCGTCCTGGTACTTGAAGCTCCATAAATTTGATATCCAAAAAAAAAAAATCAATTGATTTTAAACCTTATAAAAAACATTTTTTTTATACTAATCCTAAAAAAATTGAATGGTATCAAAACTGATTTCATTTAAAAAGAACAACTGATTTTAGCCATTTTAATGTAACTTATAGTTACATTACTATATTACATACTATTCAATGATTGAAAATATGAATACAATTCAAGTGAATATATGCGTTAGACACTGTGCTGTTAAAACAATTTAGATTTGTGGTGTTTGTAATGTCACCCTCGAATATCTTTCTCGCTTTCACTTGCACGAATATTTATGCGTTAAAAAAATAAATAAACTTCCAGACATTTTGTTATTTAAATATTATTATTGACAATTAATAACATATAATAAATTTGATGTAAATAGAAATCAATGTTTTGATTTTAATCCCAAAGATACCTGTAACATACCTCTACTACCACTATTATTGTTATCTCCACCCTAGAAAAATATTGAACCCTATATACTGTCACCTTTTGGGATATTTATAAAGCTGTAGACCAGTGACCCTAAGTGACAATTTATGCGGCCCAATTACTTCATTACCAAAAAAAATCATATTAGTTATTTAAACAAATTATGTAATAATAAAAATATATAAACTGAATCATCATTCAATTTTATGACATTAGTTTTCAAATATGATTTTGGGCAATATGGGAGTTGCGGCTAGCTCGAAGAAAGCGTAATCTGGAAATCCAATTTTTCATGACTTCTTGGAGCAGCTGGGGCCGTATGACAGCAAATGTTGTCTACCTAGCAGTCTATTGTCTCTGGTTTATCAGCATTTCACAACAGAAAATAGCCTAAAAGTGTTAAATCACACGATCTTGAATATCTCCTTCAATAAATTGGTTGTGGCATGTTGAAACAACAGATCTTTCACATTAATGCAAATCAATTGGGGAGCAAAAAAAATTGTAATCATGAATCACTCTCATTGAAAGGGACATTCTGGCCGGCATAATTTTTGAAGAAATATAGATTTAATTTAAGATTTCGACTGAAGGTGCTTAATGGAATTTCAATATTAAATTTGAATCATTCAAATTATGTACATTCACATAAGTTTTATCACTAATGACCCAGGATTCGCCTTTTCGCATCTTCAGGCGTTCAAGTGCATGGAACAGTTGAACTTTTCATGGTTGGTGGAATGTTTGCTTTTGAAGTCTAATGCTCATCCGGTATGAGCTTTCTTTCCAGTCGAGATTTAATAATACGTTCCAGGAGCTTGCCCATCAATGGAAGCAAGCTTATGGGTCTGTGGTTTTGGTACAAGTATGACGTCCGCTGCTTTCCAGGTGGTCGGAAAGTGGTGGACGTTAAGGCAAGCGTTCATTATCGATGTGAACAATTCGACACCATTCTCGGGAAGGTGTTTGAGCGTGTTACGCTCTATTTTATCGTTGTCTGCAGCTTTGCGATTTAGTGAGCAGTTGATTCTAGTCTCTATCTCGCCTATGGTAGCGGGTTCGATAGGTATCGCAGGTGGATATAGTGGGGTCTCGTACATGATTTGAATTTATTTAGCGGATATGTTTTCTATGCGAGTTTCAATCGCTTGGATCGAAATCGTTCGGCAAGAATTGTTTCTAGAATGAGTTTGCGAAAGTCTAGACTTTTTCCTTTGAATGAAGACATATGGTGTTGTTCCGGGTTGGCGGGCACTACAAGACAGTTAAATTATTTGATCAGTCCGCGCAGCCTTTGAAATTTCCGCACAGCTAACCTCTTGCCTTAAAACAGTGGTCACAATCCTTCATTTCATATATTAATAAAGTTTTAACAAGTAAATAAATATTTTGGACTGTTCGCGCCTCTCAGGTTGGAAATCGCTGCCTTAGAGGGAACATTGGTTGTGAATCCACGATATACATGTATAATTTTCTTACAAATTAGATTCCAAAGATTACTTTGAAAAGAATTTCTTTCTCTACAAAAATTTGATTCAGATCCAAAATTATGATTAACTTTTGTTGCCATTTCTTTTACTCGACTAATATTTGAATGAGATTAACAACATAAAGTATAAAATATGATATCTTTTCATTTAGAAATATCTGTAACTTTTATTGAATTAATTTTATAAAAAACTGTCTTATCATATCGACTGTGGAAAGGAAAAAGGACGTGACCCACACAAAAAACGTGTTTTGATTTTGGGCCATATGCAAATTATGAATTATATACAGCCTTGAAGTGCACGGAGACTTAGTAATTGGTGTTTAATTGACATAATCTAATATTAATTTAAAAAATTGTCTAGGAAAAACTTTTATTTCAGTCTTTTTTCTTGGTTTTAATTTTTTACAAGGTCATCTTTTTCAAACTTAAAAGCTAAATTTAGATAATAATTCGGCATTTGCAGCTTGCATCCTTTTGATAGAACGTGTATCAAGTTTGATACATTATTATTATCAAAAAAAACCTGTTTTGGAAAAACTGTGGGTTTCGTCCTTTTTCCTTTCGGCAGTCGATATTAAAATGTTGTATATTTTCGAATTGTTTTCATCCCATCCCATAAATGCTTTCTCTTTGCATGTATTCACTATGGTTATTAGGTCAACAGATGTCTCATTCTTTCCCTGAAGTTGCAAATTTAACTTCCCAATAATGACCGTGAGAAAAGTAAATTATGTACCCGCTTATTATCTTTCCATCAAAAATATGATTTTTTGCTTTTACCATCAACTCTAACCTTTTATAAAAACTTGGCAAAGCTACATAAAAATGAATTTAAAAGAAAACTTGAATTCAAAATTAATTTATGTATCTACTACATTATGTGGCTGAACATGTAAATTCTTCTCTCAAGGCATCTGGCGGGCTATTAGGAAAGGTTACAGGGTCAACGTTTTTCCACCCCTGCCAGACCGCCAGCAAATATAATTTATCGCATGGGATTCAAAAAACAAAAGAGTGCATCTATTAGTCTATTACGTAAATGCACATTTTATTTGATTTGTCTTCAAGTGGTTAAATGAAGTAAAATAAAAGATTTATCCATGTTTATTAATGTTATGTTATTAAATAATAGTTATAATCAAGCAATTTTAAAAATGTAGTTACATGTTACACGAGACATTATATAACAATTTGAAATAAAATGTGTTTAAGTATAAAAATAAATATTAAGGCGAATCAGAGCACAGGTGAAACAATACTTCACTACCATCATAATATAATAACTATATAATATTTTTTGTCAGTAAAGGAGTCAACAAATTTCACGATTCGGTATGAATATCTTTGAACTCTTATAATACTAGGCACTGAATATAGATGATAGCTTCCTACCTGTGGAATTTATTTTTATCGATTGTACTAGAATATAATATGCACGAACGCGTTAGGCTTGAGAAAATCTTCATTCCATAAACGCTATGAAACAAATAATCATTTATAACTTCACAATATATAAAATTCACTGGAGAGCCGAGATTTACTCGACAGCATAAAAGCATTTTGATACAGAGCACGGAGAAGAGAAGTACCATAACGCGCACACAAGAAAGCATTTTGTCTATACACCTGGTACATGTAAACGTGTGTTCGTAGAACTGCTTCGTCGATCGACTCAATGATCAAAATTTTTATACTCATTACGAATAATATCTAATATTTAAATCTTTCTCCTCTGAAGAGATGTTCATACGATTAGAAAGCCATCGAAATCACCGACGAAGCACGCACTTTAAAGCTTTTATTAATGGGATAAATGCTAAAAATGCATAGAAAAAAAAAGATTCTAAAAAAGGCATAAAAGTATACAGTCGTATTATTTGTTAAAAAATGGTCAAATGCAAATCAGTCGTGTCAGTAAGAATGGGTGAAATAGCTAAAAAATAATCCTCAACTTACATTCAAAATAGAAAAATTGTATGTTTAGAGTTATTAATTTATTTTAATTGCGATATTAACATGATTCATGATTAACTTTCAACACCTGATTGTGAGCTCACTGTCAATTGATTTCTCTCTAAAGACAATTCAATGTTAGATGTACAATGTTAGCGCGCGTTAGACGGCTGAATGTTTCGCGAGAGATGTTCTTCATTAGCCATCTTGGATCGAAAGACAGCCACTAGGTCGCGGGATCTCGTCAGAACACCCAACTGTTCCGTCAGCAATTCTTCCCACTGAGCAGCGTACGCTGAAACATTAAATGATTCCATTTCAGATACCAGTTATTTAAATTTCAAACCTTCACCTCCGCGGCAACCCGCTTTTGAAGCAAATTAGAATGTTAAATGCTGCTAGTGTCAAGCGAACAATTCAATAACCATGGAATTCTACCTATCATAGTCTGGGAGTGGAAATTGTTGTATTTGTTGTGCTTCCTGTGTACTCTCTCCTTTCTGCTTCGTTTGCTTGAGCGATCTGCAATTTACTACACTACGTTATAACACCAATGTCGTTGCCCTAAGTAGTAGAATATAATCAAATATCAATAATTATTGCAATATCACTTTTAAGGTGTTAACTGTAAATTTTTGGTGGAAGATTATATTTAAAAAAAAAACACAAATAATTTTGTACTAATTTTACATTTTTCAATATATTGTTGTATCAGATTCGTACAAAAAAAATGTTTTAAAAAACTGAAGCCATTTTTTTTACCAGATTTATTTATTTTCAATCCGTCCTAAACAGCAATTTTCATAACATGTTTGCATTTTAAAGTGTCTTATCGCAGTAGTCAAACGATAATATTGTATCACTTATTTAAGGTATTACGCATCCCTGTTAACCTTCACCCTTAGATTACCACAAAGTCGATATGTCCGCTTTGCGTACTTGGCAAAAAAAATATCAGGAGGCCAACATGATAGTAAATCCGCTTTCTGATGGACTTTTTTGTAATACAACTTTAACTAACATGGTGACACCGCAAAAAATGCAAAACTAAGAATTCCCTTAGTTTTGCAAAAAAAAATATGGATAAAATATTTAGTTACTGAGTTATAAAATGCAAAGCGCGCCAAAATCTAACACATTGGCAGTCACCCGGCTATACATGTATAGTGTATAGTCTGGCACAGACGCTAGCCAACATTTGACTTTATGCACCGCACAGACGACTATCTCGTAGCAACGACAATGGAATGCGACAGTGCAATTGGGGGATTTGCAGCGAATATTTCAAGCCAGCGCGTAATTCGAGGCAGTATAATTGGGGGTTCCACTGTATATAATAAAACGATACCACTTATTTAATACGAGATATGTGAAATAAATAACAGCCTTTGAGAAATTTACTGGAAATGTTGATATGACATTCTGTTAGCCACATCGTCAGACCGGATACAAAAAATAAATACGAACTAGCTCAAAGTCAGGAGACAAACTGATATTTTTTTCCAAAACATTGATTCTTCGTGTATTCCTTTCGAATTTTTCTACGAATCTATTAGTCCCAGCTGAACCATTGCTAATAAAAACATTTATTTTTCAAGGTATTTTTTTGGCGACTTGTTTCTCAGATTAATGTAATAAAATATTATTATTCATTGTAATTTGATTTAAATCGCAATATAACAATAGCTAAAAATGCTTAAAAAATGACCTTATGGGTATGCCGCCGTAACGGCGGCACTCGAGTAATACGACAAACTTCCAATACCGCCGATATGGCGGCACTCGAGTGGTAAGGGTTAAGCTGCGTAAAAACGCTCAAAAAAATAGTTTAATTGAAAGAAAATATTTTAAAAATTTGGGATAAAGATATCTCCATTTATATTATTAGAAATTTGTTTAAATCAATTCATAATCCTATAAAAATAAAATTGTAGCAAAAAAAAAAAATACAAAATACTAAAATTAAATGTTAATACCTGATGTTGTTTTATTTACAAATGTTTTTTCACTATTATACATAAAAAAGGTCTAAAAGCCGCATTGTGAAGTTACGGTTATAAATTTACTCCTAGGAGACTGCGGCCAAATTCATTGATATTTTTTCAATACATGTACCGTTATCATCCCTTGTTAGTTAAAATCAACCGTAAGCATTGCATATATCTATTACATAAGAAAAATAATAATTATCAAACATTGTATTAAAAAACGCGATTTTTACTAGTGCGTACTTTCAAAAGGCACCGAGTGTATGTAATACGTACATAGATACCAAAATTTAATTTAAATACTCAAGCAACCGGCAGTTTCGCGACAAAGCTACGCTTAAGCCCGCACATTTCGCACATGCAGTCGGAATTGCACGCTTTTTCTTTAAAAAATCATATCTTTTTATTTAATGGACACATTTCTTTAAAACAAAAAGGGCTCGGAAGCAAAGAGCCGTACCTATGAAAATAAACAATGAATGGTCTTGTGAACCAGTATGTGACGCGATAAAAATGCATAATTTCGACATCATTAAAAAGAACCGAAAATAATAAAAATTTGACATGCGTAATTAAAGTAAATGCCCATAACCATGTGAAGCAATAAATTATGACTCTTAATAGTTTGATTTTTACGGCATTCAGAAAATCTCAAACTGTGTAACATTTGTTTGCGTTGAGGTATAATATGTACTTTTTTAACGAAATCATTTTTCAAAATACATAAGATTAAAACTATATATTAAAAACACTGTCACTTTTACTTATAAATTACGCAATAAATCAATTAAATTTTCATGTATGGCACGCATGACGCATTCACCCATCGTCTTGCAAGCCAACCCAATATTTAGCAAGTTGCAATAAAAAACGTTTAAAATTTATTTTTGCCGATGAGTTTAACTTGGCGAACACAAAAAAATGATTAAGCATAGCAGAAATAAGTAAAACACGACAATTTCTTTTCGATTTTTCATAGACAAAAAATATTTTTAAAAATTTTAAACACTGAATGTAATAAAACAAGAGCAGAAAATATATCGCGATCACAGAAACGAGAATGTGTTGTCTTCGACCAACACAAATGCACTAAAATTTATTTAAATAATATTACAGAATATAAAACGAACAGCAGTATGTTTTTTAAGTCTAATAAAAGTAAAAATCAACTCGTAAAATATTTTAATTTGAAGTATTCTAAAGCTAAAAATATATTATTTCAAAAGTCATTTTCACCCATAAATAATAAGGTAAATCAACACAAAAAAATACACATACGCAATAAACCCTCTGGTAGCATAAAAAAACAAAAACCCGAAATAAATTAGTTTTGCCTTAACGAATATCGATTACACGCCCACGTGTGTAAACCAGCGCTAGCACGGGGCCGGGGTTTAACGGATAACGACCATTTCCGCGTTAGTGCGGGGCCGGGGTCTTGAGTGTTAATAAATTTATTATTTTATTGAAGGGGAAATAAAAGTCTCGAGTTCCGGGGCGTCCCGGGACTTTGGCTTAATCACGCCTCGAGTCCCGGGACTTAAAAAACTCCGAGACTTCAGAATCCCTAGTCTGTATATTATGTGATAGTGATAAGAAAGTTTTTTTTAAATAAAAGTAAAATAAAATATGCAATAATGATTTAATTTTCATATTCTGAATTGATTTTTATACAAGGAAAACTATCCACCATTATTTTTATTTTAGTATACCTTTTTTATATGGTATTCTGTGGTATGTAAACATCATGTAAACAGAGAGTCCAGCGTACACTGACACAATTGAAAGATGTTTTTGTTTAGTATCAAATAATGGTATGATTTAATTACTAGCTAGGCGAAATCATAAGTGGATGAATGATTAGTGATTGCCAAAGACTAAGAATTATTTTTAAGCTAAAAGTAAAAAAGCAAAATATGCTTATTAGTTTATATTAGAATTTTTTTGCATAAAACATCAATGTATGCTTTATAAAAATTAAATGTCAATTATTAAACTAATTACTTAGCAGATATTTGTCCAATTCATTATAGTCTTAGCATGGAAAAATGTTTTTAATTAATTTTTACAAAATACTGGCTTTTCATTTCTTACAGTTTATCATCATATTATACAAACTAGATAACTGCCGATCTGATTAACACAAGGTTTCATATTCTTGACATTTAATTTTATTCTCATCAATAGTATAATGCATGCAGATGTATTTCTCATAAAAGAAGAATATTTTCGCAATAATTATAAAAATTCAAAAACAAATCCTTTCACCATGAGGTGTGTCTAATATTTATTAATATTATTAATTCTGCAAGGCAAGCGCAGCACGTATTTTATCCTGGTTTAAGCATATTATTATTAATATAAGCGTGTTTACTTAATGCAAGTTCTCTATTTCCCATTCATACAGGGCCAAGAAAGGGAAGAATTCGATGAAGAATATTATTATACATAAAGTGAACACGTTTACAGAAAATTGTTACCTAAATAAGTATACAAGTTGTGATATATTTCATCTTATTTACAGAGAAGTGAATCGAAAATAATAGACCCTTAGCAATAATTTAAATTTGAACCATTCAAGCTGTGAAAAAGATAGCATGCGCCATAAAAGAAACAGACGGCCCAAATGCAATTCATCATATTATTTATTTAAACATTCGATGGACTTGAATGCTTTTGCTCAAGAATTAAGTGAACATAATTTTTAGACAAAACCGATTATTACTGAACAGATAAATTGGTTCAATATGAAAATAGATATTATATTCACCATTGAATCACATTAATAATGCAAATTCCACCAGAACAAATCTTTGAAACGTTTTATGTAGAAATTTCAAGATGATTCATATCATAATGGAGACTGCGCTACAATGTGGCCGTTAAGCCAATTTTTACGGAAACGTAACCCTGAAACCATTGAGCCCAAACTGTGTAAAATTGATGGGTTCGTGGAATGTTATAATCATAAATAAATAAGACATACCATCTTGATCATAGTCCACATCACAGGTCATATTAAGTAATTGTAGAGAGCGCAATTGCCCATGAGTCATGTAATCAGAAACGGCTTTGTGATTATCCAACACTTCTTCTTCTGCCAGCTGTAAGGCAGACACAGCTTCGTGGAAAGTATATAGATCTGCTGACATATCACCCTCCTGCAAATTATGTATGTAGTTAATTAGTTTTATTCACATATCTTCTATATGTTTCATAAAATGGAAATAGTATATACATTTTGATAGATAATTTAATCACATCCTAATGTCTGTCATAATTAAATGAAGACGATTATTTTAAAACTTCTTACACTGTCTTTAGTGAGATAATAATTAAATTCACATCATGAGTATCTAGGTATTAGGTGGTGAACGATTATTTTGCTGTGCACACTGACTCACATTTGAAAAATACTTTATTATTCATTTATTACTCTATTTATTTTCATAAAACCATATTTACTCACCGTGATTTGCTTTGTCAGTACGTTCTCTAAATAACATTTGCATATTATAATGATAAATTAAGTTTTCAAAAAAGGTCTGGGCTATAAAGTTGAGTTATTAATATAAAAGTGAGCGTGCAGGACAAATTGTAACAAGATGCATTGCGATCTTACTGTTGCAATAATTCCAAGATTCCAAAATATTTCCAGTTTCGACAATAAACATGTCAATATATACTGAAGAACACAACACACAAGCATACTACAAAAAATGAGACTGTAGTCACTGATTCCCTTTGTTGATACCTAACCTTACCTAAATTGAGTTTACCATCTCCAGACTTGCAAGTGACCAGCTCAGGACTAAGATATATCTTTACCGCATGCAATGTGTAAACATTTAAACAAAACCTATCGAATACAAATGTTTACTTGATTTTTTCGTGACACTGTGGAAAGTGTTTGAATCTCAGAAATTTTTGAAAAAGTTTTGCAATGTAGGCCTACTAACATTAAGACTTCTAAGTTGTGCAAGATCATTCTCCTGGCGGTGATTGCTTTCCATATCAACATCATTTGTATCCATACCAGATCCGTTTCCGTCTCTTCTCTCTGAAGGGTCATTGGCAGCTAGCTCTTTAACCCTAAAAAAATCCAAAAAATCATCATTAGGATATTTACGCATTTAACTTTCTCATAGACGGATTGCATATCGTCGGTTTGCTGCAAGAAGTCAATAATTGTCAATTTGGCCAAAACTGAGACATTTTGCATAATCTCAAAAAGTCACATTAACCAATATTAATCCAATTACATACCTTTAAAATTATTATGTAGTTATTTCATGCACATACCGGAATAAAAGACATCATGAAAGAAGCTTGTTATTTTTACGAAATACACTTAATGACTTCTAGCATCAAACTGATGATATTGATTTCCACTAAAACAATCAGGGCTGAAGAATATTGTTTTGCGATGTGATTTGAAACAAAACACTTGGCATCCTTTCTATCATAAGAAATTTTAAATTGAAAGCTGCACAAAAACGAAGAAAAAACCACAACTTCTTGAGGACACACAAAAATAGTGATAAATATTTAGTCAGTTTGTAAGTACGTGTGTATTAAATATACTCGTCATACCTGTCGGCATATCGTAGAGTGTTTAGAGAGTGTTCGCATGAACTGAGGCCTGGGGAAATCATAGCGATCATACAAGTACGACTTTTATCCCCAATGAATGAATCTCGCAAAACTTGGGTTAACTTTGACGCTCTGAACGGTAAGTGAGTACCCTTTCTACCCAAAGCTCTAATACACTCCTTTAGAGCGAGCAATGATTTATTTATCTCTGCACCTTCCATACCTGTAATAATATTTGTCATTAAAGAATTTCTATTGAAAACTTAAATTACAAATTATGTTGGGAATATAATAGTCATCTCCGGTGTTCAGTATTCAGTAAATTCAAAATTAGCACAAGGAACACAAAGAAACTGACAGTATAATTAATTATATGTTGATCTATAGTCTATAGAAATCAAAACTAGACAGACTGCCAACGAAAAAGATTTTTAGTTTTCATAATTTAGCAAATTAATAATAGGCTCGTATTTAAACGGTCAGAATTTTAATTCAGTTTCGGTCAGAATTTTTAATACATCGGTCAGAATTTATATTACACTGGTCAGAATTTATATTAAATGGTCATAATGTATCGGTCAGAATTACAGAGGGCAGAATAAATAATTTATGGTCAGAATTTATATTAAGTGGTCAGAATAAATATTAAATGGTCAGAATTAATATTAAATGGTCAGAATATAAATGGGATCGGTCAGAATTTAAATGGAATCGGTCATATTTATTTTGACAGATGGTCTGATTTTTTTTTTGATGATATGATGTCATCGTATTGCGTTGCTATTGGTGCAAAGTGAAGTTGCTTACGGCAAATCGTCCAATGGGCGATTGGACGAGCGTTGCTACTAGCGCCACGGTCATTGAATGAATCACTATTATTGCGCGCCCAAAGGAAGAATTGACAGTTTTCATAGGTTCCCACATCCAGGCATTTGTATGTTTCGTGTCAAAAAAAGTTATTATTTAAAAAAATGTTCACGGTATTTCCGCCTAACCGATATTCTTTTGGTTATTAAATAATCTAAAAGTTTTTTAACTATTTTTTATTATTTGTACAATTCGATACATTGTGATCTGCTCTGAAGAGAGTAAAGGAAAGGATAATATTTTTGGAAATAACATTTAGATAAATAATTGCTATGGTACATTTCATAGCGACTGTGGAAAGGAAAAAGGACGTAACCCTCAATTTTCCAAATCAGATTTTTTTTCGATAATCACAATGTATACAACTTGACACACATTCTATCAAAAGGATGGAAGCTGAAAATGCCGAATTAGTATCTAAATTTAACTTTTAAGTTTGAAAAAGATGACCTTGTAAAAAATTAAAACGAAGAAAAAATACTGAAATAAAGGTTTTTCCTAGATAATTTCTTAATTAATATTAGATTATGTCAATTAAACACCAGTTTAGAAGTCTCCGTGCACTTCAAGGTTGTGTATAATTATTAATTTGCATATGGCCCAAAATCATCAAAACACGTTTTTGCGCCCTTTGTAAATTTTGATATGTGTGGGTTACGTCCTTTTTCCTTTCTACAGTCGATATAATACACTTATTGTAAGGAAAACACTATTTTTTTTTAATTGAAAGAGGTGAGTATTTTTTATTTGAATTAAAAAAAGTGAAAACTAACAACATTCATCATAAAGCCTTGGTTCCTCTTGGAATCCTACATCCACTGCACTTCGGTAGATCCCTACCTTTATATAAACAAACCGAGTGGTATGTAATCAGATGATGCGTTATTTGTAATAATAATGACTCATTATAAGAGTCTGCTTTTCCACACATAACATGAATGTTGAAAAAAAAGGATTATTAATTTCATTTTTTTTTTATTCTGACAGAAATATTTATAAAATTTGACCGTACAATAGATTTTATTCTGACCGTATATTAATTTTATTCTGACCGTTTATTAATTTTATTCTGACCGTTTATTATTTTTATTCTGACCGTTAGTATTTTTATTCTGACCGTTAACATTTTTATTCTGACCAAAATTGAATTTTATTATGACCAAAAGTTGATTTAAATTCTGACCAGAAATTGATTTAAATTCTGACCATTTATTTTGTTGCCTTAATAATATATTACAATAAAATTAAAGAGAATTAAATATCTAAAATTAGTTGTATAAAACTCACTACACAAGTTGCAACTGAAATTCTCAATTATTGTTCTAAAATGAAACGATATGAAAAGTTCTGGACTCACGAGTCTGTCGGTTAGCTGAAGAAGTATCTGCGCCTCTTTCATTTCCAGCTAAATCTATAAGGGAAAATTTGCCGTGGACTTTGTGCATTCCTGGAGTTCTAACCAAAATCTGGAATACTGCGTGAGATCGTGATGAATTTGAATTAGCCGATGTCTGCAATATCGAAAATTTGTATTTATACAATAAATTGTAATTTAGTTGTGGAATGAAATATTTTTAGTTGATTTCTTGCCAGAGGGCATCATTTTTATAGCGTTTCAAGGTGTCAGCGTATTTAAATGTTTACATTACTCAAACTGCAACAAAAGAAATAAGCCGTAAAAAGGCACATTTATGTTTCCTTATTGAAGAAATCGATAATCATCACAGTAAATAATTTTTCACAATCCTGAAGAGGTGAAAATTGCACATAAAAGCTATTTGCTTGTCTATGAAGTGAACTAAAAAACACTAGCTGAATCAGCGTTTGGCTGTGATGAGTTAATCTAGACATTAAAATGGTAATCGATAAATGTCTCACTTGACCAGAAGTTCTAGCAGTATTTCCATGTTGTATAAGTTTCAAAACTTCATCCACATTGTCCACGACTTTTTCAGTCAAACCAACGATTTGCACTTGCTGCTTACCATCTTCGAGAACTCTCAGTTTGGCTTTGTCAGCAAGTAAATCAAAAACCTAAGTAAAATAATTACACAAATATTATTAAGGCTAAATAATAAAAATAAGTCTATTTGTTTTATTATTTTACAAGGAAATGTATACTTATACTAAAAAAACAGTATTTTAATATTTGTTTAGTACCATTAATGATAATAAAAAAAAATATCTGTAAAGAGTAGTAAGCAATGTTTACTTAAAAATAATGTATTATGTTTTAGTGGATTCTTCAGCATAAATTATTTAGCAAGTGACTATGATAATAAAAAAAGTTGAATCTTTAACCCTAGTTTAATCTGTGTGAAAACCTTTAAAACTTTTTATTGAGAAAATATTATTATCAACGCCTGCGCTGAAAACACACGTAATACATTATTTAATATCATCCATCTGTATCTTATAAAATCCTTTCTATTTTTGTTGTTGAAGCCAAATTTTTTAATCATCCTTCTACTGTATAGCTTGCCACCACAGTCCGCGCATCTTGCGAAAGTTCAGTTTTGTATTGTAAAATATTCTTTAAAAGCTTCAGATAAATTATATGTTAATAAGTACCATTAGAAATTTGTCTAAGCATGTACCCACATCTTTAATATAAATGTTTAGATAGGGTTTTAATCACTTTTGTATTAATGTAATTGCATTGTAGAAAAAGTATTTCTTTATATTACTTGAAATTCCAAAGTGATGTGTTGTTTACAGCTTGGTAAAAAATCAATGCAAAAAAGTTATGAATTTAAAATGATCGACTTTGCGAGAAGGTTAGACAAACACCAAAACAAAAGCAAAATAAATGGTAAACATTACCTTTCCAGAATATATTTCAAAGAATGATGCGGATACTATAAAATTTAGAGGCTTGTATTTTGGACTGGTCAAATAAATGAAAACATCTCGCGCGGCCATCGCATATATTCCTTTCTTACAATCCTGAGTTTTTCCATTAAAATCACCACCCATGGTATGGGTTTTTCCAGATCCAGTTTGACCATATGCAAAACATGTTGCCATACCACCATCAAAAATAGTTTGAACTAAAGGTTTTGCAGTATATCTGAAAAAATATTTTTTGCAACATTATTAAATCAAATCCGTTAAAATTGAACTTTCAGTTTGGTCAAAAGGTTAACAATATTACACACCTCAATATTTTTTGATAAACTTTCAAATTTTTGAATATATTTCGACTATGAATTAAGGGGATTTAAAATTGGACTGCAGTAGTCATCTAGAGCAAAACCAACTTACTTATGGCAATACACGGTAATTAAAAAAAAGATTTTATGCCGCCTAATGTTACATAACCAGGATGTGACTAGTTACTGGTGGATAAAAAGTGGAATGATTTACAACCAATATCAAGCTGTTTGAAACTATTAGAAAGCAGTGTTGTTCTGTGCAATGACCTACCTGTAAACAACTTCATTGCTGCAAGATTCATCAAAGGCATAGTCAAACCGGAAGTGTTGATTGTCCAAATATTTGGTGAGATCGACTTTGTTTTTTGGCTCATGTACAATCATCTGATCTTTTTTCGGAACACTAATGACATCTACCTCTTTACGGTTGAATTCCTTTTTGTTTAACGGCCTTTTCCGCACACATACGGTGATTTGATGATCTTCCACAATTTCTAATCCACGCAAAGGTCTGAATTCTATTGTGTTTTGATACTCTCTAATCATAGCGAGGAACTCCCAGTTAGGATTTCCCGGATCAGCATTCATGAGGGCTTCTTTTTCTTGTTTTTTTTCAGCTTGGTGTTGCCTTCTCTTCTCCCGATTTTCTTTAAGACGTTCAACTTCTTTGACAACATTTGACCGTCGAGAAGCTATTGAGGAAACTCCAGTAATTGCCGTTGTAGTAATTGTGGTTGCGACGACAGGAACTACGGATGTTGACGGTCCAGGTCGTATACTTGTGGCATTGTTTTGCATTGGTGGGAACTTAAGGAAACAATATTTTATTAATGAATGACAAAGAACTTCTATAATAATTTTAATATTGTAGAGACGAATAAGCAATTTTATTCATCCTTTGATCAGGAGAGTATGTATAGAAACAAATTCGTAAACTTTCGCTATTTTATTAAAATATTGACTATTTTTCTTTTGTTAAAAAATACCTTTATCTGCTTGTGTTAAGATTTTTCATAATCCTAGTAATATATATTTTATGTCAATTTATTTCTGATATCATAAAGGTGTCCCAAAAACGAAATCAATTAATGGCATACATGATTCATTTAACAGGATGTGTGGTAAAAGCCGGATTATATAATATGTACTATATATTCAATAAAATATTTACTATAGAAGTTTTGATTTTAATGAAAATATTAATTATATAATTAGGAAAGTGTTATTTTCCTTTGTATTTTATAAAGAATATTCTAAATTTGAATTGTTCAAATTATGTACATTCACATAAATTTTATCACTAACGACCCGGGTTTTGCCTTTCGGCATCTTCAGGCGTTCAAGTGCACGGATGAACTTGAACTGACGCTTAGTAAATGAATGTTTCGTGTTTATATAAGAAATAAATGTATCATTGAGTTTAAAGCCATTGCTGGCGAAAAGGATTAGCACATGGGAAAGCCTACAGATTTTAATGGTGAGTAGTTTTAAGAATTATATTTATTTTTGTTTGTTGGAAAAGATTTTATGATTATATTTATATTGGGTATAAAAGTGGAAAACCCGGCACATGTATCTGTTCATTTAAAATCGGAACTGTTCAATTGCACTCTATTTATTTCTAAAATTTCCTGGAAAAATAGTTAATGAGCGTCTGTATTTGGGTGCAACATTTTTATCCCTTGTTCCTGATTGAACGCGTATCCTTCCGAAATTAAGTGATTAGCAAAAGTAAACGTGTCTTTTTTCAATCTAAAGGCTGCCATGTGTTCTGATAATCTGGTATTCAATGTCCTTTCAGTTTTCCCAATATAAAATGTTGTACAACAAAAGCATTGAAATCTATAAATCCCGGATTTATTTAAGTAATGTATTCTATCTTTATTAATAGTTTTTAAAATTGTCAAGCAAATTTTTTTTAATCCCAAATTTATACACTATCTTATGTTGAATGTTCAATCTCAGGATTGGGAAAACTGTCAATCCCGAAATCCCGGGATCACAATAAGGGTCCGGGATTGGATATATAATATTTTTCATTTGTGTTTCTTATTCGATTTTAGGAGCTCACCTGTTGAGTCGTTCTAGTACTAGAAGACGACTGTGCAGGAGGCGGCGGGATGTTTTCCGCTCCTCTTCTTCCAGTCGTGTCTCCACTGTGGCCATTTGTCATCACATTGGACGGGCGCATTTGATTGTTACGCGTCGATCTTGTAGATCCTGCTAGAGTAAATACACAAGCTCAATTTTTATTATGTACTAAAAACACTTATATTTGTTTTATATTTTTTGTAAAATATGCCCACTTTTAATATTCATTATGAATACTATAATTCTAGGTTCATACTAATACATGAGAAATAAGTCATGGAAAATTATACTTCTTAAATTAACAAAGAAAAATACATTCAATGTGCGTTTGAATTTTTTTTTATACTTGAATCATTTTAATCATTCAAATTTAATATTTTAATGACTTTCGTTATTGAAAACAATGAGCTAAGGCTAAGTTAAGTTTGCGTACAACCGTAACAATAAAAATTATTTTAAAAAAGATGGGTCATTTAACTTGAGCATGAAAAAAAGTCACCAGCTTTTTTTTTTTGCAGAATTGATAAAATAACAATTTGGGCGGTTTAATTACTTTTCGAGTGGTATCCATAGCTGCCTTTGTGAGCACCTGTTTGAATCGAATACACTTCCGGGTCTTTCATGTTTTCGTCAATGTCCACAATCCTATTGCGGTATCGTTTGCAAGACGAAAAACACATTTCAAAACGAAGTAACTTCCTACATTATTCACATCGTTTCGCGAGCGAAGACAATTGGAATGAATTCAATTATATATAAAACGGTTTTAACACTCCCGAAGATGAGCAAATTTAAATGAAAAATCGCATGTATTGGCGGCAAAAATGTTTTGCGGTGTCGCGTAGTCGCGTCGCAAATAATAAAGAAAATGTAGCATTAGCGAGCCACACTTAAATCGAGAAAAATAATTCCGACCGATGTCAAAAGCTGTCTGTCTCGTGTGAGCGGAGCGAATCGTGCAGGCTTCGTGTGCAGACTGGAAGGGGTCCTTGACTTAGGTGTGGACTTATTTGACCGACGTCCGACGAAAGCCTCCCTTAATTGCAGAAGCAAACCTAGGTTATCGGCCGCCATCGAACTACTGAATTGAACTTTAAAAAAAAGTGAATTATTTACAGCGGTCGATATTGGTTAGGCTATTACTAATTGAGTGTGTACATATGTCATCTTTCCGCCGTACGAAAACTAGACTGAAATCCTAAATGGCATATGCATATTATTACGTTTCATTATTTGGCCAGATTATAATAGGCACGATCGAAGCGGAAAAGTTTAGAAAATTATTGCCGAAACCTTATTACGCTACTGAGGACTCGCATGACACGCTACCAACGTTTCCAGATAACACACAATGTCAATACAGGGAGGTATGACCAGCGTGATAATACGTGAACGCGGCGAATCACCCGAAAGAGTAGAGCTGCGGTCGCCACCTACCCCCGCAAGGCAGGTACTCAAATAATATAATACATATAAATATACAAAACAATACTGAATTGTGACATCATCACATGAATTTGTGCGTTCAAAATTCATTCGGTGAGCTTGTATTAAATTTCAATATATGTAAGTCGACAGACAGCGTTGGTGGCATGAGAATATGAATATATTTTTTAATTGAATCTACCAGACACAGCATAATAATAGTTAAGCGACATAGCGAGCATACCGCTCGTCCATAAGCAAGATCGACAAAAGAAACAATTTCCCGCGATTAAGTACGTTTACTTTTAAATTTTACAGTTACATTTTATGCAAGGTTAGCTTATTTAAAGAAAAATGATTGTTTGTCGTGTATGATCATACCGTGACACTTCGCTGTTCCGAGTATCAAAATATAATAAACAAAAAAATACTACGGTAGAATTTTAAACACGTCAAAAAATTTCACTCGCCATCGCCTTCATTCTAATCTAAACTTAATCGCCGAAAAGTTCAATTCGTATGTTAATAACTTAACAACGCTTATTACAAATAATAATACTCCAATACAGTTTAGACATGAATAAAACACAAACATTTTCAGGAGCCCTCCCGCCTACATTGTGAAATGCGTATTGTTCGTTTGGGATATCCGCTAAAACAATCCGAACTCATTAAATATGTAAACGTACCTATCGATACAAATTCTACTAAAACGATTAAATGATAAAATAATTACTCACCTTTACTAAACACAGGAATCGATTGGCGGGTCATGTCCTACAGAGAGAGAGAAAAGAAAAACATTAATCATTTCATAAGTACTCTGCTGTAAAACAGCCGCTGCATAAATTTCATATCTCATACGAATACAAATTATCTATATAATACGATAATCAATATAATAATACGATAATCAATAAACAAAAACCACATTAAAATATAAATTAAAGGAAAATTATCTTATCAGTTGTTCGGTGATCATATCAATATAAAAAATATTAAATATCAATAAAAATAAAACACGAATTACAGAATAAAAAGTTGCTCGTGTTTTATCAAACAAATCATGTTCGTCAAAAAGCAATTACTTGAACTGTTTTAAACTTCTGACATGTCATAGATGGAAATGATACAGCCGGTCCATAAAAATTGATGGCCTTTAACAGCAAAGATAGATAGGTCATGTGACCACGGTTATGGTATGTATTTATTTGTACAAAGAGTGATTTTGAAAGGCGGCCAAGTTCAAAACGTTCAGAATGATTTATGTTAAACACACGGTATCTGAATGAGAATGTTTATTACCAGAAATGAACTAGCAGACCGTGCGTGGTCCTTATAAGGATCTCGACTTTGCTATTTAAAACTGCATCGCCGATATCGGTGGTAAGTTTACAAGGCCAATGACCATTAACATGAAAATAACCCCAATACACTACTTAATCCAAATTATTTACGGTAATAAAGAATAATTAAACGCAATTCAAATGATCAACGTGTCCTAATTATTGGTAGTAATTTGTAATGGACAAAGAAATATGTTTATATTTTTTATAATGGTACGATTTCTTGCATTCTTGTAGAATTATTCCACTTTTAATCACTACGGATTAAACATATCTTGTAAATACAATTGGAATATTTAAGCACGCACAAGATGATTTGGGTGTGAAAAAATCATGCACAGTAATGATTTATTTGTGAAAATTCAAATCACGTGCAACTTTCTTTTTGTAAACAATAGACATTTATAATAACCTAAGTGATATCAGCCACCAATCATGCTCTCGGTACATCTTCGACATTTTCTTTACAGTTAATGAGTGTTGGGATTTTTTTTATAGCATAACGCTGACTACTCAAAATACTGTTTTTTTGAATGAAGTAATAAGCTTTCAAATCCAATAGAAATGAAGCATTTAAGAAGACTAATAGCCTCAAATCATAAAGCAAAAATGAATAGATATAATAAAAACATACAATCCGTATTAATTTTGCTTCGGATTTAACGTAGAAAGTGAATATCAATATGTAAGTAGAATTATTGTAGATAGTAAAAATATTTGGCATCTAAAATGGCAAGTTTTGCGAAATACAAGGTATAAATAATTACGTGGGTAACGTAGCCGCTGATATAAAATTATATTTACATATTGCCTGTTTTACACATCAAGTATATCACACAAATAAAGACATTTTAATCGGGGATAAATTTATGTCGTGAGTTTGCTTATTATTATAATATATTAATTTACAATACCTTTGTAATGGATATTTCCAAAAAATATCCCGGGTAAAGCACGGGAAATTTTATCAAAAATTAAATTTATCATTAAATAAATAAGAATAATTTAAGATTTCGACTGAAGGTGCTTGGTGGAATTTCAATATTAAATTTGAATCGTTCAAATTATGTACATTCACACAGATTTTGTCACTAACGACCCGGGTTTCGCATTTCAGCAACTTCAGGTGTTCAAGTGCACGGATGAACTTGAGTTAGTGACAAAATCTGTGTGAATGTACATAATTTGAACGATTCAAATTTGAATAAGGATATTTATTTATGTTCAGTTTTATGTCTGTTAACACGATTATAATCTTTTTAAATATAAATTGCCTATTGACTATACCTACAATAGAAGTTCACACATCCCTAATCCAATAACCCGGAGTCAAATATAGTATTATGCGGTAACAATAGTCTTTCCTACAATGCATTTGTATAGTACATACAAACCCCCAATTAACACGCAAGACAAAAATATTCGATTAACACTTTTTTACAAAATAATCTTTTAACTCCTTTTTAATAAATATTTAAAAAAAACAATTTTTGAATAACTTCTTTTTATTATATTTTTTTAATTTACGACTTAGATACCATAAATATGTAAAATAATGTTTATTTATCGACTCCAACGAGTAACTACTAAAATTACACAATGTCTGATTTGATTAATATTAGTTGACGAGTTTAGTACCCCCTACAAAGTTACAAAGGGAAATATTGCACAAAAATAATAACCACATGCATATTTCGTAAGTGATGATTTTAAACACATAAATATATCGTAAAATTGTACGATTTCATCTAAATGGTTAAAATTCTCGTTTTTTAGTGTTTTGCATAAAAAAACCCAACATAAAATTTAGTATGGGTACTGATCCCCAATTTGCACGGAATC
The DNA here is from genome assembly GCA_031772345.1 of Himalopsyche anomala. NCBI lineage: Eukaryota > Metazoa > Arthropoda > Insecta > Trichoptera > Rhyacophilidae > Himalopsyche > Himalopsyche anomala. Next base: position 24,582,430 of record CM062821.1, read on the forward strand.
TTATCTACCGTGTTAATAGGGGGTTTACTTTACAAATATCGGATATTTTATTGTAAATATCATATATTGTAGGATTCGGAATATCAGTTAATTTAGGATTTATATGAAAAACGAAAAGTCATCGTCGACTAATATAAAATTATACGAACTTCAAATTCGATTGGTATGACTAAAATTCTACGTCCATAACATTAAAAATATGATCGTATCACTTTCGATTGTCTACTCGGACGAGTGGGCTGTCTATATTTAATTCTACTCAATAGAAGGATGTGGGAAAGCTTGAAGGCGAGTTCGTCGTGATTGGTAACAAGGAGATTTCTTTAACAATAGCTAACGCAAAACCGATCAGATCCAATAAAAAAAATAGTACGCCGAGATTTTTACAGAAATTGAGAAACAAATTAAGCCACACAATATCAACAATTTCTCGCAAATCATGGGAAGTAAGGTCAGAAATTTAAATGAGGATATTGGTTTTGTATTAACCTCTTCACCAACAATAATTTGTGATACACGCATATAACAATGAAACACTATTACAATAAGAAGGTAAATGTAATAATCGAGGCGTATGCCCTGTAATACGCTCTGTCATTAGCAGACTGTAAAGGAAACTTTGCTCTAAAAACAAATCTGAAACATTAATACCAGGAAGTAAAAAAAAAAGTATCACAAGAAAGCTTTGTGCGATAATATATTTGAACAGCAAACATTGAAAGCGTACATTTAACGAAATAATTAATGAAATAAAAATCAATAAATGTTCGTATAAAGGTTTAAAAAACATAGCATCACCAAACCTACCGGTCAAATGAAAAAAAAATGATTTGTTAAATTATTCATTTAATAGACAACTAAAATCATAACTTAAATAAACCACACAACTGGTTTTATTAAGAAATACTACATTATTTTATTTTGCAATTTACCCACATGAGTTTATTAATTTTCGAAACAAAAATTAAGAACTAATACCAACTCCATAATCAAATATATTCAAACGAAAGTTTACATCACGTAGAACTCGTAGAATATATGACATCAGAGCTGTATAGACACCGTTCCAAATATGTATTATACATATGTATAAGAGAGTTTGCTGTATAATGCAGTAACAATAATATACAATTCACAAACGCAGCATATTTACGAAAGCCTTATAGTTGCACAACTTCCCACGTGCATTGTAAATGATAAATACTGGATAGGCAATTGAAACCATAAACTTTCGTTATGATTTTTTTTAGTTTTTTTTCCACTGAGATCCCAACGAACAACGAATGAGGAGGTGTAGGTACGTAATTCATTCCACACAATACATTTTCAGTAATGAAAATGGACCGAAAGCAAATCGACTTAATTGATAATAAAGTAATGGCGATAATTGAAACAAATAAATATTCATAACGTGTGTGTAGGTATGTAATATATACAAAATAATTTACAGTGAAACAGCACACTACCTAAGCCAAAATAAAACTTTATATTTAGTTAATTCAGAGTACTTACGGTGGGATTTTACACTTAACATAATAACGCGGTATTTCTAATGAGAAGACAACTAAATTACGATAAAATAGATTTATTTTTACACATAAACAAAAACAACGATAATATGTTCACTTTACTTAATTATCAAATTTCTATTTTATACAACGAAGAAATTGAAGTTCGCTTATATCAATAATAGATACCAACACTGTACATGACGTCAGAAATCGATGAAACAAGGGATTCAAAATTATGTACCTTTTTATCATTTTATTCAGAGAAACTAAGTCTAAAATAAAAATATGAATGAGTTATTTTATGGTCTACTTAGAAATGATAATCCCATAGCAAACATATAGCTTTTACATACTACAAATTGCTTTCATACACTAATAATACCTATTTTTTCTAGTCTAGTAAAGTAGTTTTTAATAAAGAATTCAAATATTCATCAGTTTCGTCAAAGCTTATCATTGAAAACCCGGCTATGAAATAAGTACTAAATAAAAGCACGGCTTATTATATATATATATACTCTTGCAGCGGCCACAGAAAGCAATATTAAAGATTAAACGTCTTAATGTGTTGGGTCTATTTTGTCACAAGAGATGATAATAAAATATACATTATTTACATACAATGGTGAAAAATAAAAATAAATAATACAAAAATTGCTTGGTGTATATAACGCATTCAAGTGTTTGGGGGAAATTTTGGTATTGGTCTGACCGTGCGGCCCTGTCTGTTCGTTCGCGCAGGCATCGTCCCCCCGCCTGTCGACTCCTCGGTGCCATCCAGCAGGAAACCGCCCTCGTCCTCCGACGAGTCAGAGTCCTCCTGAATGTATACATGTCACTAAAGCAGGTGCGATTTTTAAGGTGGAAACATTCATAAAAAAAATGAACACAACTAAAAGTAATTTGCATTCACTGTATTGCAGAGTTTCTTCATTCGTTTAGAAGGGCAGTAATAATTGATTACCTATATAGATTACAAAGTATCGTAATGATGTGCTTAACTTATGAACGAATACGGTGCAAGGGGTACACCGATACGAACACAATTTCTAAGATCACAAAATATTTGTTTTTTAACTTCTAATATAAACAATGTTGCTAAAAATACGTTTTTAAAAAATGACTAAAATATTCAAGGCAGTAATTGATAAAACTATGGCTAAGTCGATATTTTTCAGACAGGCATTACTGATTTAACGTGTTTACAATAGAGAAGGCAGCATAATTTTCCTTGTGGTAGTAATTAATCAAATAAATACAAATATGTTCTTTAGTCCAAAGGATAAACTTATTATACATCGTCATCTTTCTAGCGCAAAAACTTCAAGTCGGAAATATAATTTTTGATAACAAGCACAAATAATTAAACAATGTCGGTTCAAATATGGTAAAAATTTACATAATTTGAGCGATGAATGCATTTGAATCTAGCAATAATATTCAAATTAAAAAAGCTTTTTTATTTCACTGTATTGGATTATGTATTCATACATGTTTCTCTGGACTGTAAAAATACACTATTTCGACTCAAAATTTTTTTTTGCCAGAGAGAAGTCGACATAACATAAACATGCTTTCTAACCCTATACCCAGTTCTCACGGTAGGTAAATTAATATCATGATTTTTTCTCGTCACTCGACATAGCCCAATTATTTGCATTTGTTTATAACTGAATACCTAAGTCAATAATTGACCCTATGTTAATTTAACATATTATATTTAAACACACTTAAACTACGAGGGCAATATGTCCGTTAATGCTTCGCATTCGATGCGGTTAGTCGAATATGATTATTCTCTAAGAAAAAAAAAACATGATGCAGTATATGTATACTAAAAAGCTTGTAAATGCATTTTCATCACAGTATACTTTCGATTATCCGGTTTGCGGATTATTCCTCCGTGGGAATTTTAAAATTATAAGATCATTACGGATGTATCATATGAGTGATGCAGGTATCGTTTCTAATGTTGAAAGTAAAGAAGAAAGTATCGGTTGCATACGCCACAGCACGCCACTGACTACTGTCGTCACTGTATTTGCGTTATTGAACCATAATTTTGGGAAATCGTTAAAATAAACGACAATCTAATCGTCCGCATTAGGTATAAAAATACAATATGTTGAAGGGAAACAAAAAATAATATTTCTAATAATCCGTGTCCCTCCTCTCCGTCCCGTTTAATCGAGAGTATACTTTATTATTTAACGTCGGTCCACCAATAATTCGCAAGAAACAGTATGCGTACCAGTGACATAAGCATAAAATCTAAGGAACAGGTCTGTTTTCTTAGATACCTGTTGTATTGTACCTATTGTAACTATAGCCGTTTTAAATCTATTTTTATTTGTTGACATTTTCACATGTACCAGTAAATCTTATTAAATAAAGAATTTCCGATGCACGGGTATTCGGCGACTATCAGCTGCGGTGGTTCCTGGGGGTTCAACCGAGGGGTGGGCCGTTGATCGATACCGGTCGGGGCATGGCACCGGGCGGCGCCGGCAGCCGCATAAAGACTGCTCAGCCATAGTAAACGATCCGCCTCAACTCACATCGTGTTTTCTTTTATCAACCCTGTCTGCTAAATAAAACTGTATTGTTTCTTTTATTTCATTTGATTTATTAATATGTCACGAATTTCTTCTCCGAGCTTCACTTTTGCGGGAAGAATAATCCCGCGGGTGATCGATTGTGCAGTCAATCGTTAACAACAAAAAATAAACATATCTCTAAGTTTACAGTGCGTATATCGATCAAGTAGTGTGACATCGCCATATGATAATCATGCTCTATCGAGTGTCTCATATGCTAACTGATTGCTGAACGGTAGTTCGAGTCATGGACCAAACAAAAAAAAATATTTCCTCAAGGACCAAAAATTGTGGACATGCAAATAAAAGTTCACCGAGAGGCGACAATCAATTAGGATTAAAATTAACATAAAATCCACAATTCAAAATATTAATTTATAATCTTTCACAAATACTCATACCTAAATAAAAAAAATATCATACTATTTCTTAGAAGGGGATAGAACGCTTAATCACGTTTTTCACGATTTTAATACGTTCATTCTTACACGAATTAAAGTAAGATACACTTTATTAAATCTGTGATAAAAACTGATGTAATTGATCGATTAAATTATTTATTTTTAAAAACATGTTGAACATATATACAACAAAAACAGTTTTTCAAATAATAATGATTATATACAAGACTTACTATAGAAAAGATAAGGCTACTGCTACACATATAATAATTTAGAAATTAAAGAGTAATTTATACAACCCATGTCATTGTTGATGTTTATCTTAAACACAAGATACGCGGGTGATCATTGTTTAAATTAGTGTCAAAACCTATTCAAGACATTATAATTTATGAAACGAAATATACCTTGAATTTATATTCGAATGGAAACATCTGTACATTTCATGTTCAACTCGCGTAAAACGAAAGGAGCGCGAAATAAGCCGGGCGAAAAACGTAAACCGGCGAGCGTGAACCGGCATGCGCATCTATTGGCGAATTTCAAGTGTGAACTGGTAACAGGTCGGTGGTGGAACTTCCATTTGGAGAATCGCCTGCGACGACGCACGCCCAAAATCCAATAGATGAGAGTAATTAATCAAAATGACGAACTGACAATACGCGCCGAACGCCTCTGGTACGAAATATATCGACAAACATAACACTGCCGTTTCGATGGAAATTATCTGGGCCGGTAGGAAAACACTCTTTGTCCGGGAGAGGTCATAGGTATTATATCAAATGAAGGTATTTTCCGCGCGCTCGACTGAACAAAAATACAACTACGTTTATTCTTTCAGGCACTCATCTAACATGTATATAAAGTAAGTCTCCAACCGACTTTGGATTACAATAATTTCATTCGTATAATTCGTTTAACGGCATTATGCTGAAGTTTCAGCAAAGTTGTGTTGATGTGTGAAGGGTATTCTAATATCACTCATCAACTCTCTATCTGTTACAATAGTAATGACGGGTACAAACAATTCACAAAAGCAGATATCAAACAATTTGGATAAATGAAAAGAATGAAAAAAGTTAAGCATAATTGTCTTTTCAATTTTCATATTCGTTTTTTTAATTAATAACAAAAATCAAAAATGATACATTTTAAAGGTAAATTCAGCATAGTTGCCGATAGAAATATAAACATGCACAATAATATTGATCTAATTGGGCGTACAAATATTGATCACAGTATAGTTTTTGCAGAATTTAATTAATTAGACCTTAACATAAACAAACAAGTGGTAAAAATCGCATGGTTATAGATACGACTACCAATTCTCTGTTACGAAACATGTTATAACAAGGTTTCATATATTCGGTAAAATATGTGAATCGAGTAATATTTAAGTTCGTGCATTTGATGATATACATTTTTTTAAATAATTTAAAAACGATATAATTCATACCAATTACTGTGCGAAAGAGTAAAGTTATTGTGTTATTTTTTTTATAGAGGTATATTCAATAAGCTTTTATCAAGTGCACTATAATGTGCACATACCATCAAAATGTTACTTGCTTATTTTCTGACAGCAACAATGCAGTCAGTCCACCTGATAATAAATAATTACTATCTTTAAAAATGTTAGAATACTTTTTTTTTACAACACAAAAAAAAAGTTTGTCGAATAGCTAGATAAGCATGTGAATATTAACCATGCCCAATAACCTATTCCTTCAAGTAAAAAGTCATATTTATATGCGTATGGCGACATACAGAAAATAAATTGAAGTACCTAGTAGAGAGAAAAGGGTGTAAGGTTCAATTAGTAACTTTTCAGAAGAGCGAAATAAAAAAAATCTTTCGTCGATATTTTAAAATTATTCCTTACGAGATTCAGTATAACTCGAATATTTTTTCTCGTTTTAAGTCATGCTTTATATTTAATATCTACTACTACATTTGAATGTCTAAATAAGGTTTATTATCAAACGTTTGAAACTTATTTTCATCGAAAGAATAATAACAAGATTAAAAATATGATGACGAATAAAAAAAAAACCCGAAATGACGCGTACTGTCTTCTTATAAGATATGTAAATTCATCATGGATCGACTTTTACTGATACTCTTTTGACTTAGTTGAAAACGAAATTCTAATGATCGGCATAGGAATTTTAAAAAAAATAGCAAATCATTGTTCTGGGATCCCACATGCCAGTTCAGCATGAGCAAAATGTTCAGGTCTCAGTGTACCAAATTCAATAAAGCTTTCCGAAATATAATACCAACATAAAAAGATTTAAATCGGTTATTTGGTGTAAGTAAATAACCAAGCTTCTCGATTAAAGAGTTCTTTACAAGCTGGACAATAAGTAAGCTTAATATAGAAAGTAAGAAGAGAGGGGGTAATGGGCAATGCTTCTTCATCCGTGCTTATAAAAATCAAGATGTCCACCTGAGTAATTTAGATGTCTGCTGATTTTAATTCCACAGAAGGCTGTAAAAATGTTATTCCTTTATTCTGAAATAATTTGGAGTCGTTAAAACAACACATTAAAATACATAGTCTGTAATAGCTACAATGTTTATCTGTGGACTAGCAGTGTGCTTGCATATGTATCACAATTTTATAAACATTTAGGCCTTTCACCTTAAACTTTTAAAGGAAGCAAGACAATAAGTAAGTATTTTTTTTTTCTTTAAACTTCGTATAAATATTTCCTGTTTAGTGAGCCTGCAAGTAAAACATTCCAAGAAATATATTTCTGGCGCAGTCCATCAACACTACGGTGTCCAATCCCGGGATCGGGCACTCAACACGAAATCGTGTATAAATTGAGAAAACTTTTGGTGTCATGAATTTTTCAAACTATTTCCAATTTCAAAAACGCAGGAATTTGCCGATTTGCCTAAAATACCAATGGGACTCTTTTTTTAGCTCTTCCCAATCCAAAATCATATAAATTTACGGATTTGCTAAAAAATTCTCAATCCCGGAATTGGTACGGTCGCGATCGCGGGATCACAAAATTGGACGGGATCCCGGGATTGGGAAGCCTAATCACCACGGCGCGCTCACAAAATATTTAGTAAATTCACATGCTGACTTGAATTTCAAAAAAAATACATTTCAACGGGATTTAATGTCTAGTCATATTATTTGACGACGGTTACGGAGACGCCACAGAAAATTGTATATTAAATTATTATTACATTCGCATTCTTTTTCTAAAATGAGAACAATCTTACCCTAGTGAGTTGATTCGGCATAACAGGGGGTGGTGCTGCAGAAGGTGGAGATAGATGCGGCGTCACTCCGGAGGGTGTGATGGGATGCTTCAAGAGCTCGGGATTCAGCTGCAGGATGAGATCCAGCTCTACCTCTTTCCCTTTGGTCTCCCCTCTTTCGAACCATTCTACCGTTACACTGCGTGCTTCTAGGTTAACTCCCGATATAAGAGCCGAGTGGATTCTCCCTGAAAAAAGATATTAAACAACGTTTTTTACTTTGATTGAGAATTAATTACATGTGACATAATTCGGAGAGAGAAAAATAAGTAAATTCAATGAACCCGGAAAACCGAACAGTCCTTTTCAGTCTATCACAACACGTGTCAATCAAAATTAAAAAGAACAACGCGCGATCAATACCGGAAGTTCATGCACCCTTGTAACTATTATATAATGTCGTTTAATTGAACAAAAATGTGAATTAAAATTAGTTTATTAAAAAAATACATAGCTATTTGAATTAATTTCACATTATTTATTATAGATTAGGACTAGTTTCGCTCATTGTGAACATTATCAATTTCAGCTGTACAATTAAATTTCTTTGCGTACAATTTGAAAGCAAGCTAAAATTTAAAAAAGCATTGCAGATGTTTGGCCCAGGTGCCTGCAGGACTAGGGAATCCAATCTCAAGCCAAAATATTGATCCCTGAGATTTCAGGATTACAATTTTATGACCCCGGGACTGATCCCGATTTTTTTATAATCCATTTTATTTGTAAACATGAAAAGGACTAGCTGTAAGCCCGTTTCCCTCAACTGGGTTTTTTTTTTGCATTTCATAAATAATCAGAAAATTTACTGGCGTGAAAAATCAAATGCAAACCTATTTATTGAATAAACCAGAAGATCTAAACGTAATTAAAATAATCCATATAGACAATAGTGGTGTCAACTCTTAAAATGTGGAGAAACCTTGTAACTTAGGATGACAACAATCATCAAGCGGTGAGAGGTGTCGACTTTTAAAATGTTGAGAATCTGTGTCACATAGAGGATGACAAAAAACGTCATGACGGGGAGGATGTCGACTCTTAAAATGTCGACAAACTGTATCAGTTATTGGATGACAAAAGTCATCAAAGCAGAGGGTGGGGTGTCAATTTTTTAAATGTTGAGAAACCGTATCACATATAGGATGACAAAAATCATCAAGACAGAGAGAATGAGATTGACATGACTCGTAATTTATTTTTGAGCGAGTTTCATTTATAGTGAGAATTGTTTTTTTTATTTTTTTCACGATGTTATACCCCAAGAACAAAGCCCCACTAATGAAAGTCATTACGACCAACCGCAGTTAGAATTATACGTCGAGGTATATAACAAGTAGGTTGGAATAAAAAAAACATCGCTCAACTGTTACGAAGTGCGTTTATTAGGAACTTGCAACCTTTTATTTAAAATCACACACAATTATTATTTTTATAAAAAATAGAATTTACATTACTACAACACCATTTACATGGAAAAAGATTATTTTTCCAATCACGGACAACGAGCTTTCTGATATGCCATTCAATGAATCACGTATCGCACAAAACCACAAAGAAAAAAGACCACAAGTGAGTCTAAAACTAAAGGCCACTGGAACCAGGTTCCAGCACCTGGGAGGAACGGGCATCCGTTGTGTCAGTTCCACGTCCCAAAAAGCAAGAAAGAAAAAAACGAAAATCTCTTCGTGTATAGAAACATTTTTTTTATATTTTTTTGAGTAATTGTGGACATAAATTGTTTGTTATTCCAAAGTATAGATGCAGGCGACTAATGGGGCTGTTACTGGGTAGAGTTCTTATAATTCTCAACGGTATTAGAATGTATAAATATTTCGTGGACGTAAGTGAGTTCAGACTAGGGTATCTAATCTCGGACTCATTTTGTGATCCCGGGATTAAGGGATTGACAATTTTTCAATCCCGAGATCTCGGGATTGGCATAAAATCGTGTATAAATTGGGACTCGGGATAGAAAAAAAAATTGGTCATTTGAGTTTTGAGTTTGAAATCATGGAATTTTTCAAACAATTTCATGTCAATTTCAAAAACCCAGAAATTTGCGGATTTACTGAAAATAACAACGAGACATCTTTTTTTAGCTCTTCCGTGTATCATTTTCTCTCACAATTCCGGGATTGGATACCCTAGTTCAGACGAGTACTATGTTTTATGTAATAGAGCACGGTTTCTCAGCAGTGGGCCATGTGGCCCCCCAGGGGGCCACAGAGATTTATTTTTTGTTTTGGGGAGCCACAACACAGTTCAGGAGGGCCACGGGCGAATTGAGGATTTCAAATGGTGTTTTGCAGATATTCTGGGAAAAAGTATACAAAATAGGGGATTTCAAATTCGTCGGTGGGCTAAAAAAAAGGGTGTTTCGGAGATATTCTAAGAAAAAGTATATCAAATCGGGGATTTCAAATTCGTCGGTGAGCTAAAAAAAAAAGAGGGTGTTTTGGAGATATTCTAGGAAAAAGTATATCAACTGGGGGATTTCAAATTCCACGGTGAGCTGAAAAACAAAAAAAAGGTATGGGGGCCACAGAAAAACGAACACTCAAAAGGGGCCACGCTCCCAAAAAGGTTGAGAAACACTGTAATAGAGTACATTTGGTCAGAATTTCCTCGGTCGACTTATTTATGCCTAGGAAATTTACAATGATTTCGATTTTTTAACTATATTTTTTATAGTTTTTTAACATCGCAAAAGCAATAAAATTATAATCTGTATTTTTTAAATGTGTTTAGGTACAAATAGACAAATAACTTATTATTTTACCACGACATGCAGCGAACATAAAATTATATTTTTTTATAAACATACATATCGGCAGTATACATGTAAAGACTAAAGAAGTATGTGTAACAGATTAATTTACAAGATTTGTTTACAAGATGAATAATATTATTACGCAATATTATACACTCACTCTTTTTACAGGGTAGAAACGTTCCACAAAAATACGTGTAAAAAAGCAATGTAAAAAGTAATAGAATTCATAGAAAAACTGAAGATTGGTTCTAAGTTCATGAATTGAAAAAAATGAGTTATTTAAAAAGGAACAACATTGTGGTACAGAAAATCGAGTAAAAAGGGAAATAATGAAGACCCAATAAGTAAATTACATAAAACATTATTCATAATATGTATTTTAATTAAGAACAAAATAATATTAATAAAAACACAATATTCCTTTGTACTTCATTCTACTTTATTTAATATGTCAGGACCGGTTTCGCCCAATGCTCGTATTGAGCGAAACCGATCCTGACATATTAAATGAAGTGGAATGAAGTACAAAGGAATATTGCTTTTTTATTAATATAATGCCTTTCCACCAAGTATTGACAGTGAACACCTAAAATCATCAAAAACTTTTTTGATGATTTTGGGCCAAAGGCTTCAAAAACCCAGGAATTAGTTAGTTAAATGGTTTTCTCTAAATTTCCGGGACAATTTAGTACTCATCCGGGATATTGGACAGTAATTCCAATCCGGGACACCTGGAAACCCTACATAGGAAACGTAAGTTTCTATTGAAAAGGAAAATGTCCATTCGGATATTTAAACTATTAATCGCGCAACCCCAGTTTAACGAAATTCGTACAGTGACAATGTTACTATTAGACTACGGGGACGGACAAATAAAGTTTTAAAAAAAACGTCCGTGGAATATTGTCGATACAATGAAATGAACTGGAGCATTTAAGATGAGTGACTGTGAACAGTTGGGCAATCTAGCTAATCAATCATATATATATAATTCGATCTTATGCAGTATGTATACCACTTAATTTCGAAGCAACTGTATACATCATCCCAGATTTCTCTATTTGCATGACAGTTTCTTATATTGTTTACATTGACAATCGGAGAGGCCGTTATTATTAGCTATATTTCAGTATCTTCTTGATGTAAAATTAACAATGGCCATCTTATTTAGATACCGCCGCTTGAATGTGAGTAGCAAAAATATAACGGTAAATTGACTTGTGATCGAATAATGAAACGGAATCTGAACAGTCGCCGCTCTACGAATCGAAAGAAGAGATTTATACCGCGAAAAGTTGTATGCAAAGGCGAAGAAATCGGGGGCTGGAGACGATGAGAGGGAGTAATAGGCCAGTAGGTGATCTCAGCGTGAGTCATGACAGCGACTGGATGTGTGTCTCATTCGATCGAAAGAAACCGCTTCGCAGACGTTGATGCTTTACCTCTCCGTATGGACAGGCAGGCTGTGCCGCAAGGTCGCGATGGCGGGCAGGTCGTTACGAAACGCGTGACATGTAATATTATTGCATGAAGGTACTCCGCCGGTGCGTTCGAAATGCGATACCGGCTGTCGCAATTTGTACCGCAATGAAAATGAATACAAAATGAAAACCCTAGAAGGTTATTCCATTTCCTGGATTTATCCATATACATCTATACCCGCAACTCTATTCGCTGCGCGATCTTACAAATTGGCAGCATAGAAACTAGCTACATTAATGATTAAATCTAATAATTAATTTATCATTTACATATTGTTTACAACAGTAGTGAAAACATTATCTATAAGGTGTTTAGAACATACATATGTATACAAAAAATACAATAAACAAACATTATCATGTATGTAGCAATACGGCGAAGATAAATATTTGATAAAAATAAATTGTATAACCAGGAAAGCAAATGAAAGGTTAAGATTCATTTTAAATAATGAATTGTTACATAGTAGTAACCAAAATAGTAAAGAAATACATTATCATTTCGGAGACGTCTACGTCGTAGACGTCTACGAATATTGATTTCTTAGAACATTCGAAATAACAAGTGATCTAACATGCGTAGGTTGGTCACACATTGGAATAAACGAAATTTACAAGCACCATATTTAAATCTTGAAATCAAGACTGCAAAAAAAGTCTTAAAACATTTTTATTCATCAATCGAAATGACTAAAAACCCAGAACATTTCAAGCTCCAGTACTCGGTATGTGAATTAATGGGAATTCTAAGAATTACAAGCATTTATAACTTTAAAAATAAAAGTGAAAAAATATATATTTAGATGCGGTTGGGAAATTTTATATTGATTTGCGAAACAATACCCATCCTTTTAAACATAAATCTTGAGTAAATGATACTAATCGTCTACTAAAGTACGACTTTCCACTAGATTTCAGAACAATTGACTCCAGACTAAGGAAGAAGACATAAAATAACTAGGGATACACAATAAACGTGAATACTTTCAAGGGCGTTAGGTTGACATTTACAGCGGTAGAAAGTTCTCAATAACAACACAAGGTTTATTTTACTTAGCGGTGTTAAAATTTGTGACAATTTGGAACAATTGCTCCGTTTCGATCACAGCTCGAAGAACATTTTGGTTCCCTGACTTTGAATAAATTAAAATTGTATACGATGTATAACAGGCTCTCATAAAAGCAGGAGTTAAGAAATTCTAACTGCGTGGGCGATACAGGCCCACCGCGCTGGTAAGCCAATCAAGTACAACAAATAAAACAACTAGCTTACTCTAGCTACCACTACTCTTTTTACCATTCGCAGAAAAGCGAAAGGTGCCTGGCTCTACTTTATGACGACGATTTTGTAGTCTTATATATCGGATAATTCTTATATGTATATATATATCCATTGCAAATTTGTGTAATGACTCAGATTTCGACAGTGGTCGATTTTCACACGAGAAAATATATCAGTATATTATGGAAGGTTTATACGTTTATGCGATGAGTATGGTTGCTGTAATCTTTTTGTCAACATTTTGGAATACGCTGTCTTAAAAAATATAAATAAAGATGAATCAATGAGCACATAATGTCATCATTAGGTTATATCGTGTATTATCAATCTTCTGCACCTACGTGCACGAAATTTCACCAAATTTGGTTTTGAATGATCGTGCCAGTGGTATAAAACGTATTAGAAGCGGTGCCATTAAAAAAATTAAACGTTTATAATTTTATATTGACAACTAATTCAGGCATTATCCGTGCACTTGAATGCCTGAAGTTACTAAAAAGCGAAACCCACCTCATTAGTGACAAAATTTATATTAAACCTATAAATAATATACGGAGTTGTGGAGCCGGTAAAAAAAGACGACTCCAGCTTTAAAATAAAAAAACGAATCCAACTATTTTTTCAATTATTTTAATTTATATGTATACCATCAGATCATCTTTAATCAGCCTAGCATGCAGTGGCAACTCTTGTGGTGCGAATACACACCATTAAATATATTTTTTAACAAGTCTGAGTCGTGATATTTTTCCGACTATGGACAAAACCTCCGCGACTCCAAGCTCCGACTACGACTCCATAGCCCTCACAATTTATTTAGACATTATAAATTTTCTGTTCAATCGTTGAGAAGCTCGAATATTCACTGTTTTTCGTTTTTCAATTCTGTCGATTAAATTAAACATTTTTTTTCAAGGTTTAGCAGATTCCAATCAAAATTCTTCGCACTTACTGCAAAGTGCTGACCTACTTGAAAAATGCATACATACAGACCTTGCTGTCTAAATAAAATCTGCCATCTATTGCGCAAGTGAAAACATTTAGGTATTATATTATTGTGATGTATTTACAATAGATTATAATATACATATGCTAGAACAGTTCGATAATCAGAAAATTCTCAGGTTTACGGATGATGAATAACTACTAATTTACTATGGGCGGATGTTATTATTTAAGCTCGGTATAATACTTAATACTTTTATTTATAGCTTATGAGCTTGAGTGACTAAATATAACCGAAACACGTACCCAACTCACTATGTTGACACATTTCGTCGATTGTATGTAGATGTTTCCTATGACGAGAATTTGAATTATTTTAGAATTTTAATTACTATCCATTTTTACTAAATTATTTTTGTAGTCACTTATAGGGAGTTAACTGTATTTTTGGAATGATATTAAAACATTATTATGTAATCTGTTTTGGTAGCAAATACCGAAAGATCGTTCAATTTCATATGATTACTAACACTATTCGATTGAAAAGCATTGAGAAAAAAACATTAATTAGAGTACCTACGTTCTTAGTACGTGTACAATTTTTGTGATAATGCTCAATTCATTTTATCGATAAGTGTACTTATTTATACAAAACCGTCATTTATATGTATAGAATTACATAGCACTGGTCTAAAAGTGTCGTTTTCATCTAACAACTATGTGTATAAAATATCGTCACGTATTTTATATATATCACTAAAATTGTAATGCAATACAAACCCAAAATTCATATTTACTATCGAATTATAAGCAAAGATATATATTTTTGCCGCAAGCGACATTATCAGTGAAAAATGAACCGGTTGTTTAATGCACGTCTTTGACGTGTATACATACCATTTGGCCGAGGACCAAGTCAGTTATTCGATCGACATTAGGAATTAAGAACCGCCCGCGGAACGAGAAAGGCCGAGCCATCACAATGAACTTGAGGGCGCCGACCGTCGAGCTTATTTCGGCGTCGCATCTTTATTGTTCGCGAATTTCCCCATCTTCTTCCCCGTCTCCGTGATGTGTCATCGTCAACTGTAAATTCGCTAATGTGCATGCAAGGATCATGACAGCACGTTATCCTACAAAAATAATGTGTTATTCCTCACATAATGTAAAATAATTTAACGTAATTAGCGAATAGAATCTAATAATATATCAATTTTGCAGGCTGGGATGACGTGATAAGGAATTGACAGTGATTTTTATCAGGGATCTGGAGCAACCACTTTTTTGAGTTGCTCCGCTCCGACAACTAAATACTTGCTCCAGATTCCTGGTTTAAATGAGGTAGACTTTTTGACTTTTTGATGTAGAATTTATCATAAATTGAAAATACACTTTAAAAAACGTGTAATTTTTAAATTTTGAAAAAAACTAAAATATACATCGGAGCAGTGGAGCACAACAAACTTCCGTGTTCCGGCTCCACTCCGCTCCAGATCCCTGATTTTTATTGTTTCACATGTGGACATAACGACACCCCTTCAAAACTAGCAATGGTGAGTTACAGCTTAACTCGTTGTGGGTGTCGATATGCATAATATTTTTAACCAATTCCTATACGATATAAAGCGTGAGAGTCCATAAATATTAAGTTTGGTCGCTAGTCATTCACCCAAGTCGAAAGGTTGACTATATGGGTACTATTGTTCCCATCTAATCAATACGTACAATTATTACGGTTCACTTGGTTAGCTAAATCGCGAAAATAATATGAGCGACCTACGTCGCCAATTCATTCCGTACAATTGTATCGAATCTGTGAAAAATACATGTGGATGTATAAAACACACGAAATTGTCGCAAATTCGGATATGCGATCAAATGACATCGGTGGGAGACGCCTCAATAAAGGCGCGTCGTGACCTTTACTTAATATCAAGCCGGCACATCGGAGCAGTAAAAAGGATTAAATTGCAATACAACTCAGTGCAATTTGAATGTGGACTGGAAGTTGGGCGAGCGAATAAATAGTCAGCAATCGGTAGTGCCTCAATAGCACTGCGCAGAGTCGAGCCCGCAGCCCACGTGTGGGACGTAGTCGAAATCGAAGATTCAATTATTTCCTCTATAAAATGACTATCATACGTCGTTTTGCATTTTTTTCTCATACCACCATTTATAAAAAAACAAACGCATAATTATACATACAATCGATTATTTAGTTAGAAATAATTATCCAAATAAAATCCAAATAGTACCGTCACCCATATAAAATATGCACAATTCTAGTTTTAAAAATCTGAAGCTAATCTAATAAAAAGAATATGTTAATAACCGGGTGCACACGACGGAGATTTCCTATGAATTTTTATTAGACTTTTAGGTTGCGATTCTTAAATGTAAGTTTTCCTTAAATCGAATTATCCCCCGGTAATAATATTTAACAGCGCGGTCTGTTTAGATGGCCCTCCGCAATAATAGTTTTGCGATCGCGTATGTGTTGACATGTTGGAATGCACCACTGCGGCCTTGCCGGGGACCTCTACTCTCGATGCGAAGAGCCTTATAAGGTGTACCACAGCGCGGCATGCTCCCACACACGGTCAGAAAGACATGGCGATCACGGAAAATAGACATCTTCTCGCTGCAAATAAGATGGAAATATTCCAAACACTTGATGACAAACACATAATATCGAATAAAGATGAATAGGTTCTAATTAGTACACATCGTAGTGACAGCGTGTCTACGAAACGGAAAAAAAATCATAAGTTATACCTTCCCAGAGTAGATCGATCGACTATATATAATCGATAATTATCAAGACTAACAAGCATTCTCGATGGATATAATAATCAGCGACCCAACCAATTTGTAACGATAAATAAACATCAATTGAAAATATGTATACGTTTTTATTTAAATGAAGATTTTTATGAATTAAATTGACATAGATGATATTATTAATTCATGTATTTTTTTTCTAAAAGTATTATAATCTGAATATTGAAGCATTTAAAATGAACCGATTAAAGGAGAAGAAACGACTTTCCGTATACTTGTTTCAATTGCACAGCATTATTACTGTTTGATCGATTATAATAAAATAATGAATTTCAATGTAGATGCGCAATCACTAAATATATTTTTATGTGACGAATGTCGTTCATATAATAGGAATAAATCTATATATATATAAAAATGAATGTTTTGTTTGTTTTTTACCTATGCGCTCCTACACCGCTCATCCGATTGCAATGAAATTTTGGTGACGTGTTGTGCGGACGCCAGAATTGGTTTATGAATCAGCGGTGAGCTGCCTTCCTAGGTTTGTCTGGTATGCGTTCCTATACCGTTCATCCAATTGGGATAAAATTTTGGTGAGTTGTTGTGCGGACGCCCATTAATGTATATACATCAGCGGTGGGCTGCCAATACGTTAATTTGTTGGTTTTTTTTTCCGTATTCGTTCCTATACCGTTCATCCGACTGCGATAAAACTTTGGTGAGTTGTTGTGCGGACGCCCGTGAGTGTATAGAAATCAGCGGTGGGCTGCCAATACGTTATTTTGGTAATTTGTGCCTTATGCGTTCCTGTTTCTATACCGTTCATTCGATTGCGATAAAACTTTGGTGAGTTGTTGTGCGGACGTTCGCAAATGCATACAAATCAGCGGTGGGCTGCCAATACGTTATTATTTTTTGTCTTTCCCGTATGCGTTCCTATAGGGTTCATCTGATTGCGATAAAACTTTGGTGAGTTGTTGTACGGAGGTCCGCAAATGTATATTAATCAGCGGTAGGCTGCCAATACGTTATTATTTGTTGTCTTCCCCGTATTCGTTCCTATACCGTTCATCTGACTGCGATAAAACTTTGGCGAGTTGTTGTGCGGACGCCCGTGAACGTATATAAATCAGCGGTGGGCTACAATTACGTGAATTTGTTTGTCTGTCTCATATGCATTCCTATGTCATTCATCTGATTCCAATAAAACTTTGGTAAGTTATTGTGCGGAAGCCCGCAAAGTTTTCTTAATTAGCACAGCCAGCAGTGGGCTGCCAATGCGCTTACAAGGGGCTCACTTTATATAAACGCAATTCTCGGTGTTCTAGGAAGCAGTGAGTTATTTTATCATTCTGATGGAGTACTTAAATAAGCAATCGATTGTTACTCAATACATTTACAATATGCAATTTACTGTAAACTTATCAATGTAAATTTCCGGAAATATGTGCACTGATGATGTCATAGATAATAAATAAGTCAGAAAATGCAGTTATGTACTCATTTGATCTAAGAATATTGTTTTTTCTTAAATTAATAAGGGACTCGCCGACCTTAGTAAAATTACAAGAACCATAGGCGAGGCAAATTGATTCACAAAGTTTTCCGAAAAATTTCGCACAGAGTTACAAAAATCATTAGTGGCTCAGTGAACGTGTTATATTAGCAGCCAAAAACAACGATGTTAATGCCATCAACTTCAGGATTCAAAACAAAATACCAGGCAGAGAGACAAAGTATAAGTCCATCGATACTGTAATGAATCATGAAAAAATTGTCAATTATCCAACTAAATTCTTAAATTCACTTGATTTGGCAGCCATGCCGTCACACGTTCTAACATTGAAAATTGGGGTACATATCATTCTTCTCCGAAATATAAATCCACCACTTTGCAACGGTACCAGACTTTCAGTGAAAAAGATAATGCACAACATCATTCAAGCTAAAAAAATTAAATGGAAAATTCAAAGGGGACAATGTACTGTTGCCAAGCATCCCAATGATTCCAACAGATATGCCATTCGAATTTAATTTTTTTCAGTTTTCGGTGCGACTTGCATTTGCAATGACCATCAACAAAGCATAGAGACAATCGCTTCAAGTGTGTGGACTAAATTTTGAAAATCTATGCTTCTCACCTGTATGTGGCCTGCTCACCCGTTGGAAAACCTTCAGATCTATTAGTATACGCACCAGACGTAGAAACAAAAGATATCCAAAAGTACTTCAATAAACAGAATTAAAACACAAACATGTTCTTTCTTTGAGTGGCATTCAACGCATGCCGGGTACTCGCTAGTATACAATAAAAATATGTTATTGAAATTCATTTATTTTAAATTTTTTGTTGCTGCTAAATATTAAAAATTTCCTTCAAAAATAGAAATAACAACTTTTAAAAAGACAAAGGTTATTATTTATTTGTTAATTATTTATTTGTTAAAAAAATAAAATTACAGTGCATGACATAACAGCTGACGCCAAATCGCCAAGCACTTGAAAATTACAAAAAGATAATATATAAAATAAAAATACACAGTACATCAAATTCAACATAAAAAATTAAGAAATATAATAGAATTTTTTTTTAAACAGTTCAGATTATTAAACATTCAACATAAAAAATATGTTTAAATACCCAATGTTATGTGATATACCAGTGGTTCCTAACCTTTTCGAAGTCACGGTGCACTTTTGATCATGGGAAAAAGTGGCGGTGCACCAGAATTAAGAGGTCGACAAAAATATGTGGACATATTTTTTTTTGACTTTTTCGGTTTTCACTATTTTGCGGATTTTTCGCTTTTTACTATTTTGCGGATTTTTTCGTTTTTACCATTTTTTTCGCGGTGCACTTGCAATAAGCTGGCGGTGCACCGGTTAAGAACCACTGTGATAGACGAATAAATCAATAAAAGCTATAAGATGTAATATATGTATATTTTTATGTCAAGATTTAAATATTTTACACAACTGGGAAATAATAGAAGGCTAGCCCACGGGTTCCCAATCTATGGGTCGCCAATTTATTTTGGATTTGAACAACAAAACTAAAACTACAGTCAACTAAATTTACCTTATTGAAAAAAAATGTCCTTTTCAATAGCATCGGGGACGCGGGTCACATGACTTTTATAAAAAGGTGTCGCCAACCGAAAATGTTGGGAGCCTATGGGCTAGCCAAACAATAATTTCTGACCATTCCAAAAGCATGCATAGGCCGCTTTGTGGATATGCTGCATCTATTATTATTATAATGCCGAGAGCCTAATTCAAATACACATTTTAAACTAACTTTATGATGCGAATCTTTATTCACAGTAGAACAAATAAAAACGCTATTTTCAATGGATACTTATTTTTTGATTGGAATTTATTCAGAGGGAGTTTATTTTGTCAAATTTACTTAGTGTAAATTATATTGTCAATATCAGAATTATTAGTGTTTTTAAAAAAACATGGAATTTAAATATATATAATATAATAGTAATTTTAAGTTTTTATGATTCAAGTTATTCTTTCTCATGGAAAGCTTCTGGGGTATTTAGCCACGCATACAAAAAAATCCCTAACGTTATTGAATTCAGCTGGGGAATAAGTCCGTCTTCTTACGACAACATTCTTTCTAGATTAGCATCATCTGGTTTCCACAAATCAGTTACTGTAGGTTCACAATCTATAGTACAAAAAAATAAGAAAGATGTTTCGTGCGCTAAAGCAGTGTTTCTCAACCTTTTTGGGAGCGTGGCCCCCTTTGAGAGTCTTTATTTTTTTAGCTCACCGAGAAATTTGAAATCTCTGATTTGGTATACTTTTTCCCAGAATATCTCCAAGAACACCTTTTTTTTTTTAGTTCGCCGACAAATTTGAAATCTCTGATTTGGTATACTTTTTCCCAGAATATCTCCAAGAACACCTTTTTTTTTTTTTTAGCTCACCGAGGAATTTGAAATCCTCAATTTGCTCGTGGCCCCCCTGAACTGTGTTGTGGCTCCCTTGGAACACGCTGTGGCCCACCGTTGAGAAACCGTGCGCTAAAGCATACCATACTCTGCTTTCATCGTTAAAATTTAGCCTAATAAAGTATAACAAAAAAACCACTATTTAAGCAAGGCAATATGGTGTATGAAAAAGAGAAACTCAAACAATAAATCTAATTAAATAATTAAGCTGAAAGTAGTGTAATTTTTACGTTAAAATGGAAGATATTTTTTTTCAGCCACATTTAAGTTAAAAGAAGCAAAGATCCAAGTAAAGTGGAAAAAAGGAAAAAATGAACCTGCATGTTTTCCATATTAAAAACCTGTTTCATTTTGTAACCCAAAATGTGTTGTTTTATTGTAAAAGTAGTTATTTAAAATTATATTAAAACATTTTATTATCTCAAAAAGCGAAAAATACGTGGTATCCAAAATTTTGTTGTGACTTATGAAATTTATCGACTCACATTACCATCACTTATCGATTGAAATTATTTACAGGTAGCCCTCGACTTACGATGGTTCGACATACGACGATTCGCACTTACGAACGAAAAAAATTAGCAATTAAAAAAAAAAATGGATCACGGGGCACCATTGCACACAGCTGACTTAGTAAAAA
Organism: Himalopsyche anomala; assembly: GCA_031772345.1. NCBI lineage: Eukaryota > Metazoa > Arthropoda > Insecta > Trichoptera > Rhyacophilidae > Himalopsyche > Himalopsyche anomala. The sequence goes on from CM062821.1 coordinate 24,604,091, forward strand.
AAGTTATATATCGTGTCCTTCATTCTTCTTCAAGATTGCCGTGCTTTCCCGGAGATAATGTTTTATGAGAGATGTTGCTACAAAGCCTATGAAATATGGTGTTTTCTCCGACCAAGTTTTCGCCTTCCAAAAACTGTGAAATATGTGCAAGAGATTCTTTTTTGTTATTTTGTATGCATCACTTTAAATTTGTGTGAAAATCTTATTCCCATATAATTTGCTTGGGTGTTTGTGAGGTGTGAGTTTATCTCGAGTGATTTACAATAAAATTCTCATTGAGTTTTCATTGTGTGATCTTTCAGCATTAAAATATTTGGCGCATTGGCATATGCTGTAATGCCAAATATTAAAAAATAAAAAAAGATGTGTAAAAGGCGGGAAAAATTTCGACTATTTTAAGTGAAATCATAGCTGTAAAATATGAACCATATACCCGGTACATGTGCAGTAAGATCACATGGTTCATATTTAAATGATGGCACATAGTTTGTTTTCTATCTCATTTATTACATGGTTCATGTTCATACTTTAGAAGGCTGTGAAAAAAAATAGAAAAAACTGTATATTTAGCTCATTTTCGTAAAATCGTCACATATACCATATTTGCTGTACAGAGACGACATATTTTGTATGAAATACGACATACGACCAAAGCTCAGGAACGTATCTCAGTCGTAAGTCGAGGACTACCATAAGCAAAGCTACAATAGACTTAAACGATAACTTCGAAGTATACACATTTCATCCTCAAAATGATCATTTAATTATACATGAAGCACTAACATTGTCTGGGGATGATTGGATGGTGATATGAAACGCATTAGAAATGTTAAAAACATTTTTTGGTGTTTTACTATAAGAGTGTCTAATAGCATCCATAGGCTGTACGAAGCAGGCAACAGGTTTGTTGTAATAATATAAAGCAGACTTATTGCCAGCAAAGAAAGTGGAAATTATCTAGGGAAGACAGTATACTGTGGTTGGTGGGAATCACATGACTGAAACCTTTCGAAACGTCAAGTGATTACCATAAACCACAATACAGTGTTTTCTAAAGAAAGTTAGTCAATAGAGGTGAAAGCCTATGAACCTAACTAGTAAGTATATTGGTTGCCACATACTCCATGAGAGAGCAGAAATAGTGGAAAGTATAATAAAATAATCCCTACTAAATTAACAAGTACTGTCTAAAAGACAGGCATCCAATTCATTATGCGCTGGCACTTTATCTTATCAATGTAATTTTTTTAAATCTAAGCAGTTTAATTTAGATATATATATCTACACATAATTTATATATCTACTATCCTAAATAATCATATTTTCCATTCATCAAGACAAGAGCCTCTACATAATAACCATGTCCGCTCCCAATATGGATCATAAAAACAACAGAAGTTGTTTTATGATGACTGATTGATACTCTATAGCTCAAACTTTCGTCAGTCCCCCTTTTTAATCGGATGGGGTGGAAGGGAATTTATGCATCACAGACATCCGTGTCTTCGAACAATAATCTATAATTCAATTGAAAAATCAATTTATGATAATGTCCATACTGGGATATGACCTGTAAACACCACAAGCAAAGCCAACAAAGTAAACCATTAGGTTGGAAGCACATCTCGTAAAAAAAAACTTTTAGCTTATATAAATAATAAATTATTGAGATTAGGAGAACCAAATTAACTAATAATGAACTTTTAGCGTTATACTAAAGATGATTACCCTAATCAAAGAAAGCATAATAAAGTAAATAATCAATCACTTTTTGGATATTCAAAGATTGCGTAGCGTATTGAGACTTAAAAATATCAGTCAATCTGTATATATCATATAAACCAGTATATGAATAAAAAAATTGGTAGAAGCAAATAAGCAGAAGTAAGCTAATAGACTATCCATTTGTATCCAGTGGTTTACTACACCAAGGGGGTGCACATTTTTGGGAGTGGCATTTTCAAAAAGAAATACGATGTTAAAAAAATAAGGCACCTGTAGTAAAAATTCCTAGATCATAGATAAAAAATAGTAGAAGTGATTTAAAAACAAAATTAGAGGAAATATTGGGGGCGGCAAATTCAAGGACCGCCCTGGGCGGCAGGACTCCTTCCTACACTACTGTTTGTATCACAATATATTCACCAGCTTCATCAGAAATTTTTGGTAATTAATTAATATCAAAATTATCCTGAATAATAAGCGGGGTGAAGTGAATAGGTATATAATACGTTAAATAATAAGTATGTAAGATGTAGGGAATTTATCTACATATTATTAGCTTCATTATAATCTTTGTGAAAATAAAATTTACTCTAAAATCCATTAGGTATAATAAGGCACTGTAATGGGTGTTAAAAACAATATAATATCATAGGAATACAATGAAGACATAAATTTGCTCTTCACCATTATGAATGAGTTTATTATCATTAGAATTTCGAGTTTTTGTATTTAAACAAAATCACATTATATACAGCATTTTATAGCAGATATAGTACGTCACAACATTTGACAACTCTCATTATTCTACGTTGTTTCAAAATTATCTTTTAATACAATTTTCAATGATTTCAAATAATGCTGGAAGTAAATCATAATGACTGAACGTACATTCAATAGCCTCAATACAGGTAAATTTGGAAACACTGAATTGTATTAAAGAGTAAAGGATTAGTAGTAAGTCTTAAGTTACGTTGTAAGATACATAAGTATCTATGTTTTTTAGTCATTAAAAAATATATTAGCATAACGTTATGTGAATTATTGTTACAATATTATTGGTAAATATTACATAATTGCAGTGATATATGCACAAACGGGGAAACTAGGCAATCAATTTATTTGACAGATGAGATGTAATAGTGATTATCGGTTCCAAATTCTGCAATGTAGTCCAAAATTGTAAAAAAATCTTAGTAGTTGTTATCCGACAATCCTCACACAAAATTCAAAAGGTAGGAACATAATTCGAACAAGGTAAATAGATTACCCTATGATATTAATTTTCATGTTTGCAGTGATGTGTTTAATTCAGGTAGATAAGCACTTCAGTGATTGGGAAACAAACAAATGAAGGAAAATATTCCAATAATTCTGGCATCATACAAATCAATAGGCGAATACTTTTCCATTTTAGAAATTCATATATGAACTTCTAAATGCACCAAATTGAATTGACTTCAAATGTCATCTTATTTAACAGGTCTACTCTCAATAAACTGAAATACAGTCGAGAGCCGTAATGTAAAATAAATATTTTCTTTAAAAATACGTAAAATTTTGTAAAAATTCTTGATGATTATTTTACATACTCGAAATACCAAGTATTATTACAAAAGTAAAGCGTCAATGTTTTTCCGAAGCTCAGTAACTTTTCAAAGATTGACATCGCCCTTCGCGCGGATGATTGTAACGTAAACACAGTATTCATTTATTATTCAATATTTATTACTTAAAATACTATCCCCATTAACATTCATTTAGGTCGTTTAAGTTAATAATTCTAAAACATACCATCTGTGCGTCTGATGTCCACACTTGTACCAGACTCGATAAGATTTAACACTCCGTCCATTTTTTTTCACAAATAAAACACTTATAAGAAAACTAAACACTTGGGTTCTTCAAACATTTGCCTAAGTCGGGAGTTAACACAATTTCACTTATCCGTTAAAACGATTTTTTTAAGAAACCGGCCGAAACTGCTGCCAAAAATTCAACACGCAAAATGACAGTTGAACTCTGCCATTAGCATCTTACTTCAGAGTACTGACTAGAACGGGTTTAAAAATTATTTAGTTAACTACTAAAGTCAAATATGTACCGCTTCCCAATTTTTTGAAAATACCCTTGAGATTATTTATTTGAATGTAATTCAGTTTTAAATGAACTCTCAAAGAAAAACATTTCAATCTATTAGGTATAATAAAATTATGATTTGCATTTTTAAATATCGTATCAATCTCCACAACCAACACTTATATCATGAGAGTTCAGAGTGACGTCATTAATTATCGAATGATTAATAATTTTATTATTATCATCGGTCTCCATACATAATAAAATAATACACTTTATTTTCTTTCTTATTGCCAAAAATAGGTCAGTACGGTTTCAAATAACAAGCAAATTATGATATTATCTCAAATACACATGATTGACATAGAATATAAAAATACTTCAAAATTTTTACGGATGTCTAACTGTTAATCTTATAAAAATTATGACAATATTTATTTATGTAGTAAATAGGTACTCATATATAATGTCTAACTATGAATATTTACCACCTAAGCTTTCTTAAAATAAGTTTTAGTTTATATATTAATTACAACGGACATTTCATTATAATGCTCAGGGTACAAGAAGATTATAATAATAATAAACACTTAGTTCTACTAGGATGTTATGAAAATCTTATTTAGCTAGATTATATCAACGACATGAATATTTGTACATAAGTCACTTAATAATTTGTCTTACGTATAAGTATTGCTTTAGATCGCTACACTATTTTTATGCAAAATAAAAAAATTAGCACCTTTTTTTTAGTATAATAAATCTCAGTGTTGATCAAATTATTAATTGATGAATTCTTGCAGCTAACCGACTCAAATAAATTGGACACAGGGAGTAAGTAATGTTTTATAATACTTCCTAAAGCCTCTTTTACATAGACCGAGTATGCGGTCGAGCGCTTTTGTCCGATAATTTGGCCGAGCAAACATATTGACCGAGTAAGCGTTTACACGCATACACAGTTAGTGTAAAAGAGGTAGAAGACTTATATCGTGGTCAAATATATGGTCATCTCTCTTCATTCAATATATTTATTCAACTTAATTGAACAAAAACTATTCTCTGCTATCCACGAAGGATAGTATTGTGATATTAAGAACGACTAGCTGTAAGCCCGTTGACCTCAACGGGAGGATTTTTGTTGCATTTTTAAGTAGTCAGAAAATTACAAACTTATTTATTGAATAAGCCAGAGATTCTAAAAATAAAATAAATATATCGGGGCATATATCGACAGCCCTGCCCTGTAGTATTTAAATTGTAAATTATTAAATCTTTGGAATAATGTTCAAGTTTGCTAACAACCATTTTTCATAGTAGCATAAATCGATCTCGGCGCATATATCGACAGCCCTGCAGTTTTTAAATAGTAAATTATTAAATTTTTGGAATAATGTTCAAGGTTGCTAACAATCATTTTTCGTAGTATATATTTTATTTAACTAATTTTCAAGTACGCTAACAAAAATATTTCGTAGAAAAAGAAAAAGACCCGAGGACATCAGTACGCACACATTTGTGAATTGTTAAATGTGATTTGTGAAAAGTGATTATTTTATCGACTATTAATATATAGATTTTGGAATTTTTAGAATAATCTAATATTCTAATTTTTAGAATAATTTAATATCTACTTTTTTTCACTTCAATGGAATGTGAGAAAAAAGTCGGAAAATAAATGGGCAAAGAATTAAATTATATTTATATAAAAAATGCAATTTTCACATGCAAAATATTATAAATTAATTGGACATTTTATCAAAACAAAATTATCAAAATTTTGACTTATTCTCCAAATAGAACTTGTTTTTTAGAATATATATATATAATGATTTTTACTGACGTTATTTTATTACACATACTGAAACTATGCTTTCGCCAACAACTAACTATACCACGTATGTACCTAGATTAAAAACAAATCTTGAAATAATTGCGTCTTATATTTATTTTTTGAAAAACTTATTTCGCTAGTCAATCGGATTTTGTTATTTTGATAGCATTTATTTTCATACGATCAAGATGTAATGTGATTTAAAAAGAAAGTTTTCAAAAAAAAAAAATGTTATAAACCAAAAAAAAAACGCTCAAGGCTAGATTCGAACCACAACTTTCATGATATCAATCGAGCGTTCTACCTCTAGGGTACAGAGGAATAAAGAAATGTTCGTAAAATAAAATATATAATATGCAAGGTTCCAATTTCAAACGAAATTTAATATATAGTTTCTATTTTTATCGCTGCCGATAATTGTGACGTTAGCTCTCATTGTTTGACAGACGTCATTCCATTTTTGAATCTTGAATACAAACAATCGAAGTCAGTATGGAACGCAAATATCGTTCCATTTTCAATTTTTTTAATTTATATACACTATTTTTATCGCTCTGATATATATGACGTTAGCTCAGTTGATAGAGAGCTCGACTGGTAATCCAGAGTTCTGTGTTCGATCCACGATCGCGGCGTTTTTTTGTATGAAATTTTTTCAGCGATTTGATTTGTTTCGTCAAATAATAAACAGTGTATTGGGAAAATATGTCTTTAGTATGAATAAAAAAAATAATTAATGGCGACAGCGGGGCAGGATGGGGGGGGGAGGAGGACCATCTTTCTTGCCGTCATCGAAAAGGCGAAATCGCGACCATATACAAACGAAAAAAGTATGTATTTAGTATGAATAAAAAAATGGTGACAGCGGGGCTGGGGCGGAGGAGGGGGAGGGAAAATCGGGGACAATTTACAGACGGACGGACGGACATTATCGACTATTAATATATAGATTAAGAGAAGTATTTTTTTCGAAACTTTTTCTTTAATAGCGATACGATCTTGAACTTTTTCGTATTTTTTATTTCTCTATAAAATCTACTCATTATAATTGCCAAAAATCATCAATTGCTCCAAAATATTGTATCGAAGTGTTAAAATCTCCTTACTTCGATTCACGTTAGTTACTTATTTGTTATATATGTACATACATTTCCGTATAATATACATTAACATTAGACTAAAAATGAAATTGTATACGATACATGTTTGACATGAAAATTTTGTAAAGCACCTTTAGTCAAAATCCTAAATTATAAAATGGCAATTAGCATAGCAAGAACAATACAGGACACGCATTTACACCTCTGAGATTTTTCATCGTCATCATTTGACCAACTACCTATTGCTTAATACTTCGTAAATCATAAAATATGTCACCAAGAATTATCCAGAAAAGTTATCTTACTAATGCAATAATAATTATTGTCATTTAATCCTTTGCAATCATTTATTGACTTCTACCATTACCGCCTCCATCCAAAGCCAAGTACAAATAGCATCACGAAATTTACGCTGTGTCCGGCTTGAGTCTGTCGTCGACTAGCGATTTACATAGAGTTTGTATGGAAACCCAGTGATTGATTCTATGTGTCTCCGCATTAAAAGTTTGTTTTCGTTGAATTTAATGTATTTGAGTTGAAGATTTTTTAACAGTGTATTCTGTGACTACTTAAGCATCATTCTACAGTTAAAAGTTCTTCGAAAACCACCCTACACTTACAAAATGTAATGATTTACATAGACGTATAATTTCTGTTCCTAACTGCTACGGCCGCCATATTGAATTTTTGTAAACGGTGTTCTGTGCCAATGCCATATAATTGAATAAATCGTGATATATTGTACATTAAACTTGAATTTCAAACCATTCAAGGTTGCTCAGTGATTATTATCTTCCGTGAATATAATGATTCATCAAAATACCCGTTAAAAGTAAGTAAATATTGATATAAAGTTGAAATGACATCCATGCCTGGCAAAGATTATCGTAAATTATAAATTCATAATTTATTTCATCAGTTCATTAAATTACAGCTTAACCCTTTATAGGACGGGGCTATTTCTTTTGCATTTTTAATGAAAACTTGATTTAAGTCAATTAATATCAGTCTACGGAGCTAGGATAAATTATTTTTAAAAATTCACAATCCCTTGTAATAAGCTCCAGGGGGAGGTAAATTATACTACCACCTAACGTTTAGGGAATCAATTAAATGTGAATGCACGGTGGTAAACATATCGACCATATGGTATGTATATTTACCACAGTCCTATAAAGGGTTAATGAATAAGCACTTAATTGTCAAATATTTAGTACCATTGATATTTATCAAGATTTGTCGTAATTAATGTTCAAAAAATGTAGAAATGTAATATATTGTACGTCCATATCATAGGTTAGAATTTGTCATTTAATGTGAAAATCATACATTGAATTCAATTTAAATGCTATTATTTGTAACTGAAGACTTCTTTTGACATTGTGAATGTGCTTTGCGAGTCATATCAATGATATAATTTGCATTATTATAGGGACTATATTAAAATTTCATTAACATTAAGTTGAAAAATAATGTTGGAATATACTAAGTACTGGCATTCCAAATTGAAAACAGAGTATGTATTCAATTAAACTTATATTGAAAAGCAATATTTCATGAAGTAGTTGGCATGGCTTATTACATTCAATTAGAATTATTTACCGAAGATATAGATATGTCAAATTGTAAAATTATTGTCATTTAACATATAGTTGCTGCATTTCATGACGACCAATAATAGCTTTTGTATAGAAATTGATTTTTAACCTAATGTAATTTTCTACGTGATGTTTTCAGATGCCTAGACGGTACTGTGTTCCAGGATGCAATTCAAACTTCAGCTCATCCTTGCTAAGTAACAGTGCAGTCTCAACATTTGCTTTTCCGATGGTTGATGTATAATGAAAAGAAAATGGGTTAGAGCAATTCTACATCAAAATTCGCCTACTACAGTCAATACGGTAGTATGTATAAAACATTTTCATGACAGTGAGGTAACTAGCACATTTGTACTAAAGTGTATTAAATGACAAGCTAGCAATAATGTCGACGAACTAGCAAGTATTCATAGTTTCATGATAACGTCTGTTTTTTGGGAGCTAAAATAAATAGTTATATAAATTCTAGTTTGTACTATAACGGAGAAGTCTTTAAAACAAACAACTGTTAAAGTTTCATTTAGCATTGAGCATTTTTATAAAATTGATCAACATTGTTGACAAAAAGGACATGTCGGCATAGTTAAGGGTTAATGTTTGATAAACAATGATTTTTTTTAACGGGTGTATTAAAGAAACATGAGACAACAAACAAGATTTCAGTATTCTAGTTTAATACTATAAAACCTGTATCAAGATGTAGACAAAGATGAATTAAATACATTATAAACTCGACATGCCTGGCTAAATACATTTAATGTTACACCGAACAAAATTGGTTTCATTCATTATTATGAGCAACTTCGTAAAATTTTGTTGATAAGCTGTTGAAATTAATGAATGCATATGTCTTTGTATTGCGGAAAAATGTCATAATCAAATGAAGTTTAATAAAAAGAGTGCCACTTATTTTTCCTTCCCACTCCCTCATTTTTATTTTAAAATAGATACAGATTCAATTTGGTTTAATTTAACATTGTTAAAATAAATCGTAAGTCGATTTGACATATGTCAAAGGATAAGTATATATTGTCTATGGTATGATGAGCGGTCTTAATACACTGTTGCCAGGTCGTGCAACATGGCTTGATAAGTATAGGGGGCTATGCTTCTACCTAAGGCGTAGGCAAGTACAGTTATTCACAAAATAGTTGATGATTAATGAATTATAAACTATTTTGGCAATCGAGTGCAAACGGAAAACTAAGTATTATCCTATAATACATTATATTATAATATAAATATCATAATGAAGACGTCGGCAAAATCTACTTCGGACTGTGGAAGCCATTTTTTCGTCTCCATGTAGAAAAACTGACTACAATTGTTTATCTTACCAGAACAGATAGCTATAAACATTTTTAACAGACAGATATTCAAAGAAAAACCGATAATTATTTCACTTTTTGCCAAGCATAAAAAATATATAAACCATAGCAATATAGTATAATCGATTTGATCAACTGATACGTATATATGTATACAAACACTCTTTAAATTTTAAATGATTTTATCAATTCTTTGTGAATATTTCAAAATCACCTTTTAGGGTGGTCACCATCAATACTTGGTGGAAAAGCATTATATTAATAAAAACAGAATATTCTTTTGTACTTTATTCCACTTTATTAAGGTCAGGACCGGTTTCGCTCATTGCGAGCATTGTTATCAGTTGACAATGTTCGCAATTGGCAAAACCGGTCCTGAACTTTTAAATAAAGTGGAATTAAGTACAAAGGAATATTGTGATTTTGTTAATTTCAAAGATATACTTAACTTTATGAAATGGTCAAGGTTTGTTTCATTTTTAAAGTTTAGTTAAAAAGTTTAGCGAATAATTAGAGAGAATATTTTATATGCCTACTAACCATTATAAAATTATCTTAACTAACTTAATTAGATCTTAACATTTGAAACTATTTTAAGTTGGGCCAATCCTACCTACAAGTCATTTTATATTTTAATATGTCGACTGTCGATGGAACTAACCGTTTCTGTCTATGGGTATTATTTTTTTTTAGTTTATGGTTTGAAAATAACTTTGTGTCATAGACTACTTTCCGTTCTACCAAGTACTGTTTTCTGTTCTGTCATAATTTCCATAGTTGTCAACCTGTAGCTTAACGCCGATATTCTCGTTTCTCGAAGGTATTACATTATCATTATCATGCAAAACGATAGAAAAATTAGCCATAAAACCAGAAAACGTATCAAGGATGTCAAACGTAAAGCGAGGCCTGGTATGTATCGTTTTCCGATTTATAATATTCTCGTTATTCCTCCATTGTGTTTGCTTTTTGTGAAACTGTTAGTTTATTATATATGCATGTGTTCTTTGTGTTTCCAGAGTTGCATGACAAATTATCTTGGTCCAGCCTAGGATACGCGAGCAATTTTGAACAATTTACTAATTTTAAAGATAGTGTGGATCGGATTGACGTTAATGAAGAATCGTGTCAAGAATTTATTGATAAATACGAAAAAATATATAAACCAGTTGTTATCACTGGAGTCCAGACTGATTGGAAAGCTAACTCTAAATGGACGCTCGATAGACTTGCTAAGAAGTATAGAAACCAAAAATTTAAATGCGGAGAAGACAATGAAGGCTACAGTGTTAAGATGAAAATGAAATATTATGTCGAATATATGAGAACGACAATGGACGACAGTCCGCTTTACATTTTCGACAGTAGCTTTGGTGAACATGTGAGAAGAAAAAAGCTCTTGGATGATTACGATATTCCTCTATACTTTCGTGATGATTTATTCAAATATTGTGGAGAAGATCGTAGGCCCCCATATCGCTGGTTTGTTATGGGACCTCAGAGGTCTGGAACTGGTATTCATATTGATCCTTTGGGGACCAGTGCATGGAATGCTTTGGTTTTTGGCCATAAGCGGTGGTGTCTCTTTCCTACAAACACCCCCCGAGAGTTGATTAAAGTAACTGGTGCTATAGGGGGTAAACAACGTGATGAAGCAATTACATGGTTCAGCCTGATATATCCAAAAACAAAATTAAGTTCTTGGCCTGAAGAATTCAAGCCAGTAAGTGCGTCATTTTTTATAAATTTTATAGTGCTAACTATCAGTTCTCGGTGGAAAATCATTTTTTTACAATATTAAGCACATCTTTTGTAGTTATTACACAATTTTATATTATGATCAATATTGGTTTCACTCGATGTGAGCATTTTCAACTAATTACAAATTTAATTAGTTGAAAATATGGATCTTGGGGAAAATAATATTTTGAAATCATATACAATAAACATTTTTTTTTTCTTAATAATCTTAAAGATTTCTTGTATTTCTTATCCATATTTATTTTCACAGGTTGAAATTCATCAAAAACCTGGGGAAACTGTTTTTGTCCCTGGCGGGTGGTGGCATGTTGTTCTTAATTTGGATGATACTGTTGCTATCACTCAAAACTTTTCTAGCTGTACAAATTTTCCTGTAGTTTGGCATAAAACTGTGAGAGGTCGTCCGAAATTATCTCGAAAATGGCTAAGGGTATTAGAAACTAAGGAGAGTAATTTGGCACAAATAGCGACCACCATAGATATAAGTCAAGGGACTGGAGTAGCCTCCGACAGTTCAAGCAACAGCAGTTCATCAAGTAGCAGTGATAGTGAAAGTTCATCGAGAAGTTCCAGTGAAGATGACAGCGGTCAAGAAAGCATTACTGCCCACAAAAAGAAACGAAGGAAGAAACTGGCTTAATGAGTCTTGCCTTTTGCCGTATGCCTTATTTATATTATTGACATTGAATATAAAACAGGATATTTAGATTTAAATATTTATAGACTTTTAGTACATTATCCTTTTCTAATCATATTGACATTGGTATTTTTTTGTAATCTATGATATCATTAAAAGTATTACAACAATATCGCTTCTTTTATTATTATAATTCTATATTTTTTTCTGCTGGAAAAATCTAAGTGACATCAGAAATAGTTTCCTTAAAAAATATTCGTTGAAGTGTTATTAAAAAAAAGTTTATAATGAGAAAATGACAGCGAAAGTTAGTTCATGATGGACATGCAAAGGGTGTATAGATTAAGATGATAACATCATCAGCTTTGAGTGCAAAGCTCATAACTCAACCAACTATAATTTACAGAAAAGTATAAAAATGTATTATCTTGATTTAGTAAAATTATGTTTTTTGGGTTAACCCAAGAAAAAAAACTTCCATATCGACTGTGGAAAGGAAAAAGGACCCACACATGGCAAATTTTACAGGAGGCCTAAAAACGTGTTCTGTTGATTTTGGGCCATATGTAAATTACAAAATATCCACAACCTTGAAATGCACAGAGACTTCTAAGCTGGTTTTTTATTGACATAATCAAATATTAATTAAAGAAATTGTCTAGGAAAAACCTTTATTTCAGTCTTTTTTCTTGGTTTCAATATTTATAAGCTCATCTTTTTTCAAACTTAAAAGCTAAATTTAGATACTAATTCGGCATTTGCAGTTTACATCCTTTTGATAGAATCAAGTTTGATATATTGTGATTATCGAAAAAAAGCTGTTTTTTTTTTAAAACTGTAGGTTACGTCCTTTTTCCTTTCCACAGTCAATATGATTACAAAAGGCATGGTGAAGTTTTGAAATAGTGATACTTTAAAAATAAGAAAAAAAAGGTAATTGATTGTTTACAAACATTTGAGTAATTTTGTTAACGACTTATGCTTCGATTACGCCTGAGAAGTATGCTACCAAAACTCTTTAACCATGCACCGATATTTACTGAATAGCCGTCTACGTGTATGTGAAGGTTTTAGAGAGTTGGTTCACTTCGAAGTGTCTTGTCCAATTTAAAATACTTCATTTTAGTTTAAGGAATATGTTAAATCAAATTATCGAAGAAAAAAAAAACTTTTTACTTTGCGGCACACTGGTGAATGAGATTTGTTCCGCGGCACACCTAATAAAAATGCTTTAAAAAACGGAAATGTGTTGAGTCGACTACTATATATATCTATATATATAAAAATCTCGTGTCACATGTTTGTCTCCAAACTCCTCCGTAACGGCTTGACGGAATTTTATGAATTTTTTTATATATATTTTTCAGATATAGCAATAGGTTGTAAAGTATATTTCATCCCGCTAGGTGAATGGTGTCCCTCTCCAGAATATTTTTTCAATATTCCTGACATTCCGTCGTTCGAATTTAAAACAATTGAAATGGACGTCTTTTTATGTTCGAAATTCAAATTTCCTAGCTTAGGACTGAAGCATCGTAATAATATTGAGAGAACTTTATTTGAAAATTTGCATCGCTACGAAGTTTTTTAAATAATCAAATACACTGATTCGATTTTTTGAAGCTATAATTATAGGGCTGGGCGAAGATTTTTTGGACCTGATTTGACAGATTTTGTTCAGTGTCATTATTGATTCGATTATTGGAAGGTGTGGTTATATTTTGCATCCGGCCTTGAAAATCTTTTTAATTTCTTACATGCATAAGGAATATTCTAACGACAGTATGGATATTTTATAGAACTATATTCGACTTTTATTTTAAAATCTTCTACTACGAAAAATAATTGTTAGCAAACTTGAACATTATTCCAAAAATTTAATAATTTACAACTTAAATACTGCAGGGCTGTCGATATGTGCCCAGAGGTCGATTTCTGCTACTACGAAAAATGATTGTTAGCAATCTTAAACAATATTCCAAAAATTAAATAATTTACAATTTAAATACTGCAGGCCTGTCGATATACGCCACTAGGTCGATTTCTGCTACTACGAAATATATTTGTTAGCAAACTTAAAACATTTCAAATATTAAAAAAATATATTATTTACAATTTAAATACTGCAGGACTGTCAATATATATCCCGAGATCTTTTTCTTTTTCTTCGAAATATATTTGTTAGCAAACTTAAACAGTTCAATTATTCTAAAAATTATCTCTATCTCTAGAGATAACCGATTTTTATGATTTTTTAAATGTATATTTGTTAGATAGTAGTATAGGTTTTTAAGTATATTTCATCCGGCTAGGTGAAGGATGTCCCTATCCAGAATTTGTTTTCAATATTTTTGACGTCCGTCGTTCGTATTTCAAACAGAACGAAATTATTTATGTTGTTGTCCAAAATAAGCAAGTTGCTTATGACTCTATAGTTACGTTTGATACGAGCCATGGTTACGTCAAACAATCAAAGGGTATTGTAAACAATTATCAAGTGAATTTGTAATAGTTGTCACAAAGCATTTCTTTCGCTGTCAAACAATTATGCCACCTAAACGACTAGCTATTAGTTGATCTAGACCTCAAGCAAGCAAGAAAACGGCATCACGAGCTTCAGAAACAGACGAGAAAGTTAGGAAAACGTTCGAGCTTGCACTGCTCAAGCCCGATCGTCTGATACAATGATATGCAAACAACCCTTTTGACCGTGATTTGCAACGAGAAACACACACACATTTGATGTCGACAAATTGGGTACATTCGGTCAAACAAATCTTCCGAAATTGGTCCCAGAACAACGCATGACAGCGTATGACAGAATTATGCATGCAATCAATCACAAGCCAAAACGTTGGATCCGAAACAATATTGCATTGGCAATCGCTACATCTGCAATTGCAGCAAATCTTTTGGATGGTGGTCAAATAGAGCATTCAGCAAAGAAATTGCCTTTGAACACCAACATGCAATATCAAAAAAAAGTCCTGAATGGGTGAAGTACTTTAATCATATTAACTCATTAAATGGGACGAATTTACTATGGCGCACAAAAAGGCATGCTACCGCACGTTTTAACACTGAAAATTGGCGTACTATCATTCTTCTCCGAAATATAAATCCACCATGACTTTGCAATGGTACCAGGCTTTCAGTGAAAAATTAATGAACAATATCATCTAAGCTACAATTTTAAATGGAAAATTTAAAGTATACGATGTACTGTTTCCATGCTACCCAATAATTTCGGCTGATAGGCCATTAGAATTAAATTGTTTGCAGTTTCCGGTACGACTTGCATTTGGACAATCGCTACAAGGGTGTGGACTAAATTTTAAAAACCATGCTTCTCATATGGACAGCTGTATCTGGCCTGCTCACGCGTTGAAAAACCTTAAGATCTATTCATATACGCACCAGACAAAAAAACAATATACATCCAAAAGCAATATATATCTTCAACAAACATAATTAAAACACATTATTTCTTTGAGTGGCATTGCAACGCATGCCGGGTCAGCTAGTATATATATATATTAGAGGTCTGCACGGGCTCTTACCCGACCCGGCTCGGGCGGGTAAGCGCAATCGAGAGTCGGGCTCGGGCCTTGGAATTTGGGATATAATGTTGGGAAAAATATACCAAATCGAGGATTTCAAATTCTTGGGTGAGCCAAAAAAAAAAAAAGACTTTCGGAGATAATCTG